>JAOANK020000043.1:764437-788818 GCA_026257165.2 Telfairia occidentalis | reverse complement strand
TATTAAAAGAGATAGAACAAAGCACATCTCCCCAAAGCTCTTCTACACTCATGATCTTGAAGAATGGCGACATTAGTGTTCAGCAAATTTGTTCGAAAGACAATCTAGCTAATCCTTTTACAAAGGAATTACCTACCGCAACATTTGAAAAGTTAGTGCACAACATTAGAATGAGGCGATTCAGAGATCTCAAATGATGTTTCCATGAGGGGGAGTAAATATATTGCACTCTTTTTCCATTGATAGGTTTTTATCCCACTGGATTTTTCCTAACAAGGTTTTTAATGAAGCAGTTATTAAGTATATAGAACAATGTACTCTTTTTCCTTCACTGGGATTTTTTCCCATTAGATTTTTCCTAGTAAGGTTTGAACGAGGTATATATTTCATATACAATGGATATCTAAAGAGGAGTATTATGAATATATTAAGTAGATATCCATAACCTCCATGAGTTACACAATTCCACCTTCATTCTTCTCTTTTATCACCCATTATAGCCATGATGGTTACATAATTTGAATTATGTAAATCTTGTAACCTACACTATTGTAAATCTTATAAATAGTAGTTGTATGAGGTATTTGAAAATCACAACTCAATAAGAATTCTCTTCCTCTCTACTTTCTTCTCTTCATCTTTTTTTTCTTTTGTGTTCTTATTATTCTTATTTTGTTCTAGTTTTTGTGTTCATTTCATAATAAATAATAATTAATTATTATTGTTGTTGTTGTTGTTAGTATGGTATACAATTAAGTCTTTCTTTTCTACAAAGTACAATCTCACATATGCATTTGCAGTGATTTTATAGCATCACTTTAAAAAACAATTGCAACCTCACAAATTTTTAATTTTAATTTTAATTTTATATTATATATTTTATTTTATTTTTAGTTCAATTACATGTGAGGTGAGAATTCAAACCTCTAACATATAGATTGAAGGTGTATGCCTTAACCACTAAAGTTATACTCTAAGTTGGCAATTTATACTACATATTTAGGATGTGTTTAGCATGACTTTTGGAAAAAAAAAATTGTTTTTAAGTGAAATGCTTATTATCCTATTTTTGGAAGAAAATTAACTAAAAACTTCATCTAAAAGCACCTTAAGTTATTTTTAAAATATTTCAAAAAAAAATTAATTATTGAAAAAATTTAAAACACAATTTTAATTAGTTAAAAACATTCTCCAAAATTTTAACCAAACATAACATACTTAAAAAATATATATATCAAATGCATACTTTTTTTTCAATAAAAATATATAAACAATTTAAAAAGTCATATCAAATGCATACTTTTTTTTTAATTCAACAACATATGAGGTTAGGGGGACTTGAACCCATGACCTCTTGATTAGGAAGATATGTTTTTAACTAGTTGAATTATGCTCGGTTTGGCCATACCAAATACATACTTAAGGTAACGCTATTGTTTGAATTTCAATTTAAATATCTATAGTATTTTTAGATATTTTTCAAACAAAACAATTATAATTTTATTTTATTATGATAAAATCATACATGTTTTTATACTAGAATTCGGCCAACGGGAATTTGAAAATTAAGGGCAAACAAGTATACACCTACAAAATAGAATGACTGCGCACCGGTGTGCTGCTAAGCCACAAACACACTGACGCTCAAGTTAGCAAGGGTTATAAGAATCAACTTAGCACAAAAAGTAGAGATTAGTTTCTTACCTCTAACATAGTGCTTTCTTCCTTTCATAGGAAGGCTATTGGAGATAAATTCGTAACTGGTATTCATATTATAGTCGTTGACAACACTAATTGTGTTTGACGTTTTATATGTTACGATCTCGAACTTATTACTTTTGGTAATCAAGTGGTCGACTAAGTTAAGATTGGTTCATTCGATCCTTCGACAGATGGACATAGCTTGGGCCTTGGTTGGCGTCGATCCCTTTTGGGAGTGTCCTTGGTCGACCCTTTTAAAGGGTTGGCATGGCCAACTCCTTTATGGTGGGTTTGGCTGAGGCCGACACCTTTAGGGGTGGGCTCAACTAGCCCCACCGTGGGGTTGGCTTGGCTGAGGCCGACCTTTTTAGGGATGGGCTTGGCCACCCCCACCGTGGGGTTGGCTTGGCCTAGGCCGACCCTTAAACTCTTAAGAGGCAGCCAATGCTTATCCATTTGGGGTTTGTGTAGCCGCATTCTTCGGCTCGGTTGTTACCCTCGCGTTACCGTCATCTCCATACGCTCGACAATTCCCTTTGGGATTGAGCTTTCTTTCTCGAGCTGCTTCTCTGGAGCCTTATTCAATTTCAACCATAACAGTGGCCTCACTCCCGAGATAGGTTCGTGAACTAAGCCTCTTTGGCGACTTCTTTTTCATACTTTGATCGAGAGTTCCTTGGGTGTTGAATCATACCGTCAATTTTTAGTTTTCTTTGCATCATCTTGATAAACTTGGCTTTAAATTGCACTTATCATAAATCTCAATTTGTGTGCCCATTGGTTCACGTGCACCTAGATTCACATGAGCAATGGTTCACGTGTATTTTTTACTAATAAGCACATGCTCGTGTTGTCAACGTTCAAGCAGTTCTTCAATATTGAAAGATTTTCTTTTTCCTCTGTAACTTTAAGTCCCTTGGTAATCTCTTGTGAGCCTTCATTGTCTCCTTATTTCAAAGTAACATGTTCTTCTTTTCTTTTTTCTCTTTTCTCTTATGATGTCAGGTGAATCTTTTGACGAAGCCACGTCAAATTTGAGCTCGGGTGAAGGCTCTTCCTCATCAAATCTCATACCTAAAATGCGTTGGAAACATGGAACACGTGGAACTCGAAGCTACCGAAACACTAGGTTAGCTCGTGGCAGTTGCGCTTCTAATTCCATCTCTCAGGAGGACTTGGACCATTGCCGAGCTGAATATAATGTGCCTCTTTCTATTAACATGAGGCTTCCTTGTCCTGGTGAAACGACTGAGAATCCTCCTCCTGACAAAGTAGCTTTTTATCTTGTCATGTTCCCATTCGGCATCCAGCTTCTTCTTCACCCACTTTTACAGCGCCTTTTATCATTTTCTAATATTTCCCCTACTCAAATTTCCCCAACTGGGTGGAGCACACTTATAGGATGCTATATATCTTGGCTCCAATATGGTGCCATCGAGCCTAGGACAATTGAGGACTTTTTGTCTTTGCATATTTTTAAACGTCATTCTAGCCATGTAGGATATTATTACCTTAGCTCTCGCAAATCCGTTCTGGTATCCAGTCCCACAACCCTTAAAAATTGGAAGACTAGATGGTTCTTCATTAGTGGTGACTGGTTAGGGCGAGATGAAAACGGATTAGTACAATAGGTTTGGACCAAATTTAGGGTGTCGGATCGATCTTATTCTTTGTTCATTTAGACCTGTCTTTACCATTTTGTGTACTAACTTTTTTTTACTATTTTTCAGTTGACCAAAGACCTAAAAGATCGGCATTCGCGATTTAATTCTATCAAACATTGAAATCGTTGCATTCAAATACTCGATGAAGGCCTTTGTTAATTGAAGCTAAAAATCTACTCAGCATGGTTTCATACTTTCTACCGAAGGAGGAGCCAGTGAGTAGACCTTTAGGTCATTTTTTATTAACTCTCCATCAGCTCGGGTCTTCTCGTCAAGTGTCAATTTGGGTCTTCTCATTGGGTTAGTTCTAGGATGGGTCTTCCGATTGAGTTGGTTTGGACTCGATCTATTGGGTCGACCTCATCTCACACTTTTCCTTCATGTCTGAGAGATGTCTCGTCATGTAATATCCGCAGTTGAACATGAACGCAGACGCAAGGCTGAACGTGCCATCTGCACCTCAACCACTAACTCGGTTGTTGTGACCGATAATCTGCTACTCGAGGAAGATTACAATGGGCCTCAACTACCATCTGGTTTCAACAACCAGGACATTGTCGGTCTTTTATCGACCTCACCAAAGGACATTAAAGATGATGACAACTTATACATTTCCCCATATTCTGGTCCATACGAGTCAACTCGCGACAACATTGCCATGTTTAACCATTCCTTCGCCGTGTAGGGCGCCTTGGGAGAGCGTCCTATGGAGAAACATATGCAAGGCGCTGACGACCCTCGGGCGAGCTTACACTTGGCTCTTTCCCATCTGCGAACCATAAGTGTCATTCTTTTATAGTCCAACAAACTTTTATTCCACCATCCACTATTCCATTCATAGATGTTCCGCCATGTGGCAATATCTGCCCCAACTCTTGGTGAGGAACTCACATTCTTACGCCAGAATTTCATTTCCCGAGCTAAGTTAGAAGAAGCTCACGCATCATATCATCAAGCTAACGAAATACTCTGCAATACCAAAACCACACTTGCCTCCATCCAGTCAGACTATGAAGCTCAAGCTTACACTTCGAAGATCTAGCTGGAACAAATTGAGGTTCTGAAATCTCAAGTAGCTATGGTCAAGGCCAAACTTCAAGACTCCAAGTTCTTAACTGAAGAGTTCAAAAAAACATAAAGTTCATTGCCTTGGAAAATGAAGCAATGGGTCACAGAATCGATTGGATTGTTCGTATCGTCCAATCTCATTACAAGATGAATATAAGCAATATTGTGAAATGCCTAGCTTTCATGATCTTGACAACTTAGACAAAGGTGAAGCAAGTGTAAACTTGGAAAATATCCCAGTGGACATCGACAACTTAGAAGGAAATACTTAATTTATACTTTTTGTTTTGTTTTCAACTTGTTAGCTATGTACTCCTCCAATGCTGGGTAGAAATAACTTTCCTTTGCTCAAACTTTTAACTCTCACCAAATTTGAAATTGTCAATAAACTGTCCAACACACGCCTTGGTATGCCTTGGCAATGAATTGCCTTGACCAACTTACGCATTGGTATTGCGCATCGGTAGTGAATTTCCTTAGTAACACGTCTTGGCCTTGACTAAACATTTAAATATTCGATCGCCTCGGCCATCGGATCACCTCGACTCGTTGCTTCGATGCCTCAGCTAATCATCGCTATGATTTGATTCAGCCTTTCTTTACTCTTTTTTTTTTTGTTTTGTTGCTCTCTTAACCCTTCATGTCTCCGTCAAGTGGATTCTTAATATTAGAAATCTGCGTGAGTAGACTTATTATCAAAAAAAAAAGTTTTATTCCTCAAAGCTTTTAAAAAAATAAATCAAAGCGCAACTTCAAATTACTAAAAATAAATTTTAAGATGTTCAGCGTTCCATGGATGAGGCGTTAGCTTGCCATTCATATCTGTCAAACCGTACGTTCCAGGAGAAACGAGATTTTGCTTACACGATATGGGCTTCCCAAGTTGATCCCAATACCCCATTAGCTAGGTCTTTCTTATTTGACATGACTTCACACAGGACCAAGTCTCCTTCCTTGAATTTCCTCGCCTTAATTCTCGAATTATAATATCGTGCAATTCGATTTTTGTACTCAGCAACTCGTAGCTAAGCTAAATCTC
The DNA here is from genome assembly GCA_026257165.2 of Telfairia occidentalis. NCBI lineage: Eukaryota > Viridiplantae > Streptophyta > Magnoliopsida > Cucurbitales > Cucurbitaceae > Telfairia > Telfairia occidentalis. The sequence continues at coordinate 783,346 of JAOANK020000043.1, read as the reverse complement.
GGTGTTCTTCCAACAGGTCAAGACTAAGCCTCATGGATTCTTTGTTGGCCTCTGGATCAAAGCACTCTACTCGTGGTGATAGAAGACCAATTTCCACTGGAATTACCGCCTTGGCACCGAATGACAACAAGTATGGTGTTTCACCTGTCGAAGTCTGTGTTGTTGTTCTGTATGCCTATAATACATTAGGTAATTCTTTAGCTTAAAGTCCCTTCAGACCCTCAAGCTTAGTCTTCAGATTTTGCTTGATGATTTTATTGACGGTTTCCACTTGGCCATTTACTTTCGGGTGAGTTGATGAAGATAAAAAAATGTTTGATATTTAAATCCGTACAAAACTTGTTAAAAGTTTTGTTAAATTGACGACCATTATTTGTAATTAACGCATAGGGTATTCCAAATCTGCATATGATGCATCGTCAACTAAAGTCAATAACTTTTTTCTCAATGATAGTGGCCAGAGTCTCGGTCTCAGCCCATTTAGTGAAATAATCGACCGCCACACAGCAAATTTGGCATGCCTCTTCCCCTGTGAAAGAGGTCCAATAAGATCTATGCCCCATTTTGCAAACGACCAAGGGCTCATAACATTCGTAAGAGGCTTCGGTGGCTGGCTCAGGACTGTTGCAAACTGTGGACACCGGTCACAAGACCGAGTGTACTATCGTGCATCATCCACCATGGTTGGCCAATAATATCCTTGTCTAACGATTTTATTAGCAAGAGATCGTGCTCCTGAATGGTTACTGCAAACTCCTTCATGAATCTCTCTCACCACATAATTTTCCTCTTCGGATGCGAAACATTTCAATAAAGGCAAGGAGTAACTTCTCTTATACAATCGTCCTTCTTAGATAACATAATGTGCAAATCGACGTTGGACTCGTCGTGCCTCAGTTTGATCGGAAGGAAACGCATTCGTATTCAAATAAGTTACTAAAGGATCCATCCATGTTGGATATGCACCTTAGGTTGATTCATGAGTGCACATAACCTCTCCATTCAATACACTTGGTACGGGCAAGATCCCAACTGAAACCGTCCTACTTAATTCAATTTTGTACGCTGCAGCCGACCAAGCCAGGGAGTCAGCATTGGTGTTTTGTGCTCGTGGAATTTGCTTGATCGAAAAAATGGTCAAGTAGCTCTCTAACTTTTGACAAATAGTCGATCATCCGCTACTCATTTGTTTGATACGCATTCATAACTTAATTAATGATTAACTAAAAATCGCTGAGAATGAGCAAATTTGTGACTCCAATATGCTTAGCCACTTTCAATCTATCTAATAACGCCTCATATTCCGCTTCGTTGTTTGAAGCTCAAAAACTGAACTGCAAAGCATACTCGAAGCATTCCCCATCTGAAGAAACAAGCAAAAGACCAGCACCACAGTCTTTTCCATTAGATGAACCATCCACATAAAGAGTCCATGGCTGGTCTATTTCTTCCAAGCCATTGAGATCAGCCTCAGTCACCAAATTGACCTTGGTAAAAGGATCAGCTTCGGCCATTGGATCAGCCACAACCACTAGTTCGACTTCAACTACAAAACCTTCCTCAGTCAGGTTCACATCATCCCAAGAATCGGACGCGGTCAATTCTGCCATGAAATTTGTAACCGCTTGCCCTTTAACTGATGGCCTTGATTTGAAATGAATGTCATGTTCACTCAACTCTATGGCCCACTTCATAAAACGACCCAATGCTTCAAGCTTTTGTAAGTCTTGTCTCGAAGGAAAATTAGTTAAGACGATTACCTTATGTGCCTAGAAGTAGGGTCATAGCCTCCGAGCTAAGGTGACTAACACTAAGGTAAGCTTCTCTAGCTGTGGGTACCTTGTCTCTGCCTCCACCATGGCCTTACTAGTATAATACACTGACATTTGGTATCCATTCTCCTCTTTAATTAAAGCAGAGCTAACCGTTGTATCTGATGCGTAAGGTAGAGAAAAAGTTCATCTACCGGGACGGGCTTGGAAAGAAGTGGCGCAAACCCAAGATATTTCTTTAGGTTTTGAAAAGCACACCCACATTCCTCTGTGCATTCGAATTCTCCTCTCTTCCATAATATCTTGAAGAAAGGTAAACATTTCATCTGTCGCACGGCTAACAAATATGTTGAGTGCTGCTATTTTTCCATTCAAACTTTGTAGCTGTTTGAGATTTTTCGAGGAATTCATCTCTAAAATGAGCAAACATTTTGTTAACCAACCTTTGATACGTGACATCTGCATTCTTTAATCCAAATGGCATCACCGCATAACAATAAAGGCTTTGGCTTGTCACAAACAATGTCTTCTTCTCATCTGGCACATGCATCAAATCAGATTATAACCAGAATATGCATCCATGAAACTTAACATCTCGTGTCCTGCTGCCACGTCTACTAATTGATCAATTCTAGGTAGCGAGACGCTATCTTCTTTCAGACTAGCCATATTCAAATTTGTAAAGTCTATGCACATTCGTCATTTTTCATTTGCCTTTTTTACCAACACAACATTGGAGAGCCATTGTGGACAATAAACTTCATGATTAAACTTTGCTTTTAACAAGTCATCAACTTGCTCTGCTACAATCTTGTTTCGATCTTCGTTAAAAGCTCTGCGTTTCTGCGCAATTGGCTTAAAATTTCGATCAACATTAAGTCAATGCACCATCACATTAGGATCGATTCCCGACATATGTGCACGCAACCATGCAAACAGATATGCATTGTTTCGAAGAAAACGAGTCAAACTTTCCTTCTGTTTGACCCCCAATCTAGTTCCAATGCTAACCCATTGCGTTTCAGTTAGCAATTGGATAGACTCAAGAGCTTCAGCTGGTGCACCGCATCGTCCCAACTCTTCCGTATTATCACATTCTACAAGCTCGCCCTGAGGTCCAAGGCATCCATCCATCGACAGTGCCAAGTCGCCTGGATTGTCCTTCGCCTCGCAGTTGTGGACGTTAGCCTTGGTTCCCTCCTCCGAGCAAATTATCGACACAAATTTTGGTTCTTTTAGGGCAGTGAAATAACATTCGCGTGATACTTGCTGCTCACCTCGAACAATTCCCACCTCCTTGAGGTGTTGGGAACTTCAAAGCTTGGGGTAGGTAGAAGGTACCGCTCCCAAGTAATGAAGCGTAGGTTGTCTCAATATTGCATTGTAGACAGACTGACAATCTACCACAAGAAACTCTACCATTTTAGTGACGCAGCTTATTCCATCTCCAAAGGTTATTTGCTCACCTGGAAGCAAATGGCCAAGTGGAAGCAGTCAATAAAATCATCAAGAAAAATCTGAAGACAAGACCCAGCTAGTGGGGTATTGGGGCTGACATGGGAAGACCCATATCGTGTAACCAAGAACGTATGGTTTAATAGATATGAATGGCAAGCCAATGCCTCATCCATGGAATGTTGAACATCTTAAAATTTATTTTCAGTAATTTGAAGTTGAGCTTTGATTTGCACTTTTTAAAGCTTTCAGGAATAAAACTTTTTGTTTAGATAATAAGTCTACTCAAGCAGATTTCTATGATTAAGAATCTACTTGACGAGGGCATGAAGGGTTAAGAGAGCGACAAAACAAAACAAAAAAAAAAAAGTAGAGAAAGGCTGAATCAAGATCATAGCAATGATTAGCTGAGGCATCGAAGCAACGGGCCAAACGATTGAATATTTAAATGTTTAGTCGAGGCCAAGGCGCGATACCAAGGCAATTAACTGTCGAGGAGCAATACCAAGGCGTAAGTTGGTCAAGGCAATTCATTGTCAAGGCACACCAAGGCATATGTTGAATAGTTTATTGGCAATTTCAAATTTGGTGAGATGATTTTTCAATCGCAAAGACAAGAAGTTAAAAGTTTAAGCGAAAGAAAGATATTTCTACTCAGTATCGGAGAAGTACATAGCTAATAAAGTCGAAGACAAAACAAAAAGTATAATTTAAGTAATTCCTTGTGAGCTGTTGATATCCATTAGGATATTCTCCAAATTTACACTTGCTTCACCTTCATATAAATTGTCAAGATCATGAACGCGGGGCATTTCACAATATTAGTTATAGTCATCTTGAACAAATTGGAGATCTATGTCAAGGTAACGAGATTGGAAGGTACGAACGATCCAATAGATTCTGTAACCCATTGCTTCATTTTCCAAGGCAATGAACTCTAATGTTTTTTTGAACTCTTCAATCAAGAACTTGAAGTCTTGAAGTTTAGTCTCAGTCGTAGCTACTTGAGATTTCAGAACCTCAATTTGCTCCAGCTGGATCTTTAAAGTGTTAGCTTAAGCTTTATAGTCTGACTGGAATGAGGCAAGCGTGCTTCAATCTTGTTGCGAAGTATTTGGTTAGCCTGACGATATGATGTGCAAGCTTCTTCTAACTCAGCTCAGGAAATGTAATTTTGGCGTAAAAATGTGAGTTCCTCGCCAAGAGCTACGACGGATATTGCCACATGGTGGAACGTCTGTGAATGGAATAGTAGGTGGTGAGATAAAAGTTTGTTGGAATATAATGGAATATAAGGGAATGGCAGTTATGGTCTGCAGATGGGAAAGAGCTAAGTGTAAGCCCGTCTGAGGGTCGCCAGCACCTTGCATACGTTTCTCCATAGGACGCTCTCCCAAGGCATTCCACAGGGCGAAGGAATGGTTAAGCATGGCAACGTTCTGGCGAGCTAACTCATATGGACCAAAATATGGGAAAATGTATAAGTTGTCATCATCTTCAATATCCTTGGGTGAAGCCGATGAAGGATCGGCAATGTCAAGGTTGTCGAACCCAGGTGGCAACTGGGGCTCATTGTAATCTTCCTCAAGTAGTGGGTCATCGGTCACAACGACCAAGTTAGTAACTGAGGTTCAGGCGGCACGTTCAACCATGCATCTCAATTTACGTTCAACTGCAGATATTACACGACGCAGCATCTCTCAGACAAGAAAGAAAAGTGTGAGCTGAGGCCAACCCGATGGATCGAGTTCAAATCGACCCAACGGGAAGACCCATCCTATAACTAACCCAACGAGAAAACCCAAATTGACACCTGGCGAGAAGACCTGAGCTGATGGAGAGTTAAGAAAAAAACAACCGGAAGGTCTATTCACCGACTCCTCCTTCGATAGAAAGTATGAAACTGTGCTAAGTAGATATTCAGCTTCAACTAACCAAGGCCTCCAACAAGTATTTGAATGCAGCGGTTTCAATGTTTGGTAGAAATAGCTCGTGAATGCCGATCTTTCAGGTCTTTGGTCAACTGAAAAGATAGTAAACAGAAGTTAGTACCCAAAGTGGTAAAGGTAGTTCTGAATGAACAAAGAAAAAGACCAACCCGACACTCTACATTTGGTCGGAACTTGTTGTACTAATTTGTTTTCATCCCGCCCTAACCAGTCACCACTAACGAATAACCATCTAGTCTTCCAATTTTAGGGGATGTGGGATCCGATACCAAAGCAGATCTGCAAGAGCTAAGGTAATAATATCCCGCATGGCCAGGATGATGTTTAAAAATATGTCGACATAAAGTCCTCAATTGTCATAGGCTCGGTGGTGTAGGAAAATTACCTGGATCCAATCTGAAACTCGGCGCAGCGAAAGCGGGCGCATTGATTGCAGAGCGCGGATTGTAATGAAAATTTTTGAATAAAATGATTTTTATAGAAAAAGTTTTCGAAAAACCTTACCTTTGGGATGTTACAAAGGCGATAGATTTCTGGGAGGACTCCACATGATCTTCCGAGCTATCATCGATCTGCTACGAACTGGTGTGTGGGCGCCTTTTGGGAGAATTAGAAGAAAACTAATTTTCTTCCCTGGGAGGAGTACGAGGAGAAGGAGGCATGACTTACTTGCTTAGGTTTTGACTATAAGTTTCCTTATATATGACCAAAACCCTAAGGGCTTTAATTTAATTATGAAAATTAAAAATCCTTTTTAATTTTCATAATTAATTGTCCAGCTCTCATCTCATGGGTTTGGGTGCATGCACTCTTCCATAGACCCTAATACTGAGTTATGCCCAATTGGACTTCTGAAATTCAATGGACTCATTTCCTATGTAATTGGGAATAAAGCTGGTACAACTATCCAATTGGACTTCTAAAGTCCAATTAGCCCCAATTATTAATTTATTAATAATAAATTTAATAGCCAAAATAATTAATTTCAATTTGTAATTCATAATAAATCTAATTTATTATTAATATCCAAATTAAATTATTCAATTAAAAATTAAATCATCTTTATTATTTAATTTTTTCCCAATCAATTGTTCGTTGTAGCAAGAGGACCTTATGAGCCTACAGTTTTGAGCTCCAATGGTTAAGATTAGTTAGTCAAACTCTTCAACTAACCAATCCTACCATTAACCCAGGGTAACTTCACTATAAACCTGAGGTTGCACTCTCGTACTGTAGATGAGTTATGTCCACGAATATAATCATAACAGTTCATTTGATCCTTCACAAAGTGACTCGTGGTTCCAATTGGATGAAATTATCATTTTGCCCCCAGCGCCACCTTTTACTCCTTAAGTATCACTGGTTCTCTAATGGATAGTCTTCCATGAATCTCATCATGGAAAAATTCTTATTGAGGGATCAAGAAGGTGGGAACCCTATTATCCAAGTCTCGAACCAGCACATTAAGAGAATCACTTATATACACACTCAATATGGAGAAGTGCACACTTTGCACTTTCCACTATTGAGTGACTATGAATTCTATCTTGTGTAGGAATATTCCTAGCTCCCCAATTGAATGCATTCCCAAGACACTAAGTTTATTGAGTGAATATATAAGTCACTTTCATCACGCTGCTCAAAGAGCACACCCACATAAGCAGGAGTTCATAACACACTCAAGATTCAGATCAAATGACCTATGATCATCCTACTGATGTGTTTGCATTTTCTTTCAACGGTCTTACAAGAAATGTGCAGAACACATCATGGTCCAATCTTATGCAATCTCATTACATACAATACCTCCACTCACATGTCACCACATGAACGATCCGAATAAGACCATCTTTAATTGTTACAAAGTAGACCGTATAACAATGAACCAAAACAAGGTCATCAACCCTATTCATACACTGTAGACCATTTAAACCACTACCCTTAAACTTGATCCTCTAGTATATCTGATACATATCAAGTTTAAGAACACATCCAATGACTAAGGAGCGATTAGACATTGAATGTCGCTAATTTTGACAAGATGCACAAATAATTTTTAAATTTATCTTATTTACATCATTATAGTTTACACGACATCACGAGCTTAGGGCATAAATCCCAACATGTGGCACCATACTGAAGCCATAATATATCGCATCCTATAAGTGTGCTCCACTCGTCGGGACAACGTGAGTAGGGGCAATATTAGAAAATGATAAAAGGCACTGTAAATGTGGGAGAAGAGGAAGTCGGACAGCGAACCGGAACATGGCAGGATAAAAAGCTACTTCGCTAGGAGGAAGACTCTTAGCCGTTTCACCAGAACAAAGAAGCATCGTGTTAATCGAAAGAGGCACATTATATTCAGCTCGACAATGGTCCAAACCCTCCTGAGATAGAATTATAAGCGCAACCGCCACGAGTTAACCTAGTGTTTTGGTAGCTTTGAGTTCCACGTGTTCCATGCTTCCAGTGCCCTCTAAGTACTAAATTTGATGAGGAAGAGTCTTCACCCGAGCTTGTATTTGACGTGGCTTTGTCAAAAAATTCACCTGACATCATAAGAGAAAAGAGAAAAGAGAAAAGAAGAATGTATTACATTGAAATAAGGAGACAACGAAGGACCACAAGAGATTGCCAAGGGTCCATTTAAAGTTACAGAGGAAAAAGAAAATCTTTGAATACTAAGGAATTGCTTGAACATTGAAAACGTGGGCATGTGCTTAAATAAGTAAAAACCGCACATGAAGGAACACGCACATGAATCGAGGCACATGCAAACCAATAGGCACACAAACCGAAGTTTAGGATAAGTGCAAGTTAAAGCCAAGTTTATCAAAATGATACATAGAAAACTAGAAATTGACGGGTCTGATTCAACAGCCAACAAACTCTCGATCAAGGTGTGAAAAAGAAATCGCCAAAAAGGCTTAATTCACGAACCTAACTCGGGAGTGAGGTCACTGTTATGGGTGAAATTGAATAAGGCTCCAAGGAAGCGGCCCGAGAAAGGAAGCTCAGTCCCAAAGGGGATTGTAGAGCGTATGGGGATGATGCGAGGGTAACAGCCAAGTTGAAGAAGGTGGCTACACGAACCCCAAATGGATAAGCATTGGTCGCCCCTTAAGAGTTTAGGGATCGGTGCCAACCAAGGCCCAAGTTATGTCCATCCTTCAAGTTAGGCCCAAGTTACATTTAAAACATTGAAATTAAATGAATTTCAATGGTTAAGACTTTTTATTTTATTTTTTTAGGTTCAACAACATATGAGGTAGGAATTCAAACCCAAGGTCAGGGACGTATGCCCTTAACCAATTGAGCTATACTCAACTTGACAATGGCGAAGACTCATTTGATAACAGTTTTATTTTTTAGTTTATGTTTCTAAAAATTTAAGATTATGAGAACTATTTGTACTTATGTTTCTTAATTTAACTTCTAAAATTATACATAACAAAATTAGGAGAAAAATTAAATTTTGACGTTAAACATTCAATTTCATCAAATTGAACTTCAAACTTAGATAAATGTTGCAATCTTAACTTTAAATTGAAAAAGTGTTACAATTTTTACCTTCTGATAAATTTTTGTTCAAAAAATTATTTTAAAAAAGTATCATCATATGCATTCAATGATTATAAAACATTCACGAGAAAAAAAAAAGAATAGAATTACAAAGAAAACAAAATCGATAGAATCAAAAAAAAAAAAACGATTCAAAATGGACTAAGGATGCGGATTCTCATAGCAAATATTCCACTCAAATTGCAACAATTCAAAATGGATTCAAGTTATTTTCATTGAATCAAAGATGTAAGTTAACAGATCTAGGAGCTTATCAAAAAAAAAAAGTTAATAGATCTAGGATTCTAATTTTCTTCATTCTAGAATTAGAATCATGTTTTCAGACACGTCTTTCCTCTTGTGTTCCAACTGAATAAATTTCAAGAGAAAATAAAAGGAAACAAAAAGTCAAATGGGTAATGTAGAAAAATAAAAAAATAAAAATAAAACAAAATAAAAATGGAAAAGAGAAAAGAAATAGAACTACATACCTTATTTGACATAGACATCGATGTCAGAGGGTTTTTTTTTTTTTTTAGTTCAACATTTGTGGGAATGAAAGATCAAACCATCGACCTTTGCGATGATAGTACATGCTTCTATCTACTGAACTATGTCTGGATTGGCTCGATGTAAGAGTAAAAAAGTTAGAAAACTCGAATAGAAAAACTACGCAGTCCACTGAATCCACTTCAACTATCAATTCAATTATTCAAAAAGAAGTAACTCAGAAACGATATAAGAATACGAGGACATGAACATGAACAAGTTCAAAGGTGAAAAAAAAAACCTAGAAAAAATACGCATAAGGTTGGATACATCTCCTCAAGAGAAGTGTTTAGTGCAACTCAAAATTACTATTTGTTTGAAAGACTCGTCTGGCTGAAAACTACTTTACTTCATTGAATATTTCTCTAATTTTCAAATGAGAAGCTACAGTAATATCCTACAAAAACAGGAAGAGACCCTATGGAGAAAGGTGATCAAAAACAAATTTGGAGAGGGATATTATGAAAAATCAGAATTGTATGAAGAATTGGAAGGGCCTGTACAGTCTGTGGAGAGAAAGCAAAACCTGTAGGGTTCTTTAGACAAAATATCAGGCTGAAGGTGAGAATGGGCAATAAAACACTTTTCCGGAAGGATTCTTGGATGACGGACCCACCTCTCAAGTCATTTTCTTTAGAATTTCTCAAGCTAAAGCTTCAAAGGTGCAAGAATTATGGAGCCAAAGTAATGGCACTGGGGACTTAAAATTATTCAGCAAAGAATAGGGACAATCTCTATTTTTGACTGAATGCTGTGAGACCTTCTCAAAGACCTGACACTATATGCTGGATATTAGAAAAGTATGATTTTTTCTCTGTAAAATCAGCCTTGTTGGCCCCTTCAGGATAAAAGACAAATACTGAATTTGAGTTTGTGCAATATAGTTTTGGGAGGTAAAGCCCCCGCAGGGGTTAATTTCTTTTTATGGTATGCTGCCCTTGGAGGCGTTAATACCCTGGACATGGTGCAGAAAAGGAACCTAAGAATCAAGCCATGTCCTTAACCATGTCTTGTGCCTAAGAAGCGAGAAGAACCTTTCTCATCTCATTTTGCACTGCAACTTTGCCACCAAGGGTTGGAAGTTCTTTTAGGCAGTCTTCGGTTGGCAAGGATGTAAACTAAGGCTTCTTAGTTGACTAGTTGGCAGAAACTATATATGTCGGGCTGGTGGCTGAAAGACAAAGCTAGTGTTGTGGGAAAATCTCTCAAAAGCCATCTTTTTCGGGCTGAGACTTCTTCCTTTGACTACTTTTGTGACTTGGTACAATTTACAGCCTCAAACTAGAGTGCCCAACACAATTTTTTGTAATTTCTTACTCGATCAACATAGATTGAAAGACTTTTTTGTAATCCTCCTAGGAAGAGGGATCCCGCTTGTCCTTTTATCCTATCCTTTAAGCTATTTTTGTGGCTTTCGTCCTTGCAATGAAGCATATGTTTCTTATAAACAAAAAATATCTATATAATCCCACTGAATAGATGTTAGGTATGCTAAATAATAGCTATAATATATCTTCTAATAGGGTTAGGGAGGAGCAGCGAATGGGATCCATTAGCGAATAATAATTGGTGAAACAAATAGAAGGTCGAAACAAGTAGAAATGATACTTCACCTATGTCTAGACAGACATGCCTAACAAATTCACTAGAGTAAAACCAATATTTCCTGGCAACATAAAAAAATAGTTACTAACATTGTGAGCGAACCTGCAAACATGCCCTTTTTTACTTCTCAACATATTCAAAATAATAGTTGTTTACCTAATATAGATACAATTTTACTTGATATATAACTCTACTTTTTTATTCTTGTGCCTCGAATTGAAAATTTGCACCTGCAAAACAGAGAGAAGTTTCAGTAGATGTCCACATTGGATATTGTTTGGTAAAAGTAAAACCAATAGTCTGCAAGTGAAAAGCATCAGGAAGCTACATTATCTTTGTTGATGTATGAATGAATCGTCTTCGAAGTATCTCAAACTAGGGCAATTCCTTCTACCTCGACTGCATTCTCTGAACTTCTTCATAAATAGAATGAAAAAGCATCGACGATATGTATCGCTCACCATAGCTTGGAAATATAACCTACAAGCGCATCAATATAGCCATAAATAAGTAAAAATAAAATTTTCATAGAACATTTTCAGTTTTCTTGCCCTTTTCAAGACTAACATTACGTAGTCTTTTCTTTTCTTTTCTTTTACAATAAGGCACTAACATTACATTGCCCATGGACACGACACGACACGGACACAGCGACACGTCAATTTCTAAATAAGTAGGACACAAACACATTGGGGACATGTTTTTTTATAGAATATATTCGTATATATCGATATATTTAATACTTCATTGTATATGTACATTTGCATTGAACCTAAATTATACTTTAGTAAAAACATACAAAGTTAAGTTAGTTAACGATATTTGAAGAATTTAAAAATATAGAAGGATTTAGTTGGCTATCATTTGAAGAAGAAGATCTCATCCTAATAATTTAGGAATGATCAATATTAGGAACTTAAAAGATTAGAGTAGGTAAGAAAATCTCTATTTATTTTTTTACTTTTTAAGTTGGATTTATATGGGCTAGGTTTTAAATTTTCTTCAAAACCGTGTCCGAGCCATGTACAGTCGTGTCCAGCCGAGTCCAAGCTGTGTCCAATCGTGTCCAAATATAGATTTTTTTTTTAATATCAGACAAGTATTTTGGCTGTCGGACACGTGTCCGGAGCGTGTCTAGACGAATCCGTGTCTGACAAATGTCCGACACGGACACTCGACCTAAAATAGTGTCCGTGCTTCCTAGATCTCTGGCTAAACATTCTCCTCTAAAGGGTACTTCTACCCAAAACCGACACAGGAAGTAAGGAGTCTACCAGCTCTGCCTTCTAAGGCAGAAATTAGATTTCTGCTTTTCCTTGAAGACACCCACCATGACAGAAATTGGAATTTTCATCCCCATCGTGAAGTCATTTAATTTTGCATTTCTGAATCCACATTTTCTATTCTTTCAAAATGACTTTCCTCCAATTCACGTTTAAGATGGAATCTTTCTCTACATTGGTTCTCACAGAGCCTTCCTCTTCAGCCTTGTCAATCTGCGTAATTGCTTCAATCAGATTTTTTTTAGGTATACTATATTACCACAAGTTTCTTTGTTCCATCTGGAGAGGAATGATTTTAAGCGCTTTATTTTTCCATAAAAACCTATCCTAGCCATCCTTCCCCGACAAGATTAGACCACCAATTCTCAATCATTTTGACGAAACCAAGGGAATATAACCAGATATTCTCAAAACATAACCAGATATTCTCAGAATGGAAGGGAGAGGAGCCCCATTTCTGGAAACCCTTCTGGAGCACCACGAGGAAGTGGTCAGCGGTGATTCCCGAGAGCCTTTCAGCACTAACTTCTTTCAAAAAAACCGATCCAATCTTGTGAGACTAGAAAGCTATCCAGTTTGGAAGAAGGAACCTCTCTGCAGTTTGACCAAGTAAACTACCCATTTTGGAGAATTATGTCTATCAGATTGAGGGAGGCAATGAGAGAGTTAAAAGCCTACAAACCCATACTCTTGATTCAACGCCTCCTTCGTCTCCCAGATTTTTCATTCAGCCATACAACAAGATTGAAGTAGCCCCCCTGTACGCCAAGGTCCTTGGCACAAACCAGAAAGGTCTTCGATTTCTCTCAAAAAATCCTTTCTACCATACGGAGTTGAGGAACCATAAACCCCAGTAAACCATCCTTGAATACTCCCATTGAAAAAGAATCTGATTGAAATGGAGAACGCCCCCAGGACAGAGTCCAAAACATCAACGATGCCTTCTTTTTTATCATTTAGTTGGGTTGTTTGTTGTTTGTATTTAGTTGTCTGCTGGTTTTTTCTTATGTAAGTTGTTGGTCTTTTGTAATTTTTTATTTCATCAACAAAAAATTTTGTTTCGTTTTTAAAAAGAAAAATCCATATACATGATACAGTTAACCAAAAAACAACATGGTTTTTCAAACAAGCAAATGGAATGAACTTACCACAATAAGTTTTCCAGCATTTTCAGGCCTCCTTGCCAAACTTATCGCTGCTACTGCAGCAGCTCCTGATGAAATGCCAACCTACCGAGAGGTAAAAAAATTAGCTATGAAACAAAATTTAGCCCACTCTTTCACTCCAGGGAAAGACCATCAAACCTCAAGGAAATATATCAAATAGGTGAAAATATTTTAACTACTAAATAAAGTTTAGTCCAACACTTTCACTCGAGGAAGGAGAGACTATCAAATCTCAAGGGAAACTATTGAAGAGGTTAAAGAAATTGAAAACTCAGTACGAGGCAGGACAGACCATCGTATCTCAAGGAAAATTTGAAGGATTAACAATAGGACAATTTAAATATTCCAAATGAGCTATTGATGGAGTTATAGATAGGAACTTCAAAATTTTTCCACTCAAAATAACATTTCAGAATATGAGTAATACCAGCAGGCCTTCCTCCAATGCTAATCTCCGGGCCATTTCAATAGCTTCATCATTAGTTACCTACATTTTTCTCATTAACAAGTTATTTACGAGCAGTTGATGATTGGCTGGGATCATTACAAGTAAATAAATTGAAAGTTATAATAATGCCAACATTAACATGGTCTTCAAGACTATAAATATGCAAGATCTGGACCAAATAACATATCTATATTCAATCAATAATGCTAATATAAAAACCACGTTGCATGACTACAACAAGCCACAATATAGATATGTCAACAAGAGATTATGTGAAAATGTCAAAAGAAAAAGAAAAAGGGTAAGAAAATGCAAATAGCACATGGAATATAATTGATAATGGTAAGTAATGATTTGGAACACATACATGCCATCTTATGTATTTTAATTCTATAGTAAACTAAGAAGAGAAAAAAGGTTATATACATAAACTGTATATTTCACTATTGACATCTTCCCCTACCTACAAAAGGAGGTAATTACCTTGATCACCTCATCAAGCAACTTAACATCCAGAATTGGGGGCACATAACCTGCACCAATCTTCAATAATGTCAAGGCTTAACGCCTAAGTGATCGACCATTTAACCTTATTCAAACCAAAAGCTAGAAATCATTGTTCCAAATACATACAAGACAAAAAACAAAAAACAAAAAACCAAAAAATAAATAAATAAAAATAAAAAACAATGCAACTCACCAGCATTCTTTCCAGAGATTACACTTCTTTCTGCAGGTTCCACACCAACTATCTAAGTTAATAAAACTCCGTGTCAGAACATTAAACACCAGATAAAGGAAATATCAACAGTATAAATGACTAATATACAAAGAATTTGAAGATGCAAACCTTCATTCTAATGCTTGCCAAAAGAGAAAAAGTACCCATGTAAATTATATATTTTGGTTAAAGTTTGTTATTATACTAATTATTTGAGTTCACCTCACCGTTCTAGTCCTTGTGTACAATTGTTTATTTAAGCCATAGCTCACACAATGAGTACAATTTGTGGTCTATATCAGTTTCATCGTTATGGAACAAAACAACACTTCTACTATACATGGTGAAAATTGATATTTTTTTTCCATCCAAGTTATCATTTCCTTTCTATTTACTTTTTTCTCATAATAATACTGAGAATAGGGCATAAATCAAATAATCCAACATATGAAAATATGTGACACAAGCAATCATGTTCCTTGAAATACGAAAAATTATTTAATGAGCTAATAATATATATATATATACTATTTTCAGATGATAATGATATCTATGTATAATAAGGATTACCAATTTATAATAATATTTTCTCCATCAAAGCTTTCATGAGAACTTGTAACTTGTTAGAGGGTTTTGTTATTAAGTTAGCCACTTCACTCATCCATTTTTCTTCCATTCCTTATTAAATGCATACCTCCATGTATACTAGTCTTTTACTATGTTTTATCAAGGATTTACTCGGAAAAATAATAATTCTATTAGCTCAAACCTTAATCGTTTCATTCATCATATTTAGGTAACGACCAGTGCCTGTAATGGTACCACCAGTTCCAATTCCAGCAACAAACATGTCAACACTACCCATGGTATCCTCCCATATCTCAGGTCCTGTAGTTTCAAAGTGGACCTGCAATCCATGCCATAAAACTTAAGGACAAGCTTTAACATTATATTTAGGTCATCTTTTGCAGTGCAATTAGACAAAAAGATGAAGATAATGAAGATTGCATACAATTCAAACATGCAACCAAGATTAAAGGAGAAAATATCCAATAACCCTCAAAGAAGTACTTTTATTAAGATCCAAAAGGGTATCAATACAAGAGATGAATGTGTTAGCCTACAACCTACTAACCAAGTAAACAACTAACTACAAACTAAAACAATTAACAACTCAAACTAAGAATTATAAAACTACTACAAATTATGCCACATCACTTAAAGAGTATTACATATTTGTCATCATTTGCATTGCAACTATATTAAAAGATGAAGATAATGAAGACTGCATAAAACTTAAAAAGTACAGAGCCATTTCGGTTGCATAGAGTTTGTGTTGCAACTAAATAGAGAGGAAATATAAATAACCTTCGTATTGGCAATGTTATCAAATTGTTGAAACATGTAGGCATCCGGAGTGCTAATTAGAATTTCTTCAGCTTTGTCAATAGCCCCCTGGAGGCCTTTCTCTGGGTCTGTCAAAACAATCTCTGCACCAAAAGCACGTAGTAGGACCCTCCTTTCAACATTTATGGATGCAGGCATGGTGACTATAAGTTTGTACCCTTTTGTTGCAGCAATAAAAGCTATGCCAAGTCCCGTATTCCCAGTTGTTGGTTCAACTAATATGGTCTACTCATTACAAGAATGAAACATCAAGGTCATGTATTTTATTTTTTTTAGAATGAAACAGATATTTCATTGATAAATGAAATAATATAAAGGATAGTGGGATAGAACAGCATCTCAAGGGCCCAAAGGCCATGTGCGTGATGGTAGAAATAAGAATGCTCAAGCTTAAAATATTTACTACTGATTCATAAAAAATAAAAACTGTCTCCAAGCACAACTTACCTTATCTGGAGAGATTGCACCACTCTCCTCGGCACTGGATATCATACTGTAACCGATCCTGAGAAATCAATAAGGTAAAAGACATAAACCAATTAGTAATATATATATATCTCCTCTCACGAAGATGAAAAGAAAAACTTTCAAAAGGATAAATGGTATAATCTCAAATTTTGGTAGTAGATCTCCAACACACTTTGAAGGTTGCTGATGTAGCCAAAATCTGAAGTTTCAATTAATTTTGAAAAAAAAATTAGTATACAATTGAGTTGAGCGTAAACCTATATAAATTGGCTGAAAGTAGAAATCCAGACTGCCTATACTAGTCACCAATTTAACATGCCCGGTAAAAATAGCCTAAAAGCCCAAGTTTTGTAATTTCTTTCAAACCTGCTATTTTGTTAGTAATTGGCTTGTATTTAGTTGATTAGTCCTCCATAAATAGAAGCTTTGAGCTCTCATTTTAGAGACTTTTGGAATAACTTCAATACTAATTGAGTATTCTTGAAGTGTAGATAAGCTACATCAATTTTCATTAATAATTTTCCTAGATACCACTCAGAACATAGCTGCCAGTGCCAACCAACGCAAGCTTCTACAGAAATGTGCTGTCATCCACAATGATTCTAATGAGCAGAATACAGAAGTGGAATAAAAAACCCACCTTCACTAATTAGAAGCTTACCTGTCTTTGACACTCCGGCATGGTTCCATTGATTCAAGTTTTGCAGCAACGTTTGCCACACAGCCTTCCGTTACTTTGTTGAGATATATCATGGGCGTTCTTCCAATCAACTAAATACATTCAACAGAACCATTCAAATCAGTAACTATTTCAAAGGATAACTTCCATTTTTTATCCAGTCCACTTGGTGAGTCAAAGGATTACTTTTAAGAGTTCATACTCTTTATGATCACATAATGCAATAATAGAAAACCAGGGTATTGTTAAAAATACAAGGTAACATTATATTTCCCCTCTCTTTTTTATATAACTTCTTGCTCTTGCAAGTTTACGTTACAAGCAAGACTAAAATAGATTTTCGTCTAAAGTAAATAAATCAGAGTGTTGTTTTATATGAAATTCCAAATATCGTATAGAAGAATTTCGTATTCCAACAGGTATGGAGGCTACTTTTTTACTTAAGAAAACATAATCCGTATGAAATTATACTAACCAATGTAAATAAAAAAATAAAAAAAGGAAATCCATAACTCATTTCCAGTTCGTAATTTCTGATTTCCCCTTCACTCTAGCGATAACAGGCCCCAAAAATCCTCATCATTATCCCATTCCGGCGAAGAAACAGGTTAAACCTACACCATAGTTGTTCTAATTCAACTAAAAAAATTAACCAGAATAAGAAAATAATTAAACACCTGGGTTACGTTATCGGCAATGTTGACGGAGTCGAGGCCTTCCCATGTCGCGTAGGCTGAGCGAGCTTTTGCGAGCACTGGTCTCTGTCTTGCAGCAGAAAAGCTCTTAAATAAACCATTGTTTGGTGCCACTGAATATCGAGTTGGGGACAAAGCAAGGCGAACAGGAAATGGAAGCGACGGAGATAGAGATAGAAAGGTAGAAACCGCCATGGCTAATGGCCGTTGCTAAGGTTTTTGGGGGGTTTAAGTACTACTTTTTTTTAGTACAAATATGTGTTCTTATTACCCTATAAATTTATAACAGTTAATTAACAAGTCTATTTTTTTATTTTTTATCTTTAAAATTGTGTTCTTATTAGTATGACTTTTAAATGTTTAGTAATTAGAAAAAAAAAAAAAATTTTAAAATTAACTATGTTTGGTTAAAATTTTGAAAAATATTTTTAACTCATTAAAAATATTTTTTAAAATTTTTATTAATAAAAAATAGTTTGAAAGTGTATAAAAACATATAAAATATATCATTTAATTAATTTTCTTCCAAAAACGATTATATAATAAATGTTTTACTTAAAAACATTTTTTAAGAGTTATACCAAACATGCACTAAGTATGTGTGCTTAGTTAATATGTCTAGTAGATTCTTTAAAAAAAAAATTATTTTATATTTAATAAATTTTTTATTAAAAAAAACGTCTAATAGGTACTCCAACTTTTAATTTTGTGTTTAATAGATACCTTGCATAGGGGTATTCATCGGTCGGTCAGTGTCGGTTTTAGGCAAAAACTTACCTATTGGTTTTAGTCGTCGGTGGTGGATGGTTTTGTAAGATTTGTGAAGCCGATCAACCGACAAGCGGTCGGTCGGTCGGTTTTGTCAGTTTTTTTATGATCTGTGAAAAAAAAAAGAATGAAGAAACTCGATTGATTGAGGAAGACAAAAAAAAAAAAAAAGGAGGTCTAACAAAGGCATCGTTGAGCCATTGGAAAGGGATAGGGAGAGGAAGGGGAGAGAAGAGAGGGAGAAAAGAGAGAGGAGGAGAAAACGAAAAGAATGAGAGAATGAGAGAGAGGGAGAGGGAGAGGAAGAGAAGAGATGGAGGAAAGAGGGAGGAGGAAAACGAAAAAGAAAGTGAGAGAGAGAGAAAAGAAAGAAGAAAGGG
>JAOANK020000043.1:751099-764337 GCA_026257165.2 Telfairia occidentalis | reverse complement strand
TTGGCATATGGGGCAGCAGCTGGGGGATAAATACAACCAAGGAAATTTCCTTTGAAGTCTATCTTGTGTATTGATACATGAGTGGTAGACCTCCCACATAAAGAACTTCGTTTTTTTAGGACAATTTCCTTTCCAAATCTTACGGCAGAAAGCGGCCTCTTTGTGCGTAGTCGAAGAACTCATTGAGTGAAACAAGGATTTAGTTGTGAAAATACCATTCTTTTCAAGAACCCAAGCCCAAATGTCCTTTATGTGGCAGTTCAAGGAGGTAGGGAGAGTATTCAAAAGGCAAGCTACTTCTTCATCTGAGGGGTTTCTTCTTAATTGCAAGTTCCATGAATATGGATCTTGAACCCATAGGTCTTGGACCGATGCATCCTTTTTGAGAGACAGGGCATATACGAGAGGAAAAGATGTTTGGAGCGGGATGTTGTTCATCCAGGCATCTTTTCAAAAAGAGGTTGTTGTACCATCACCAATTTTGTGTGAAATATTCTTGAGCATGAGGTTCTTGCACTTGTAGATGTGTTTCCAAGGGCCTTTGGAGGCCTTCATCGATTGGTTACCGCTAAGATGCCCAAAGTATGCAGTTCCGTATTTTGCAGCTATGATCTTTCTCCATAAGGCATTTTCCTCAAAGTTGAATCTCCAAGACCATTTTGCTAAGAGAGAACTATTTTTCATTCTTATGTCGTCTATGCCCAATCCTCCTTCCTCAATGGGCAATTTAGTCTTTTCCCACTTAATAAGGTGGGAGGCTTTGATGCCATGTGTTCCTCTCCAGAGAAAGTCTCTATATAACTTCTCAATGGATCCAGCCACTTTCTTAGGAACTTTGAATAAGGAGAGATAGTAGGTGGGTAGGTTTGCTAGGGTGCCCTTGATTAAAGTGATTCTTCCTCCTTTTGAGATATGAGAAGAGCCCCAAGTGTTCGATCTTCTTTCAATCTTTTCGAGGATGGGGACCCAAAAGGCAGTGCTATTAAGTTTGCCAAGAAACGGAAGGCCTAGGTAAGAATTTGGCCATGATCCAAGTTTACACCCAAAAACAGAGGATATGTTTTCCAGAACTTGGTTGTCAATATTGATTCCCATCAGCTCTGTTTTTTGGATATTGATGTTAAGGCCCGAAGCAGCTTCAAATTCGCTAATGATACTGAAGATGTTGAGGAGAGACATATCAAATGAGGAGAAAATGATCGTATCATCAGCAAACTGTAAATGATGAATATTGATGGTACTTGTTCCTGAACCAACCTCAAAACCGTGAATACGACCTTCATCAGCAGCTTGAGACAACATACGACTCAAGCAATCTGCCACAAGGATGAAGAGGAAGGGAGAGAGGGGGTCTCCTTGGCGAAGGCCTCTAGTAGCTCGGATTTTGCCCCTTGGTTTACCATTAATGATGATCGAAAAGTTTGTAGAGGAGATACATGCACGAATCCAACTTCTCCATTTTTCACCAAAGCCTTTGACTCTAAGGATATTGTCTAGAAAATCCCAATCGACCCTGTCAAAGGTTTTTTCAATGTCCAATTTGATAACAACACCCTGTTTCTTCTTCCTTTTCCACAGTTCAATGGATTCATTGGCCATGAGGGATGCGTCGAGAATTTGGCGGTTAGCCACGAAGGCTAATTGTTGCTCTGTTATGGTAAGTGGAAGAACTTTCTTCAGGCGGTTTGATAAAACTCGAGCAAGGATCTTGTATAAACAAGTAGTGAGGCTTATGGGTCTAAAGTCACCAACCAATTTGGCATCAATCTTCTTCGGTATGAGACAAATGTAGGTCTCATTAACGTTGGCATTGACAATGGCTTTCTCAAAAAAATCGTTGAACACCCTCTTGATGTCGTCCTTGAGAATGTTCCACGATTTTTTGGAGAATTCAGAGGTGAAACCATCAGGACCAGGTGATTTATTGGTACCAAGGATGCACACAACATCAAAAATCTCTTCCTCTTTGAACCTGGATTCTAAATGCAAGCTCTGTTCATTCGAGATGGGGTCCCAAGTTCGTAGGGAGGGGAGGGATCTGTTTCCCAATTTTTTTAGAGAAAAGGGATTGGTAGAAATCAATGAATTCATTTTCAATTTCTTCATCGAGGAGAAGACTAACTCCCTTGTTAGATAGGATCTCTGAAATGATGTTTTTCCTCTTGTTTGCAGCCACTGTTCTATGGAAGAAGGATGTGTTTTCATCGCCATCCACTAGCCATTTGGCTTTGCAACGTTGCCTCCAAAGTGATTCATTGAGAGCCACCAAAGAGAGAAAGGATTCTTTCAACTCAAGCCTCTTTAAGTTTCTGATCATTGGTTAGTGTTTTTTGTTCCTCTGCTTTATCAACATCAGAAATTTCTTTTGTGATGGAGGAAATTTTGTTATTGAATTACCCATAAGTGTCCAAGTTCCATGTTTTCAACTTTGTTTTCAGATTCTTGAGTTTCATGATGAAACCGAGGCCCGGCCAACCAGTCAGATTATTGTCTTTCCACCAAGTCTCCATCATGGGAAAGAAAGTAGGATGCTGTAGCCAATGGTTGGAGAATCTGAAAGGGGTAGGGCCCCATTTTTCCTTTCCCAGATAAAAGGAAATGGGAAAATGATCGGAAGTGATTCGGTCTAATCTTTTGGCATGGGTAGTGGAGAACTTGGCTATGCAATCCTCTGTGAGAAGGAATCTATCTATAAGAGTTTTTGATACATCATCCCTCGGATTGGACCAGGTATATTTGCCATTGGAGATGGGATATCAATGAGGTCAGAGTTGGATATGAACTTATTAAATCTCTTCATGCTCTTGGTTGGGGGCGTATATCGGGATTTTTCGTGGGTCCATCTACAAACATTGAAGTCACCAGCAAGGATCCAATGTCTATTGCAGAGGAAGAAGAGGTCTGTTAATTCTTGCCAAAAAGTCTTGCGCAGGCCTGTATTATTAGGACCATATACCCCTGTGATCCATAAATTATAACCATCATTCAACACAAAGTTTAGTGAGAGAGAGAACACACCTTCGGCCACTTCAAGAATTTTATAAAAAGGATCTTCCACAAGATTAAAATGTCGCCTGATGACCCATGGGCATCAAGAGAGGACCAACCCACATTCCTAGAGGTCCATAGAGATTTCACAATGGAGCGATTGGTAGATTGAAGCTTCGTTTCAATGAGGATGATTACGGATGGGTTGAGATTCTGAATGAAGGTCTTTATTAGAGCACGCTTCTTCCATGATCCTAGACCACGTACATTCCATGAGAGAACAATCATAGATCATCGAGCGACCCCTCCTTGACTTGGTCAGGATTGTCATAATTGATGGATGACTGTAGATTCTGGAGTTCACGAAGGCCCTTGTGTAATTTCTTAGTTGCAGCTGATTTTTTCTGTTTTGAAGGAAGGGCGGTGATGTAGAGACCATTCTGTTTCAGCCATGGTGATAACATGTAAACAAAAGGGGGGAAAAGGGGAGGGGTTTGGCCCCTGGGGAGGGGGGATATGTAGGCTATCGAAGGGGTGCGAAGGGAAGGGGGGGTAAAGGAGATAGACATTGTAGAAAGGGAGGATAGGTTGGTTAAGGGACAAGGGCTGTTGCAAGCCAGGGGAGAGGTGGGGGAAGAGTGGGTTGGAGGGCAGAGGCAGAGGGGTCTGTTCTTCAGGGTCAAACAGAGTGGCAAGGTGAAGGGGGGAATCGGTAGGGTTAGTGGGTGCAGGGGTGGAGCAAGGCAGAGCAAAAGGTGGGCTAGAGGCAAAATCCTCAGAATCAAAAGGGCGATGTTGTGATGGAGAAATACATTTGGTACCGGTGACTAGGCTAGTTTTCTTGGAGCCAATCGTAATGGGTTTTTTGGATGAAGCAATGAGAGATGAGGGGTCTAAAGGGAGGAGCAATTTTTCAAAGCACGTGTTAATGGGTAAAAGGTTTGATGGGCCAGCTAGTTGCCTAGGGTCGTCAGGTGGGCCCAGGTAGGTGAAAGATTTAGATGTGATAGGGGATTTTTGATGGTTAAAGGGGGAGAGAGAAGGAGAGGTAGGCAATGGAATGTTCGAGATTTGTAAGGAAAAGAAAGAAGTGGTACAAGGTAAAGGTAGAAGACCTTTTGATGTGATAGGAGGCAAAGGGGCCGGTGAGGCCTGATGGGACGGGACAGTAAGGTCAGTCCCAGGCACGTGGGTTTTGTAAAGTGACGTAGGATTTTTTTGGCGCGTGTTCTTCTTCTCCAGCCAAACAGACTCAATCTCCGAGTTTTTGTGGGGTGATTTCTGAGCAGGTGACATTAGGGGGGTCGGTGGAATGTGACCGTGGACGTTTAACATATAACCAATGTGGTTTTCCTCTGTGAAGAATGGATCGATTGTGATGGTGGTGAGCTCAGTAGATGTTGATGGCAGAGTGATAACAGCAGGGATGAACCCATACATATTTTCCTTAACCTTGATGCAAACCTCCATCATATCCATCCTAGAAAGTGTTTTTTTTGCCGTTTCAAGATGGCCTCCACAAGCATTCCCAATCTTCTTGAAGATTTCCAGACTCCATTTATCTATTGGGAGGTTCTTGATCCTAATCCACCCACCATACGAGGGTATCATACGGGATAGGAGGAAATTTTATGAACTCCATGGTTTGAAGGAGAGCCTATATTTTCCAACCTTGTATCCAACTTCGAAATTTCCAAAAATTTTCGCTTATTCTAGGTTTTGCAAGTGTAGAAGAGCCTTATCTTGTAGGGGGCTGATGGCTGCAAAGTCGGTGATCTCTTCTCTAATTGCTGTGAGCCTGTGACAACTCCATACCAGTCATCATGGAAATGTTCTTGGATGATTAAAACAGTGGAGTTAAGGTTTGTGGTGGCGAGGTCTTCTTTGATGTGTGGGTGTTTTGTTTCTAATAGGGAGGTGGAATGGGGGGGTGCGATTAATGGCTCTGTGGGTGGTTGGTTTATAAGGGCAGCTTTAAAAGGTTGGTCCTTCTCTGTAATAAAGAGCTTGGTGGTTGGTCCAGAGTTAAGAAGGTCTATAAAAAGCTTCCATCCCCTTTTGTTTTCTTCAGCAAGAATAATGATTTTGTTTAGTCCCTCATTTGAGCCGAGTCTGGCAATCTCTGTGCAATGCCCTTTCCTATTTGTTACTTTGTCCACCCAAATGGTATATTCATTTGTTCTGGTTTCGAAGAAGAACTTGTGATTTAGGGGGGATGCAGTGAGGGTTTTGAAGGTGGTTATTAGCCAAACAAGGGTTGGTTTCAAAAGAAGAAGGGAGAAGGATCGGTCCCTAGTGGTTTCTGTCAGACGGATACGATTGTTTGCAGGTGTTTCAATGGAGTATCTTTTGCGGCCCAGTGAAAGGGAGGAGATGGGAGGTGTTCGGGTCATGAAGGAGAAACCGGAGATTTGACGGAGGGAGGGGGTTAGACATGGTGATTGGTATCGAAGATGGGTGTCGGTCGCGGGGGTGACAGGGGGGTTAGAGAGAGATAGTCCATCGAAAGTTTATCCAAAGAGAAGAATATGTGTCCCAAAAGCACAAGAATTATGTGAAACTAAAAAGAAATTACCTTCAAAAGAATATCTTCAAATGTAACATTGGCGTAAATAAGGTGAACCTTGGTCTCGTCATTCGGATTCTCTAATATAGCCCGAGCAACCTGAAACAACAATAAAAATGAGAGAGCTCCCTATTTGACAAGAGACAATGACACAACATAATATAGCCAAAATTTGAAAAATAAGGAAAAACAAATTCTACAAGAAAAAGTGTTTCTTTGAGATACTTGGTACATAGGTGTAATGCCAGAGCCTCCAGCAAGCATCCCAAATGCTGTGACTTGACCTGGTTGATATTTAAAACGTCCCTGCAATAATTAGTAGAGTATATAAATTGCTAAATAGGCATCGTTCGAAGAATTCAATTCTATAAATATGAACAAGTTATTAAAGAACAATGGAATTGAATTGAATTATTGAAAATCTGTCCCATCTTCTCATGCACTGTGAGTTTGCATCTAAAGCTTGGAACCATTTTGAAATCAGGTTCAGTTGGAGTGGCTGCAAGCCTGAGAAGCTCCACGATTGGTTGAAAAAAGTTCTATCTGGTATCTGGTTGGTGGCTTAAAGATAAAGCTAAGGTCTTATGATTAAACCTAGTGAGGGCTATTTCATGGGTAACTTGGAAGGAGAGAAATTTTAGAATCTTCAGAAATAAGATTATTTCTTTCGACTCTTTTCATGATTTCGTGCAGTTTATGGCTTCTTTGTGGAGTAGCCGACACATTATTATGTAATTACTCTACTTTTACCATTAACCTCGATTGGAGGGCCATTTTGTAATCCCTCTCTTTGAAAATGGGATGCCTTATCCCTTTGTCCTTTAGGTTGTTATTGTCTGTTCCCTTCTGAATGAAAGTTTCCCATGTTTCTTATCCCAAAAAAAAGTATGGAAGTTCAGCTAACTCTTTGGCGAAAGCAAGATCTATTTTGCCAAGAGCTACTAAGGAGTGGTTAAAGGCTGTTTGGAAATTAAAAAGTCCAATACGTAGTAAATCATAATCTTTCAAATTCTAAATGACAAATGTCTAATGTTCCCTTCCTACTTTCCATAAAACACAATTTCACTACAAACAACAAAATCATCCACTTCAAATGTGTCCGTACTAAGTTTTGAAGAGAGAATTTCTACTTTTTAGATGAAACTGATGGAATTTATGGAAAAGGATAACAATTCTATTCTTCTGCCAGTAGTTTCATTTTTTCTACCCACATTCAATAAATTTTCTCTAACATTTTTCTACTATCTTTCCAAGCTCCTAACCCCTTTTTTCTCAATTATCAAAGTTAATGAGGTCTAAGAACAGAAACTTCATGAAATCAAAAGATGACAGAATCTCAAATTTTTATGTCCTAATTCCAAGTATTGTTTATGAAAGTATGCATCCTAGGAGGAAAACCAAAATGTATCTACAGCTATCAAAGAATTCAGAAATACAATCATGCTACACTCTCCTCTGTCATGGACAAGACAATATCTTAATTGGAGAAATATAACCCAAAAGGTAATCAAGACCGAGAGGATAAAGCATCCTTGTGGTTAACAATTTTATTCACTCAAAAACTTAATGTAGATCATAATCAAAATTGGTGTTCAATCCAAATTAATGAAACTTCACAAGTCACTGAAACAAAACTTTTGCATTACTTCTTGGTTACTAGCATCATAACTTACAAGATGATCAACTGAAATTTGGATCCAAAGCTTTTTACTGAACTAATTTATATTATGAAATCATATGGCCACATGAAGTACATAGAAAAATAAAACATTTCAAAACTGTCATCAGAATTTCTCTGTAAGGAAGATCTACCTTTGGTCCTTTTACAGCAAGATGGTCCCCAATACGCATTTCTCGAAAATGATGTGACATCCTGCCTTGGGGATACATCTAAATCTCATACACACATTCAAATAAGAATGGGCATTGGGATAACAAAAATCAATTTGACATCATCAACCTGTAGACGGATTTATAAATGTACCTTTATGACTAATTCAAAATATCCAACATCAGAGTCCAAAGTAGTTGGCGTGTAAGGTTTAATAACCTCTTCACCTTGGCTATCCTTTCCCCTGCTCATAATTTTTTTTGAGAGATAGAGAGAGAGAAATGTTATGAGGGAGAACAGATGAACCAAATATTAGGTGTGCTAATTATCACAACTGTATGTAAAACTATCAATATAATAACAGGGAAAAAAATATATTGGATGAAATGAAACCTGCAACTTATATGTTGCCCAATAGGAAGACCAAGAATTGAATCGGGCTTCGGAAGTATAAAAGTGAACTTCGCCACATTATGGCTCAGTTTTGTACGCTTAACAAGCTTAAACTCCTTAAAGCTCTCAGGATCCAAGCAGGCTGTAGTTAAAAACCACATCGAAAACATGGGCCAAATTATGCTAGAAAATAACATAAATACAGTATAGAGAAAGATAAAAATTGAGATAGAAAGGAGGAAAATATGGTTCTTGAATTATCTCTGCATAAAAACACGATCGACCAGAAGAGAATTTTAATATAGGAGGTATATTGATCATTAAAAGCACTATTCAAGGATTTGAAAAAGTATAAAGACATACAAACTAAATATTAACCGCAAGAGTCAGGCAAATAGCTCTAAAGAAGTAAGCCTAGCCAAGGTGTTTTCTTTTTTCCCTCAAAAAATCACTTTCGCTATGAGGAATGTAAGTACAAGAAGCCTACACAAAAAACAAGAAAATGATCCAATCATTTGTAATTAAATATCCTCATACTCCTTTTGACCCAAATGTGCCATGAGACTACCAAAAAACTAGTCTGTAAAAGGAACCCTCCTTTATCACAAAAAGTAGAGTAAAGAGTTACTTCCATAAACATGTAACCACAATCGAGAGGGAAGCAAATTACAACCCAAGACCTTTAAAAAAAAATCCCTATCAAATCTTACCAAAAAATGAGCATCTCCAGGATATATAATTCAAGATTTCAGACTCATGTTTGCCGAGAACACACAATTGAAGCCACAGGACAAGAGGAAGATCTTTTAGATTTATAAACAAGTCAACACATATGCTTCATTGATGGATAGAATCCTCAATTAGAGCTGTTTTTACCACAAAGTTCACCAACTAACACTGTTCCTACAATTAATCCAAAGTTTGAGAAATGAAATGTGCAAGATCAAGTGTTAATAACTATTCTTAATGCAGTCTTGTCTCAAATAGACCTCTCATTTGTAATTGGCAGTTGATTTTCAAAAGAGTTGTAGGATACGCTAGAAAAACATGGTTCCCCTTCAGCTCCCTACTTCCCATTTTTAATTTAGTTTGGCAGCCCTTTTAAGAGGGCTAATTCAGAATAGACAACGTCCATTCCTTAAGGAGTCAACTGAGTCCTTTGAAAAGGGGGAGCTACATATCCTCATTAAAGCTTTGTTATAGATCACTTCTTTCTCTAATTTGAAGGATATACAAGACTGCTACCATTAAATCAAACTTATGAATATACCGACGATATAAGGGAACAGTCATGAGTATTTGCCACAGATTCCAGGAAGAAAAGGTAAGCTGGTAAAATCTTCCTCTGTTCTTTACAAAGGGGACACATTGTAGGTGTTAATCGTAATCCCCATAAGAGACAAGGTAAGCAAAGAACTTTAACTTCTAGAAAATGCATATTTTCCATAACATCTACCATTTCATATTGACCAAGAGCTCAACGCAGATGAAGAAAATTTTCATGCTTATTTGAAGTTCAAAAACCTAGCTAAGCACTTGACTTTTTCCATGAATTCTACCACTTCTATACTAAATGTCCAATAAAGACTTCAACAAACATTAATTCCAAACCATTCAACCATTTTTCTGCAGGAAAAAATAACATTGATTAGAGCACAAACTACAACTAAAAGAAAATCTACATTTCAGATTGCAAGATGTGTCACACATCCAGAAAAAACAAGAAGGAAGAATAAATTACTGTCATATAACTTGGTAAATCTTAACGACCCATGAATCAAAACATCAGACCAACACGATTTCAAACTGGAAAGAGAGTTCTAAACACCCAATAAACCAAACCAGAAAACAGAGATCCCTAAAATTTTTCATTTCCAAGACACAAATCAGAAGGGGGGCGAAACCTCTGGATGCGGGTTTTCTGGAGGAAAAGAAGAAAACAGCACCAACAATAATGGCTACCAGGGCCACTGCTAAACCGATAAGAACCTGAGGGTCGAGCGCCTGTAAGATCTCCATGATGTGATTACACAATGGAGGAAGAAAACTTTGTGAAAAATGGGGGAATTTGATGAATGAGGGGTAGGAAAGAGAGAAGAAAATGTCGTTTTTGGAAGTTGGGTTAGAGTCTGGTCTTCTAGTAAATGATTTTCCTCGTTACCTCATCGGTCAGGTCAGAGCAGTGGAGATCCAGAAAAAGTCAGACAAATCGGACGAATTAAAATATATATTGTTGCCGTTGGTTGGTGAAGTTGGAGGTCCTGGACATTGTTTTTTTTATTATTATTATTACAAGGAATAGAATATCATTGTTTATATCTCTTTATTTTTTTTTAGTTCAACATTTATGGGGTGGGAGATCGAACCATTGATATCTACGATGGTAGTACATGTTTTTATCTACTAAACTATGCTCGGATTGACGTTTATATCTCCCTTGCAATTTTACGAATGTATCAATAGACATACTAATAAAAATATTCATGTAAACTAAAACATTTATAGTCAACTTAAACAGTTCATTTGGTTAAGACATATATTATCATTAGAGATGACAATAAGGTGAGGCAGGGTCGAGGATGCATTCCATATCCCCAACCCCAGAGGGAATTTTAATCTCCACCCCGCCCTCGTCCCCGAAAATTGGAAGCGGGGACGAGGATGGGTTTCTCGCGAGATTCTCCATCCCCTTTTTTTCTTTTCTTTTTGCATGTGGTTATAATTGTTTATATTAAAAGAAAAAAAACCAATTTTTACCAATAAACATCTCAAATTATATCAATTTATAATCTAAGTTTTCAATTTCTTTAAATTACACCTCAAATTTAGATAAATTTTTGCCATTCTTAACCAATTTGAAATTTTTTTGAAGTTTTTACCTTCAAATAAACTTTCATTTGAAAGATCATCAACAAATGTATTCTTATACGTATTTAATAAATTATAAAACATATGTATGATATAAAATTGATAAGATTCTAAAGAAAAACAACGTTACAGCTTTGTTGAAATTTTTTAGTTTTGGCAAAGTGTTATTCAATGGTTAATTTGTGGATTAATCAAACTAAATTTTGTACCAAAAATTAGTGAGATTATGAAGATTTTTAAATTTTTTTAATTTAAATTAGTGAGTGAATTCACGAAAATTGAATAAAGAGTTAAAATTGCAACACTATCTAAGTCTTAGGTCCAATCTAATGAAATTAAAAATTTAGGTCAACATTAATAAACTTTTAGTAAAGGTTTATTATTATTTTTATAATCTTATTTAAAAATGAATATTATATATAATTAATAAATTAATTTAAAAAAATGTCCAGCAGGCGAGGAAAAGGACGGGTCTATCCTCGACCGAGAGCCTAGTTAAAATCTCCAATTTGATCTCATCCACAGTCAAACTGAAGATTTTCCGACCAATTCGAGGTGAAGACCCGAACCCATGCGGTTTTGCCATCTCTAATCATCACAAAAGGTCGGATCACATGTTGATCTCAACAAAAAACAAAAAAACAAAAAAACAAAACAATACAAAATTTATAGAAATTATTCAAGTTACTTTTATTCCATAAATTTTATAAAAATTATTTCAGATAATAATCAAGTTACTTTCACTTTCTAAATAGATTATACTTCTTATTATTAGTTTTTACATTAATATTTGTGATTAAATGATGATAATTTTTATAGTTCATAGATAATTATATGGGCATCGGACATATCGATTGATCTTTACTATTGATATCAAACTCTCAAATTTACAAATATATCAACAAATTGTTGAAAGCTTACACATTTTGTAATTAAGTTTTGACAAAGTTTTGACGTTTGTACATAACATTATAATTTTAGAAGTTGTAATTTAATTTTTATGATTTGAGTTTAGTTTCAATTTAGTTTCTATAGTTTTTAGAGTTTCAATTTAATTCTTATAATTTGAGTTTAACTTCAATTTGGTTTTTTGTTATTTTGGCTAAATTTCACAAAGGGTACTAAATTGCACTAAAAAATTCAACTATTTTCTTTTTATTTTTTACTCTGCTCTAAACTATAATAAAGTCAACAACATAGGTGCCCAAATAGAAAATTGTCATGAGAAAGAAATTGTCAATATGGTAACAACAATATTTTGTGAAGTTTGACTAAATCATAGTGACCAAATTGAAACTTTTAAAATCACAATGACTAAATTAAAACAAACTCAATTCATTGATATCAAATTGAAACTAAACTTAAAAGTATAGGGACTAATTAGAATTTTTATAAAATCATAGAGATCAAATTAAAACTTTTAGAATTATACGGACAAAACTAAAACTTGTAAAATTGTAGAATTGTAGAGACCAAATTGAAACTTTACTCAAATTACTGGGACAAACTTTGTAATTTAACCATTTTTTTATACAATTGTCATAGCAAAAATGCGTGAAGGGGGTGTCAAAAGCATGAGTGGGGAAATTTTATCATTAACATATTGCTTTCAAGGTTTCAAAATAAAAAATACACTTTTTGTCTCTAAAATTTGAGTCCAACATATGAGGTAGCACCATAACTAATTGGTTAAGGCATAGTTCTCCGATCAAAATGTTGAATCCTTACGTTAAGAGATCATAGGTTTGAATTCTTCTATCCCAACATGTTTTTGACTAAAAAAAAATAAAAAATAAGAAACTTCATAAAAAACTTTAAAAAAACATAGTATGTCTAATAGTGTCTTGAGAAAATTAAGTCAAGAAAAGTAAAATTATTACAAAAAATGAAAGGAAATTTTTGCAAAAACAAACAATTTAATAAATTGTTTCTCGCTATTGGACCGTTGGTGTATTTTTTTTTTTTAGTACACATACCACCAGCTTGAGGGTGCGATGGCGCTCCATATCATCTGCCATTATTGACCAACAAATTGTCAATTTTAATAATCGTACTCACATTTTTTCAAAATAACAATAATTTAAAATGTTCCTGTGAGTTGTAGATTTATAAATTATGCCTTCATGGGGCACATTCCATTAAACTAATTGACAAAAAGGTACAATATACCAATCACACGTATGTTTGAAACTAATTTTAAAATATATTAGTATGGTTTAGACAAATTTTAAGACAATCAAAACAAATACTTAGTAGATAAAGTACCTATTACTAAGTCTTGGTTCGACTTGCCAACTTGTAATTTTAGAACTAATTGTGAAAAAGAAAATTGAACTTAGCCCACTGATTTACACACATGCACATATGAATTGTCAAAATCTAAAGCTTCCACCAAACACTAATTCTTTTTATTTCTTGCATAAAAAAAAGATAGTTCATGCAAAAGATGAAAACAGAGGAAAACTAAGGGCCCGTTTGGTAACGTTCTCAATTTCTGCTTCTTGTTTCCTGTTTCCTGTTTCTTGTTTCTTGTTTCTTGTTTCTTGTTTCTTGTTTCTTGTTTTTTTAGAATTAGAAATAGAAACATGTTTG
>JAOANK020000043.1:739476-750999 GCA_026257165.2 Telfairia occidentalis | reverse complement strand
AACAAAGAAAATATCCCTAGAAAGTAGGAATTATTCTAACTAAATATTTTAACCAAATACAAGCAAAACCTTTCAGAGTCATAGAACTTCAAAATCGGAAATAGACATACAAAACAGTAATCTGATATATAAATTTCATGTTAAAAGATGAAATTGGCAAGCTGGTATGCCTAAAAAGGTGGTGGTCTGGTCTTGTGGATATTCATGCTTCAAAGGCTGAAAACTAGTAGAATTTAGAGAATGTTCCCCATAGGAATAGCGAGGAATCCTCGATGCACTTGTTCTTTTCTTATACCTTTCGCCTTTTTTTTGTAAAAAAATTGTTAGGTATAAATATGTTAAATACTCGTAACTCGATTAGTATTCTTTTGCAATTGCTTGTTGGGGGAATATCCTTAGGACCTTTAATCTATGTTAGTATTTTTCACATAATGCCTCAATTGCTCTTTATCAGCTGCTTGGAGAACATTTTCAATTGTGAAGCCAAGGTCTTTGATCTAACTGAATAATTGCCCTCCTTTTAGAATTATGATCAACCTGAATATAATTCAATTGATTAAAACATACAAATCCTTCAAGAACAAGACACGTATAAGACTACTTCTCAAAAGCTTATTAAAATAATTTGCAACTACTTGGTCTTCTTCGTCCAAGTCTTCTTGTAATTGTAATTTTATATAAATCTTCACTAACTGAAAGTCTTTTGTAGCAATGGTCTTTTTTATTGGAATGAAAGAAATTTAATTTCTTATATAAAAAAATTATAAATTTCATCCTTCGTATACAATAATACAACCAATAGCCATGGAATCATTAAAGAGGATGCCCAAGTGACAAGTATAAAGAAATGTGGACGTTTCCAAATTTATTGTTTCTCTATTTTGAAAATGACATCAATTCTACCAAACCAAACATAACTCAATTGGTTAAGTCATAATTTTTCCGACCGAATGATTGTGGGTTCAAATTCTTACCCCACAAGTTGAATTAAGAAAAAAAAAAAGGACATCAATTCTACAATAAAAAAAAGCGACCACTTGACTTCAGTTCCAAACAGGGATGGGCTAAATTTTTTGATCTCTAACCACAAATTCAATTTTTTTTCTTCCTTTCGATTAAAACCTTTCAACTAATTATTCATGTGGAAAACTAATTTGCTAGCAGAGTGATTCCATCCAAAGTACTGGCAGATTCTTCAATTGAACATAAAAGGATGTTTCATAATCAGCATTTTATGTGATGAATAATCTGACTGTCCAGCATCTTTGGAACCTAAAATAGAAGCATACAGGTATGTCAAATAAATTGTTTCTATATAAATAAACTGTAAGTATTAGACAAATAGAAAGCAAACCGCAGCTAAGAGTCAGAAAGCCAATGCCTTCCGATGAAATCTACAACTGCACGTTTGATTGTCATCGTTGAGATGAGATCAGAAGGCAGTGTCGCGAGCCATTAAACAGAGCGAAAAACACTTCCGGAATTACGATTCGACTTCATCATCTGAGAGCAAGAACTCCTGTATTTGCTCCCTGCAATTAATAACAGAAATATTTAGCCTGAACATTTTTGAAGTAATATTTAATAAGCTCAACGTAGTAATTATCTGAAGCAGACTTCATGCTAGTACGCACTTGAAGCACATATGAAACAGCACTATTTCAATAACTTCATCAAGTCCACCCAAAATGACTTGATACAGACATTTTAAGAAACACACGCAAACACAGGGTGGAAATTATTTAATCTTTCTTATATTTACTTTGATTTATTTGATATGCCCAGGTCCAGAATCCAAGGGAAAGAGCGTTCAAGAAAGATGATATAAAACAGCGATTTAGAATACATAATCCAATTATCATGAAATTGTACTATCGTTTTCCTTCGTTGTACCAACAGTGATACAAGACTTATTCTCACCTTAGCGAACTGGAATTGCCGAGGCGGCCATGCATTGCTCGAGCGACCATAGAGGGTGGCAAGAGTGAAAGAAAAAGTTCTTGTGACGAGAAATCCTTTGGAAGAATCTGAAATTGACAACTTGAACAACAGGTACCACCCAAAATACTTGAACTTGCCTGGTCAGTTTCAAAACTTCTTAAAGTTTGCACATCAGATATGTTAAGTGGACCATTGCAGACGGCACAAAATGTCTCCGAAGATATGGAGTTAACATGCTTAAAGTTATTTCTCTTCTGACGCCTTTTGGTGGCCAAAGGAACATTATTACTTTCATTCAAATCTGGAATTCTGCTAAACTTGAATGGAGTAAGCTTGCCAGCAGTTCTCACAATTGTAGACTCACGAGAAGGATTCTCTTCCTATGAAAGAAAGTAGAACAAAATTTCTTCAGCCAAGTTCTGCAAAACAGCCCTGGGTAGGACAAGTCGCCTACAATTTGTATATGCATTTTCTTTCTGACTCAAAAACAATCATTTAAATTAGAAGGTGAAATTTGAGCAGTTTAATTAGAAGGTAAATTGTTTCCATGCCCAACCAAAATTGCTCCTAATTTGAACACAAAAATATGTGTTGTCGCTGCACACAGCAGTGATTTACAGTTACAAATTACTTCTCAAAGGTCGTTCTCCTAAGCCAAAATACATATTTTTCTAATTCAACTTCCTACTTGTACCTGCAACAGAGCCACAAATGATGAGACCAAGCCATTGATGCCAGAAAGGGAATTTTTGGCCAGTTCCACTGTCTTTAGACTGCCCTGCCAAGAACCAACTCTCGCCATTAGTTAGATTCAGTCGAAGTGTACAAATTAAAGATGCAACGACTGCAAGCAAACTTAACAGCAGTAAAGAACTAAAGAGGACAAAGGTAACCACGAATTCATCCTGATGATTAAACAATAACAAACCAATCAAGACAGCAGAGCATGTTGAGCTCTTGCGCAAGACAGTCACGTAGAGGAAGCACCACTGGGACCTCCCACCTTGCATCAACATACTGTATATCTGCCGGCAAGGAATACCCTTGGCCCTGCTTGAATTAAAATAGTGAAGTTATAATCGATACATAGACTGTTTCCAGATGTGAAGATTTTAGAGAATAGAACAAAATAAGCAGCTTGTAACAACAAGAAGTAATAAAATTTTAAACAGAATAATGCATCATAAGATTTCATTGCTCTACCCTCGCTATTTATGTCTTAATAGGGGTGTCTCCTCAAAGGTAATAATGGCCCCCCTCAAGCATCACTAGTTGTTTCTGCAGAGTGTGGTGCCAGCAATGCCTTTGCCTAATTTTAATTTTTTTATGGGAAACTTAGAAACCCATACAAAAGAAAGTGAATGAGGTATTCCCAAAGCACCAAAATGTTACAAAAAGGAAGCCCAATTGGTGGCAATATGCACAAGATCATAAAAGAGTACAATTTTCAAGCTCATACTTAACGATCCAATAAACATGATATTTTTGTATTTTATTGAAAGTAATCAAACACCCTCTCTTACCCCTTTTTATTTCTGTCAGACCTCTACACATTATTAAGTGGGCAGCAGTTTTTAAATGCTTATCAACTGATGCAGCATTTTCTGAGCATTTTGACACCAAAAGTGCACCTCCTTTTACTTTTTTTTGTGAGGGCGGGGTTAGGAACTCCCCCGTCTTTTGTGACACTTTTGGAGCATGAAAACAGGCTTTTGATACAAGTAGTAAAGTTTCATATCGTATTAGCGGTTCCAATTTGGATCTTATACGATATCCTCAAGATCTAAGCTTGAAGAATGGACCAATTGTCCTGTTCTGCCTCAAATAACAGAGTTTTTAAATCCATAAATACTTTAACTGTCAATGTACCAACCTTCTAAACTTCATTCTGGTCAGTTAATATCGTGACTGAAAACTCTAGACGTTAAACAGTCAAATTAACTGCTCAAAACAAAAAACCTGATATAAGCATCTTTGAAGGCACACCTTAACAGTGGAAGAAATCACATGGCAAGCAATCCTTGATGTACATGTCCCTACTAGAAGTCTGTTATATCCATTTTCAGCTGCAATCTGCAAAACAAACAATAGGACTAAGAATTTCCCTCTTTTTGATTGCAAGCTAATAGAAGAAAAAATTGAGAGGCAAACTTTTTGCAAGGATAACATCCTCAAATGTGAGAGAAGGTCTTCCTTTCCCGTGTCATCGTTGACAGTATCTAACAACTTCTTCAACTTCTCCCTTCCATCACTCAAATTTGAAGAGTATACACTCTCAATTTGAACAATATGCAAATCTTTTCTTGGTGGGCATAGGTTTAACACAACTGATTCGATGGTTTGAATTGCACTTTCCATCTCGTGCAAAGGGATAGAACAAGCAGAGGTTTCATCGATATAAGCAACTCCAACACCAAAAATTTGCAGTGATCTATCCCTACTTGCTTCAAAATTTTTGTGTGCTTTTACTTGCATCTCATGAACAAATTGCAAAGCCACCCTGGAAGTTTTGTTGGGAGGGGGAGGGTAAGTCTCTTAGATCACAGACAGCAGTTTTAACTTTAAGTGCATCCAAGATAAATTGGTAATTAAAAAAATCCTGATTAAATAATTGCATAGGTGCTTTCTTAAAAGAGCTATCAAGAATCAAGATATCATTTCTTTTAGCTATCTTATAAAAAACACAGCTTCCCAATCATATCCCATGACAGAAAGATCATACGAAGTTGGAATTTTGCCTTTTACGTCAGCTTTAGAGCTAAGAACTAAGAAGTAAAAAATAATTAAACATAATAAATATTAACCACCATCATATCTTTCCTTTGGATTATTTGGAATGAAAGGAACTATTGTATCTTCAAAGGAGTGGAATGAAACATGGAAGCTATCATAGATGTCATTCTCTTTTTAGCCTTATCTTGGTGCAAAAGAAAGCAACCTTTTTGTAATTATAGTCTTGCTTCTCTAATCAGCCACCGGCATTCCTTTTTGTAATCTTTGGATATTTTACACCCTTTTTGTA
The DNA here is from genome assembly GCA_026257165.2 of Telfairia occidentalis. Classification (NCBI taxonomy): domain Eukaryota; kingdom Viridiplantae; phylum Streptophyta; class Magnoliopsida; order Cucurbitales; family Cucurbitaceae; genus Telfairia; species Telfairia occidentalis. The sequence goes on along the minus strand of JAOANK020000043.1, from coordinate 746,036 downwards.
AATTTCATTCAATCAATGAAATTGTTTCTTATCCAAAAAATAAATGTTAACCACCATGGTTTGGCCTAGTGGTCAATAAGGGCCAATGTAAATAGAAAGGACCTTCAGGGAATGGGTTTAAGCCATGGTGGGTCTGTGGCCACCTATCTAGGATTTAGTATCCTACAAGTTTCCTTGGCAACCAAATATAGTAAGATCTAGCAATTGTCCCATAAAAATAGTTAAGGTTGCGCACATGCTGACCCGACCACTCAGATATAAAAACCTCTTAGAGAAATTAAAGATGCCTTAACCGTTGAGCTAGCTCATATTGATAAATTTTATTAAATTCTACCTTGAAGTTTTGGCAAAAGGATAGCACATAAGAAGTGCCCAGGACGATGACAAAACACGTCAATGGCCAGAGAGAACGTATGTTATTTGGAAGCCAAAACTCCAACGTTCTTGTCAAGAAAATTATATTTGGCCAAGTGAATATTCTAAGTGGTTATTTTGTTAGTCCAAAAGTTTTCACAATAAATCTGCATGTGGGTTACTTTAGTTATCAGGGTATCCAAACAAGATTGTAAGTTGATTAATAAGAAGTTGTATAATTGGTACCCCAAAGCTTTGTTATCGGGATTACCATCGATGGACATGCAGAGATAGAAAAATCACTTAATCCACCTTCATCACCTGTAATAGAAGCATTTTTAACTCAAGAACGCCATCAAGAAACCAGCAACACCATGCTGTAAGTCTTCTCTAGATCAAGTTTCATTAAAAAGCCACTTTTCTTCCTTCCCCAACAACCATCAAATTTTCTTCATTACCCTACAACCACCAAATAACTATTAGCTATAAGATGGGGATTTAAGGTTTACCTCCTTACCGCAAAGGTTGGCTGCAGTGTTTTAAAAAGCGTGCCTAGGTGCGATGCCCACCTTTTGAGCCTTGCTTATAATCAGTAAAGCGTGCTTGAGGCGCGCACCTTGATGGATCAATTTTCTTCCTTAAAAATTCTATTTTCTTAAACTTTTCATATTTTTCTTCACATATAAAAAATTCATTTCTATATTTCTATTGTGCTCCTCATAAAAAAAAGCTCACACTTTTCTCGCCTCACACTTAAGCCCCAGAAGGTTATTGCGCTTTAGTGCACCTCGGCTTATAAAAACATTAGTGATCCAAAAGACTAACCTCTGCTTTCATGATGGATGGGGTGGCACGACATCTGGGAGACGACTTTGAAGAACACAATTGATGAAGATTACAGACTTAATCCCTTCCGAGTTGATATGGCCTCCATGAAAATGCTCAAATGAATGTATTGAAGAGGATTTGTGCAGGAATGTTGGGTGGGTGGCAGTAGGGGACTTCTTAGTGACTTGAGAGGTCAAATTTGAAGAAACAAGGATGAGCAGACGTAGTGTTCCAAGTCATTGGGGATGGATAAACTTAAAAGGGCTTACCTTATAAACTTATTGGAGCATAAAACCTTGAGACTTCTTGGAGATCAATGTGAGGGCCATATCCAAGATGAGAGGATGATAATCGCATGGAGGTGACAGGTAAGTAGAAGTTAAGCTTGAGAGAATCTATGCCTATGGTAGTTCTATTCAAAGTTAAAGTTATAGTAGACCGCAAAAAGAAACAATAGTGATCAAAGATAAGTCAAAAGGTTGGGCAGTTTTTAAATAAGCTAAGTTTGCGTTTTTTCTATAGGTTTTTGCAAGCTCCATTAGGAAGCAAAATTTTTGGCATTTTTGCCATATCAATGATTTTTTTTTTTTTAAATGTTTTTTAGTGCTAGGGGTGAAATTCTCTAATAATAAACCAACGTGGCAAAAATCAAGAAGGCCACACAAGCCGATCAAGGTCATTTATCAATACAATAAAGTATAAGTGAACATACTCACTCGATGGAACTAGACCAAAAGAATGAGATAAGATGAGCACACCAAACCTACCAAGATACACGCATGAGCACATTCGGTGCAGTGAAACTTACATGCCCTAGTAGAGTGATCGATAAAACCTCCTCGAAACAGTAGCTAGGCTAAGTGCTTGAATAGATAATTGAAACTTAGGTAGAAGATGAGGAAATGTTTACATTTAACTAATGAACACATGACACGCAATTCTAGAGGTTAGGCAAGGCCACTATTACTGGGTGGTTAGACATGGCAACAACGATAATCAAATAGTGATTAATCTCATCCAAAAAATAAAGAGCTTCAGAGCTTGAAACCAGGGTTGACATAAGTTCTCTACCTACTTAGCTTTGCTGGGCATTGGCACTAATCTTTGGCTTAAGCATCACAGAATCACAGTCTCACACTAATACACAGTTCTTCCTATGTATTATCTGTTAGGATAGCTTTTAAGATTTTAGTTTTGTTTAATTTTTATTTTCTTTTAAGAAATTTTATTTATTGTTTAGTCAATTCACTCTTCCTATTTAATAGGAGAAGTGTTATAGACTTGAATAAGTATCCCTAATAAAAGGGAAGTGCACCCTAATAAAAAGGGAATCACTCAACATCCCATACACGATTATTTTTCTATTCTAAAAGCTTTCTTGTTGAAATTTTATTCTAGAGAATATTTTATCTTTGAGCATACAAACAATGGGGAATTTCTAAGAGAACTTGCTGCACCAAAAGGTCTCTTGAAGGATTGTTGTATCTTCGGAGTGGAGTGCCAAATAACTCAGTGCGAGTGAGGGTACATTTTCTCTATGGACAACGTTATTAAACGTGCTTCAATCCATAATTTACAAGCTTCTCTAATCTCTTAATTATTGATTGTTTTAATTTGTTAATGTATTTATGTTATTATTTCAGAAATTTTTATTCTCCTTAAAATATTTCCAACAGTATCTGATCTTCTCCTTTCTCCTTGAGATATTCTCACTTGTGGAGGTGAAACAGTGCTCTTTGCAAATAATAACAGACAATATATGCGAACGGGTTGGAATGAAGGCACACAAATAACAGAAAAACATGAGAAAAATTATTGGCACTCTCGATCCTAACCAAAAAATCAGCCTGAAAAACTATTATGTCCCCTCGCAACACCCAAAAAATAATTCTCTTACCACCTACAACAACCATGAACAAATTCTCTATAAAAGAAACAATAAGTCTCAAAAAGTGGAGGGACCTGGAACAAGAACCCCCAGAAAAGGCAACAAGCACTTTATCAGTAGGAGAGATCATGGCGTTCGAGGTTACGGCCTGGCGGAACTTCGCAAACAAGTTGCTCCGAAAGCAATCGCTGCAAAATCGACCATCATCTCCTACTCCAGAGCTAGATATGCGCTCCTTGGACTTGCATTTCAAGCAGAGATGCGTAATACTACTGTTGCCGTTCGTGTGGACTAGACGAGACTCCATAGCGAGTGCTGTATCGGCCTTGCTTGTTGGAGGTGAATCTCGTTCAAGTGTTTCTTCGTCATCTTGATTTCTGTAGCAATTGGACTGGCAGCCTGAGCCTGAGGAATTACACGCCATAGATGGTCGAGAGTGGGGTGCCTGGGATTCAGAGTATGAAAAAGCTTCGTCGCAAACTTGCAAAATTTGCAGACGTTCCAACTCAATGGCCGCCTCTATTCCCTCGTCTGCGAGGGTTTTAGGACTTTTAGGACAAATTTAGTCTCTGTTTATAAACTTTTAATTAATTTTGTATTTATAAGATTCCTAGACTATAAAATCTATCTAATAGATTTTTAAATTTATAAATTACTTTCAATTTTGTATCTCATAAAATTTTGATTTAATCGATATTTTTGTCAAATTTATTGGACACAAGATTAAGTATTATGTCCAAGAGTGTAATAGTCTGACTTCTAGACATAGATTACCATGAGCCACTACTAGTATGCACGCTCAAAACGAAAGATTTTCAATTAATTCAATTCAAAAACAATATTTATTATATAAGAAAATAGATAGAGTAATTAAGTTCAAACTTAACAAAATATATTGGGATCCCAATTTTTAAATTAAATCAATTAGATAATAAGGGTGCAGATGGAAGTAAAATGCAAATTCGGAAAAGAAAAAAAAAACAGTTCGAAAACTAGTACTTAAAACAACGAAAATAACTAAATTTGGACGTTTAAACTCGTGTTCATGACTTGTTTGCAACTCACTTCTCGTCAGCCACCTCAATAGGTTTTCTCCTTACCTAAAAGAAAAGAAAAGGAATATGTTGAGTATAAAATATACCTAGTAAGTAACTCCGACCCTGGGGTCGGACATGCAAACACACACAATCATATGGCTCATGTGGGACTCTCATAGGGGTATGCCATCTCGAGGCACCTTAAACAAGTACATAGCAACACAAAGTCATGAAGGTTCTCAAATCAACACTAAGCAAAGATACAAAATTTCATAGAGAAATCTCAGAGCACACAGTAGTAGAAAGTGGAGAATACATCTCATGGAGGTCCTCAAATGTAGCACTAAGCAGAGATGATATCTCTTAACATATGGACATGCAACACACAACCATACTATGCATAGGTCCCAAACACATATCACATAATCTAAAGCCTTAAGGCATCCAACATACGACGTCCCAATGATGCCCATAGCATTAATAATTCACATATGATCGAAATCCATAGGATATAACATTCACATTTACAATCAACCACACAACATGCTCACTTCATGCTCACGTTCTCAAATACATAAGATAGTCATATTCAGCACATACATCATAACAAGTCAAACAATTACCAACCTAGCCCAATGATTTATCTAAGATCGAAGTCACGTACCTCAACTTTCAAGAAAAATAGCAAGTACACTCCAAGGAAATCGGTAATAGATTCCTTAAGGAACCTAAGTCCAAATTTCTAAAAATACCTGAATTATTTCCTCTTAGTTTAAAATAATAAAAAATTAATAAGGAAAATTAGGATTTTCGAGGGACAAATGACATAGGGAGGACATTGTCTTCACTGGGTCAGTTGCAACTCATGCACTGTAGCTCACGCTCCGCCACCATCTGGCGAGTGTCCCATACGCATCGCATCAAATCGACAAACAGAGATCAATTTTGGAATATACTCACTCTCAAGAGTCCAATGTCGTGGGAATCATGTCGAACGGAGTCACCATCGCCCACACTCGCACCAAGAAGCTCGACGCGTGTAGTACACCTGCCATCGCTACAGCCTCAATCTGCCACACGTGTCACCTTACTGTCGCTTCGAATGCGATTATGATTCTACTAACTCGTAGATCTCAACTGCGTGCTTCTTCCTGCCCTTTGGTTTTGCCAAAAATGCTTCCTTAAAATCCAAGAAAAGAAGGAAAACGTGATTTAAAGGGGAAAAACTCGAGAAAACACAAAGCTGAAGGTTTTCTCTACCTTACCTGTTATGTTCGGGATATGGGGAGACGACAACGAAGCTATCCCCATTGAGGAGGGAGATGAGCGTGATAAGGAGAAATTTTTCTGGGAGGAGGAGGTGTTTTGCTTGAAAAGGGAAGGAAAAGAAGGGAAAAATTAGAGATGACCTACTTCTGCTTAGGAATATGAAAAAGGTTTCACTACAAGAAATTTAGTCTCTCCCGACGTTTTTTTTTTTTTTACCAACGTTGGGAAAAACGACGGCGTAACAACTTTCTACTGACATTGTAAATATACGTCGGTATATGAGCCGACGTTTTGCATAACATCGGCTATGCTTGTAGATATGCCGACGTTTTTTTTTAAACGTCGGCTATACTTGAATATAAACTGACATTTTTTTTTAAACGTCGCCGAAAAGAAGTACCACACTAACATTTCAAGACTTTTCGCCGACAAATACTAAAACGCGACGTAAAGTAAATATATGTCGACGCTTGTTTTAAAACATCGGTAGATGAACTTATATACCAACGTTTTTTAATATCTGCAGACATTTTATGAAACGTCGGCAGATTTAACCCTAAATAGCTTTCTCCTCCGCACTTCTCTTTCTCCTTCTCACTCTCTGTCTCTCGCTCCCCCTCCCCGTGTGCACTCCCTCTCTCCCCGATCTTCCTCTCCCTCCGCTCTCCTTCTCCCTCGCGCGCTCCCTCTCACTCTCTGTCGCTTCTTCTCCCTCTCCATCGTCCCTCTCCCCCTCGCTCCCTCCCTCTCTGCCACTCCCTCTCAATGTCTGCTGCTCCTCGAGTTCCTCCGTCGCCTTCATTTTCGATCGTCGCTCTCTGCTCTCTATGGGTTAATTGCTTCGTGGTAAATTACTTCTTATTAAATTTTACGTTATATTTATTTTAGAACTTAATTCAGTGGCAATTTATTAGTTATTGTTGATTGAATATGTGATAACTTGGATTGTGATTGGTGTTTGTTCTTTGATTTGAATGAGTGTTCTAGAGGTTGATTTCGATGGGTGTTTGACATTTGATTGAGCTTGTGATTTCGAGTTTTTTTTTATTTTTGGTTGTTTGAGAAATATCCTAATTTGGGTTGTTGTTAATTACTACGAGCGATTACCATTTTCATGAGTTTATGTTTATGTTATTATGAGTTTTGTTCTTTTTCATGTGTGATTTGAATAAGGAAATTAGAGA
>JAOANK020000043.1:720637-735707 GCA_026257165.2 Telfairia occidentalis | reverse complement strand
TTGACAAAGACCAGAAAGGTCCATAATCTCTTGCCATAAATCCTCTCTACCATGATTTGAAGGAGGACCATACACACCTGTAAACCACCCACCCCTGCCTTGGGGAGTCATGAAATTAATGGAAACAGAGTAGGCTCCTAAGACAGAGTCAGAAACTTCTAGGGAAGACTCATTCCACAGAATAACCAAACCGCCTAAGGACCCAACAGCATCAAGAGAGACCCAACCGATTCTATGGGAACTCCAAATAGATTTCACGAACCCTCTAGAGAGAGAGCCGCACTTCGTCTCCTGGAGGCAAACCAAATCAGGGCTAAAGTTCACCAACGTATCTTTTATGAGAGCTCTTTTGGAGGGGGCATCCATCCCTCTAACGTTCCACAAAAGAAGCTTCATATAGAACCTACATAGCCCTGGTCTATCAATGTACACTCTTCACCCTGCTGAATTTCATTCTCCCAACTAACTAGGAGGCTTTTGAGTTCCCTTTGGCCTCTCTTAGAAGGTGTGGCTCCCCTACTGTTCTTTTTCCCTTTAGAAACTATGGGGCAAATACATAAATTCTTCTTCCTTAGGGCTTCCACGACCTTCTTTGTGATGGGAAATCCTTCATCCTCTGACACTAAAGGCCCGACTTGCTCATTCCCTTCCAAACCAGCATTTCCCTAGGGCAAGGCCTCTTCTGCGACGAGGTGTCTCCCTTGCTTCAACTATGCTTAGCTCCCCCCCTTCCATCGATGTGTTCAGCATTTCATAATTTTCAAAAACTGCGTGGAATTCTTCTGGAGGATCGGATAAAGCGAGCTCTATTGTACCTCTTTCTTCCTCTTCACTTTCTTCGGCCATACTGGAAATAGAATACTCAGAACACTCTTCTGTCTGTTTTTCTTTTCCGCACAATTGGGTCTTAGAAGCTTCGGAGGAGGGCCCCGAAGATGAACAGATCTGTCCTTTTTTGAGATAAGTGTGAACTTCAATTTTCTTAGCAAAAGAAACTCCGCGTGGGGCCCTATTGTTCACATGCCCACTTTTTCTCGCTTTTCCTCTTTCTTTTCTGCCTTCCTTTGTCATTTCCTCTTTTTGAGATTGCCCTGCAGAAAGTAGAGGGGGTTCTGCGGAGGGGCCCCACCGCCTACCTTTTCTTTTGGGCTTTGAGTACGAAAAGTTGGTGTGACATTGTCGTCTTGAGCATGGTTTTGACTTTGGACAGGACTTGCGCACCTATTTCCCTCTTCTTTTTGTGATAACTTCGAGGCAGCGTTTGAGTTTTGGACAATAACTGAAGGGCAAACACACTCGTCTTTTACCCGCCAAACATCGACTGGTGACATCCCAACTATATCGTCACCGTTGTAGAAGGCCGCCGCCGCTTCAGGCGGAAAGCATCCATGAACTTTTGAAACCTTTTTGGCGAGCAAAACTGGGTCTTGATAAGAGCTGACTTGCGCAACGAACACCATGTCATCATCTATTAGCTTGATTTCAGAAGGAATGAAGCCGCAGTAATTACCCTTCACCTTGATGGCCACTTCCATACAATCAATGAGTGAGGCATTTTCATCAGCGAACTCGATAAAGCCTCCATAAGTGTTTCCAATATCTTTAAAAAGGTTCATACTCCATAAATGCAAGGGTATATTTCTGAACTTCAGCCAGCCTTTGTAAGAAGGAGCCACATTTATTTTCCCATGTTTGGTCTTATCCCAAGCCTCCACCTTCAATGTAAAAGGACCGTACGTCGCCCAACCCAAATTGCTCACTAACAATCTTGCTAGATCTTCTGAGGGCATTTTAGGAGGGCTTTGTCTGAGAGGAATGGATTAATGATGAGCGACTCCTGAAGCTGACCTTCTAAAGCCTCCAAGATTTTCCCCCAGTCATCATGGAAGTCTCTTTTGGTGATCACTATAACCTCTTTCCAGGAGATTTTTCTTGCCTCTTCCTTCTAAAGCATTGTACTTCCTCTTTTCTCCTCTGGAGCGGCTCTCAGGGCCTCAGCGTACGTTGTTCCCAGTCTTCTAGTTCGTATCTTTTCCTTTCTCTGAACTTGGCCTTTTTCGTTGAGGAAGTCATGAATCAGAGTCTTGAAAGCATCCCAACCTTTGAAGTCTAAATCTGTCGGAATGACTAAGTTGTTTTTCCCTCCGTTGTTAAGTACCTTGGTTATTTCGATAAAATTTCCTCTTTTGTTCGACGTCTTCTGTATCCACAAAAAACCGTTGTTACAGTACGTTTTTCTAAAGAACTTTTGAGTTTGTGGTGCTAGCAAGAGATCATTAAGAGTATCAACAATCCACACCGCCACCACCTCTTTCACTTTGATACCGAAGATACGTTGGTTGTGCATTTCAACTACTTTCACGATCCTCCCTCTTGAGTTCTTGTCGAAGGACACAGAGAACCATTTATTTTCTATCTTCTTCGTTAAAAAATTAGTCTCCATCTCCATTAGACAGAGGATTAAGAGATTGAAGAGCTACTCAATCCGATTGCCGGGAAAGAAATGTGGGGGTACATCATTTAGCAAATAATGGCCGAAGATGCCCAAAACAAATGAAATGTGGCAAATCCTTGCAAATCAGCAGGGAATAATATACTAGAGCAAATTATTACATTAAAAGGCCCAATTGAGATTTTCTCCTCTACATGACCAGTTTTGAACTTTTTCCCCCTTTGCCATAAGTTGACTTTATGTGTTGTCCTGCCAATAATATATTCTTAAATATGTTTCTAACTTTAATCTTCTTTTGTTGTCACCCTCCCTTTTTCATGTACTAATGTAGGTAGATTCTGTTGAGGGTCCAATGCCACAAACAAGATTTGTGCTTAAGAAGGCTTTAGAATTTGGGCATGCTGTTGTAGTTGTGGTCAATAAGATTGACAGACCTTCTGCTCGCCCAGATTATGTCATCAATTCCACTTTTGAGCTCTTTATTGAACTGAATGCATCCGATGAGCAGGTACATTTATAATATTTCAAAATCATGAGTAAATGGCCTTCCTTATACGTATGCTTTATGATAAGAAATAACAAGATATTGATTATGAGAAAAAGATGCATGATAAGAGGTTAAGAGAAACGAACAATGAGGCAGAAAACAGAATATTACAAAGTAGAAGTACAACACGACATCCAACTTTTGAAAGGAAAATAAAGGAAAGTTCTGACAATCTCTAGAGAAGACTCATAGAGGTGCAAGAAAGTGAGCTTCGGCCAAATAATATCCAAACTTCCCTTCTTTCTTAAAGCATTTTTCTATTCGTTCCTTCCAATGTGCCAATTAATTGCCAAAAAATCCCATGAGAAATAGCCTTCCTTTTATTTACTTCTTATGAACTCAAAATCTTTTCGAAGACACGGATAATTACATGGTGAACCATATTTCCTAGAGTTTATTCCATAAAAATGCAAACGAGCAATGATCAGTGATCAATATTCTTTTCATCTGAGCCTCAAAGACAATAAACTTTTGAGGTAATAGATAAAAATCAAGGAGCCATTTTGATCATTAGTTGAGATCATTCTATGAGCACTATACCGCACGCAAATTTTGACCTCAGAAAACTTTGCCTGCTAAATTCCTTCTGGATTAAAATTCAAAACTACCCTATCTAATCTAACCATAATAAATGATAAGAAAGTTCCACTCTCTATTACTGAGATATCTAAGAAAACTAAAATGAGGTAGTCAACAGAAATTGATTTGAAAAGAAAAATAAACAAGGTTAAAACTTGAAAGTGGATCGTGAAAGATGATGCAAGCAAGGAAATCTATCACAAAAAGGCATGTCCTTCCTTAACCATGATGAGTCCGATGGAAAAGTTCTTACATCACTTACAAAATAATAAATGAAGTTATTCCTACAATGTACAATGTAATCAGTTTTAGTTGGGAGCCTCTTTTGTGCTATCTTTAGCAAGTTTTGTTTCTGTGGGAATCTTTTTGAAACTATGCTGCAGGAGTTGGGGGGAGGTTGTTCGTTTATATTGTTGTATTTTCTTTATTGACCATTATTGTAACTTTTTCAAAATATCAATGGAAAGTTCTATTTATTTATTTATTTTTTTAAAAGTAAAGTTGGACCAAATATTCAGCTCTTTGAGATATTAATGTCTGGAACTCTTCTAAGCCTTTTTTTCAGCATCCCATTCAAATTGAAGTCTACGCTTTCCTTTTGTTACCGGTTACAAAAAGATTCTTTCTCAAGAGGAAATCTCCACAGCCGTTTTGAAATTAATGCTAGGTTCCTCTCGACAAGATTCCCAATTACCATTCCACCTTTGCAATGAGGCAAAGAACCAGTATGCCATCAAATCAAATGCAATCCTCCACCTCCATCAACCCCCCTCCTAAAAAACCCCTTTATCATCATCTTGATGCTGTTAACAATCTGGGTTATATTTTTAAGCAAAGGGTGATAGTCAGTGGGTATGCTGTTCACCCACATTTAATATAGCATTAAAGTGATTATATGTTAGCAGCAGAGGTCATAAAGAATTATCAATGGAGGTTACTCCGAGTAATCCACAGTGGGGGAATCGCACAAAGTCTGATAAATATATGAAGCTGTGTTGAACGTTTCATTTCATTAATCTGCTAATGTAAGCAACATCTTCTGTCACTCCAACTTTTATTTTGGTTCAGTGTGATTTCCAAGCAATTTATGGTAGTGGCATTCAAGGTAAGGCTGGATTATCCCCTGAAAATTTGGCAGAAGATCTAGGACCACTTTTCGAGTCTATTATCAGATGCATCCCTGGACCACGTATTGAGAAAGATGGTGCGTTGCAAATGCTTGTAGGTGATCTTTCCTTTTATTTTTTTTGTTTATCTTCAATAATATAATTGATTTAAACTGTTGAAGAATCATGAGAATTTTATTACATGCATTATATCTTTCTTATGGATAATAAAATCACTTTTAAAAGTTAGTTTGCTTTATCATGATAGTATTCGTTGACTTATGGTGATATTATTCCTATACCTAAAAACACGCGGTTTCAATTTCTGATTTTTTATTATCTATTGTAAAAAAACTGTACTATCTTGTTGGTTTTTGAAGTATTTTACTTTTATTAATCTAAGTTCATATTTTCCTTAACAAAAACTTTGTTTAAGCCATTAACATTATATCTTCTCGCTCTCTACTGCCCCCCAATTCTTAATCCTTCAACAATATATCTTAAACTACAAGCGTTCATTAAATGCAATTCTTGCAGATTTTGTGCCTTGAGCTCACATTTCAGTATGTGATTTTGTACTCATCTGACATGTTCAAAGATGCAACGTAGATGACAAAGGCTTCTCAGTTCTCCAACTTTGACAAAACATAGTTTAATGCTTTTGACTTGCACTTGATTTATTCTCTTTAAATATTTGTCTCAATTCCAATGTGAACTTCTTATCCTAGGCTACAAATATTGAATATGATGAGCACAAAGGAAGGATAGCCATTGGTCGACTGCATGCTGGAGAGCTGCAAAAAGGAATGGATGTGAAGGTTAGTTCACTTTGCAGGTTGAACTAGGCTTACCGGCAGTCTGGATTTTTTTAGGGTCATTCTGCCATTTCATGGTAGAGGTTTCTGCTGTAACCTGTTTTTTGTTTTTGTTTGGAATATATGGTTGAAAAGAAATAGAAGAATCTTTAAGGGGGTAGAGGCTTTTTGGAAGGAGATATGGAGTTTGTCTCGTGTAACACTATTTGAACTTCTACCATCCTTTTTTGCCATTAACATTATTCGTTAAAATTATTTCTCAATGATTCGCACCCCTTCTTACTATTTAGGGCTCTTTTTTGGAATATTTGGCTTGAGTTGAATCTTAAAATCTTCTAAGATTGATTTAAAGACGGGAATTTTGTTTTTCTTCACTTTTTGGCTTCTGTCTGGAGTTCTTTTGATAGAAAAATTGTATGTACTCGGACTATTCGATAACAAGTGGGCAGCCTTTTCGTAAATCTCATAAGCTTTGAGGCTTGGGGGATGTCTTTTCGCCCTTTCCTTTCACTTATACTTGGTTTCTTAAATAGAAGCATTGTTTCCCTAAAAGAACGCATTATTGGCTAGCCTTTGGGAGTATAGAAATAAAAGGTTTTCCCAGGGTTGGACAGGTCTTTTGTGGGTGTCTGGGACCTTTTTTGTTTTGTAGTCTCCTATTAGGGTGGTTGCCACAGCACATTTGATTATTGCTAACTGGGGGCTGGCTCTCTTCGTGGCTTGTTGGTTTCATGGGTTGAGTTACCCCCAAGGTCTCAGGTTCGAATGGGTGTTGGTGAGAGAGAGGGAAAGATATTAATGCAAAATGGGGAGAGTGTTTTTCTAATATTCTTTGGCTTGAGTTGGGAGGCTATCTTATTTCTCCCCTTTCTTTTTGTATTTCTCTCTATAATGAAAGTTTAATTTCTTACCTTCTTTTTTGTCTTCTTTGTTTTTTAGGTATGCACAGCAGAAGATTCTTGTAGATATGCAAAAATTAGCGAGCTTTTTGTATATGAGAAATTCAGTAGGGTCCCTGTGGATAAGGTGCAAGCTGGCGATATATGTGCGGTTTGTGGAGTTGATGATATTCAGGTAATAGTAAATCCAGTTTTTGCAAAACTATTGTTCTTGTAGTGATGTACCACCAGGAAATTTGTTATTGTTGTTTTCACAATCTTTATCATAGATTATCCTGTGTTCAGATTGGTGAGACAATTGCTGACAAACGATATGGCAAACCGTTACCTGCTATTAAGGTGGAAGAACCAACAGTAAAGATGGCTTTCTCAATTAACACTTCTCCGTTTGTTGGTCGTGAGGTATGTGCCAGAACTGCTGATTGTTTTTCCTTTTAACAAATATTATATACTGTTTTCTAAGAAACTAATTTCATTGAATAAATGTAATTCCAAATGGGAGTGGGAGGAAAATCAAGGCCTCACATCAAAGAAGATTGCAAAAAGTTCTTCTAAGTGGTACAAAGAGAACTTAAACTATAATTACAAAAGGTTTATAACTGACATGGGCGGAAGGTAGAAAATAGAGATAATGACCTTGTCGGCGCCTCTGTTGTATTATTATATATTCCAATTGTATTCCTCTTTTGGCATTTAGCAACATTCTTGTTTTTACCCAAAAACTTTTGCTCTTTGGAGTACATGTCCTGATATGGATCACCAGTGGGAAAAGAAATAAGAAATAATTTGTACATCTGAATTCCAACGTTTTTTTAAGGTTTTATATCTGTTACCGATTTAAATTGCAGGGCAAGTATGTCACTAGTAGAAACTTAAGGGATCGGCTCTACCGTGAGCTTGAGCGTAATTTAGCAATGAAAGTTGAAGATGGTGAAACAGCAGATACATTTATTGTTAGTGGCCGGGGTACTTTGCATATTACAATACTTATAGAGAACATGTAAGAATTTCTTATTCAGGATGGTCTTCCACCTTCTCCTGTATGAGTCCTCTAATAAGTTCATTCATTTCAGGCGGAGGGAAGGGTATGAATTTATGGTGGGACCTCCAAGAGTTATCACCAAAAAGGTGGATGACAAATTGGTGGAACCGTATGAGGTGAGTTTCTAATTAAAACATGATGCAGGGCCGTGTTAGAAAAATATTTTGGAATTAATTTGCACTAATATTTTTAAGCCTTGTAGATTTTACCGGAGTCAAAATAGTGAATGTTGGAATAAAATATCAGATTATAATGGGCATAGAATTGTTTTGCAAATAGTTTTTGGTTTGTAAGAATAAAAATTTAGTTGAAACATATTTAGATAACTATTTGTAGAAATTATTATTGTTATTATTATTTTCGTTGGGTATATTTCTCATAAATAAAATGCTCTTTAATATAATTGGACTTATTTTTTCTTTCAAAATTTTGGATTTATGAATAGTAGCTTCAACCATAATAACTTCAACCTTTACATATTATCCAATCAATTTTTTTTTTAAAAACATTTTGAAAATAAAATCATTCTGAAAACAGTTTCCCGAACAAGCTATAGGCTATAGCCACTATTTTCCAAGAAAAAAAAGGAGAAAAAGAAAAAGAAGAATAATACATTCAAACGTAAAAGAAAATACGAGGAAAAATTGTAGAATCTACTACACAACACCTTAAGAATCCGTTTTGGACATTAGACTGGAATCAACATGTCTTAAGTTAACCGCAATATCTGATGAAAATGTGACTGTAATTGTACTTCACTATTCTGAAAAGATAAAGTTACAATAGTTGTTTAAAAGACAAATCAAATATGGCTCATGTTGAGACCTACTAAGACTTATAGGACATAAAAAATCCAATTAGGATCAGGATCTAAAGAGACTAAGGTCTTCTAATATATCTAGGATTGTAATAAATCTAAAAAACCTTTTTTTTAAATAATTTATACCATCAATGAAATATTTGTATCCTCTAATACGTATATCTATTATCTGAAAGAAATTAGTTAGGAATAAACATTAGACTGTTAGAAATTAGAAAGCCTTTTTGTGATAGTTTTCTTTGGGGAGGGGGTTTCCTCTACCCCTGCCCTTAGGTTGTTATCTTTTGTTGGCCTTAATTTACTCCTTGATCATTTCTTATAAAAAACAAACATTAGATGATGTAAGCATTTACTTTTGTTTTAATATAATTTCTACATGAAACTTTGTCTTGGCTTACATGTAAGTGCTTCATCTTTTGAAAAGTATAGCTCAGTGTGTGTGACATTTGATCGACTCCTTATATCAGTGGCATTCATAATAAGTTAAATTGCCATGTAGATTGCCACTGTGGAAGTACCAGAAGAACACATGGGAGCAGTAGTTGAACTGTTGGGCAAGAGGCGTGGACAAATGTTTGATATGCAAGGAGTGGGGTTTGTACACCTCTCTTTTCTTCTCTATTCCCCCAAATAAAATATTTGGCATGATGGATGAGATGTAATTAATAATGTCAACAATGTACAAAATGCGTGTTTGATGATCAGAGAGTTGGGCCTAGTTTGATTACATAATGACAATTAACCAGATTTGCATGTTCTGTCGTAAGCTTAATTTAATATTAAAAGATCAGTGACATCCAGTTCGTGCATATAAACAACTCATCTCATTGCTAAAATTCTTTATATGAGATGCTTGTATCACAAATTTAATAGAGGACGAAGGTATGCTGTTGCTGTTACAGAGACATACTAATCCACCTGCATATTTAAATTCTGATATATTAAATAATAAAATGCTATGCTAAAGGATATTTTATCAAAATTTTGCTCTATTATCCATGAATCAAGTACATTTTCTGGGTGCAGTCTTCTATTTATAATAAGGAAGGGTCATAAATGGATTTTATGTTTGTTACTCGGACCAATTCTTCTAATTTTTTTAATTAATACCTATCTCCAGGTCAGAAGGGACAACTCTATTGAGATATAAGATTCCAACTCGAGGTCTTCTTGGATTGAGAAATGCAATTTTAACAGCGTCACGTGGCACAGCAATTCTCAACACAATCTTTGATTCCTACGGACATTGGGCTGGTGACATTCACACTCGTGATCAGGGTTCATTGGTAAATTATTTTATTGCTTCAAATATTTTGATGGAGAGCCTTAATTATTGCTTTAAATCTTTGGGGGTTCCTTGAATAATTGTTTTATGCCATGTTCTGTATTTGTTCGTGTATGGTTTTGATGGTAGGATGTTGAAAGGTTTTCTTGTAGCCTCTCTTGTGCTTTCATGGCCTTTCTTGCACCAAAATCTTTTTAATGGAAGTGTTGTTTCTCTTGGTTTTAAGTGTTATATAGGGTTCAATAAATATGGCTGTAAGAACTTGTAAATTAACTGTATCAGTGATTTTGACATTAGGGAAGTTGTCTCACTTTTCCCCCCCGGTGTATTGGTTTAAAATCTATTTGAATTTTTATACTTCTCATTTTGGTCCCAAAACTTCCTAGCTTTTTAATGTTTTATTTTAGTTCTTAAATCCCATCCCCCCCCAACAAAAAAAAAAAAAAAAATTATGTTTGTTTTAGCAAGAGTTTGAATGCTGAAACCTATCTATATCGTATGTGACTTCAAATACTTGTTCACATAGATTTTTGTTGATTAGGTTAATGAATAAAATATGTTCCTTTGTTATATATTTGATAAATAACTTGTTAAAAAATTAATGGCAAAACTTAAAAAGTGTTTTCTTTTGGGTGCACGAAAAATTTATGAATTAAAATAAAATGTTTTAAAGCTTAGAAATTAAACAGGGATCAAAATAGGATTTTGGACATTTAATATACAAAAAGTGATCAACCTATCTGTTTCTGACTCTTGCACTTGTAATGCTATCAATCAACTATAAACAGTATTATGTTCTGAATTATGATTAAAGATATCTAATTGAAAATGCATATATCTGACTCATCGAAAGAACTCATTAACGCCTGATGAAGCTGCGCGACTAATTTTTCAGGTTGCTTTTGAGGAAGGCACAACAAGTTCTTATGCTCTCTGTAGCTCACAGGAGAGAGGGCAGATGTTTGTGAGTCCTGGCGTAGATGTTTACAAAGGTCAAATAGTTGGAATTCATCAACGGCCTGGGGACTTATTCCTTAACGTGTGCAAGAAAAAAGCTGCAACAAATGTACGCTCCAACAAAGAACAAACAGGTGAGAACTCGGCCTGCTCAATTACTTTTCCCATGTCCAGGTTGGAGTTTTTCCTTCGATTTCTTCACGTAAATTATATATTGGACTTTAGAATGCTTCTCAGCTGCTGCCACTATTACAAATCTCGCTCTTAGGGTACAATTCATGGGATGCTTTTAGCCAACTAGAACAATAAGGTGTTTGGCTAAGAAGCAGAGATACCTTAGTTTTGCTATCGTATTTGCATCTGTCATTTGGACACTCTGACACTTGTTGGACACGTACTGAATACTTGTTGACAATAGATATATGTTAAAACACTAGTGTAGAAACTAGAAAGTGAATATAGATCCAACATTTGTTAGGCACATATTAAACACTCGTTTAAGCATTATAAACAGATACAAATAGTAATATAGGACTATACTGATAAAATTTGAGAGCAAAAAATATCAACTCATTTTTTAAGAATATAAGCATAAACTTAATAACTTTAATTTTCCTTCGGACGTAAATATGATATTTTAATGTATAATTTATAAATATATTCTTACAGTGTCCGGTATCTAAATTTTAAAAAATGACATGTTATAGTGTTTGTGTCGTATGATATTCATGTCGCTTGTCTGTATCCATACTTCTTAGGCATTTGGTTACTTTACCAAGAATAATTCTAAAGATAAAAATTTTAAAAACAGTTAAAGCACCTTAAAATTCTTTTAGAGGAAACAATTAATCATTGCCTCTTCTAAAAGTATTTGTAGATAAAAAGACACTATAACAAGATCATTTTAAATTCAATCTAAGAAATATAAGAGATGAAGTTTACACTCCATAATTTTGCCTTTCGCAGTGGTTCTTGATACTCCATTGGATTATAGTTTAGATGACTGTATTGAGTACATCCAAGAAGACGAACTGGTGGAAGTCACTCCCTTGAGCATCCGAATATGTAAAAATACAAAACTTACGAAGAAAACGAGGTAAATATTCGTCAATTAAAACTTCACCAAGCAAAAGTTGCAGTTAGGACGGTTATTACTTAGAACCCATATTACTTTGGATTGATAAGCTTTGTTAGAGCTTCTAGTCAATACTAAATTGTTGAAGCATGAAAGCAACCATCTACAATAGTTTGTCTTATTTGTACATAAGAGAAGGAGGCGTCAAAGTTGTATACCGTCCAAAGTGGTGATTGATTGGTTCAAGGTAGAAAGTGAACCAGGCTCCTTTTTCCCCTTTATATTTGATGTAATTTTGACCTCTTCTATTGCTTCTCTTTATTACTTTCGATAAGCTGTTGCTTGGAGGTTTCTTTCGCTCCAGTCATATCAAATCAGTCTATTATTCGTGCATATTCATTGCACGCAATGTTTTGTTTTGTTTTGTTTTGCTTTCTTTATGATAAAATGACTATTAAATAAATTTGATTAAGTGTTGATAATGGCTAATTTAATTTTTATATTTGTGCCCATCTAAACATAGTTTAATGAATAAAACATTGCAATGGTCGATAGTTTGATGTCCCAACCCCGCAATTGTTGAACTAAAAAAACATCTTTATTTTTGTGCTTGATTTCTCTTTGTTGGGTGGGGTTGAAACATCATACATTTAAGACAATATAATGTCTTAGCAAGTTGATTTGTGCTTAGGTTGATGTGTTTTGTTTTATTCTAGGCCTATAGTTTTACAAGTTTTATTTTGATCCTAATGGTTTTGTTAAATCTCCTAAACTATTTTAGACAGTATCAAAGTTTTATAGTTTTCTTACTTGACACGGCTTTCCTAAATACATAACCTATTGTTTTTAGTAGCACAAGTTATTTTCTTTAGATGTGGTAGAAAGAGACCATGATCTAATGTCTTAAAAATCTGTATTGAGTAGGAAAATCATCAACATTTAATCACTTCTAGATGTTTTAAGAACATTGTTAATTTAATCATTTAACTCAATTAAAGAGATTAAATTGAAAAATTTAAAATCATAATGTTTATATTGAAATTAGATAAAAACTATAAAAAAATTAAAATGGTAATTTAACCTAATAAATTTTAGGAAAAAAAACATGTTTGGTGCATGAGGTTTAGATTAGGTGTCGTTTTAAACTTGATATTGATAGTTGACGTTTCAAAAATGCCAAATATACAAGATGGTCCTTCATCTTCTAGTCAATTCTCAACTTGATCTTAAATTTTTACAAATTTTCAATTCTACCTAATCTATTAAAAATTTTCAATTAGGTCGTACCATAAAAAAAATTTGTTAACAAAAAATTGATATATAATTAATTATTGTTTTATTAACATATTTAAATATGTAGACATGCCACTTGAATGCTATTTGACTTGTGATATTGAAGCCCACATTAGCAAAATTGAACTCACTCATTAAGTTTTTTTTTTTTTTTTTTCCTTCTTCTCTTCTTCTCAAGTGACATATAAACATGTCAAAATATGTTCATGAAACAATGATTTAATAACAAATTAGCTTTATGTTAATTAATTTTTACAATTTTTTTGTATGAAATGATTTAATTGAGAATTCTAAATACATTGAAGGTAAAATTGAGAATTCTAAAAGATTAATGATCAAATTGAGAAAAAAATTAAAGATAGGGGACTAGTTAATATAACTAGCAATTACTCATGTGCAATGCACGTCTATAAATTTTAACTAAAACTTTTCAACTACCCAACCATTAGAAGTAATTTTATGTGAAAGGATGTATACAGACACATCTCAACTATTAGCTTGTAATATTTCACATCTACAAGCTTAATCATGCCTATATGCAAATATATGCACCTGCTTCTTTCAATAGAAACCTCACGAGAATAGTTGTGTTCCATTAGTATCAATTGATTCATGCAATCCAAGAAGTTTGAAGGAAAAAATAGAAACTTATAATAATTTTAAGGGAAAAATAAATATTAAAAATTCACGTAAATAATGTAAACTAAAACTTTTCAAAAACCTAACGGTTAGAGGTGGCATTCTATGAAAATATATATTCATATTGACATAAACATCTATGGTCTTAAACACACTGTATTGCGTCTCATCAGCATCAATTGATTCACACGACCTAATAAATTTGAAGTATAAAATAAAAATTTATTAAAAATGTAAGGGCAAAATAGGAAAACAAATGTTCTTCTTCATAGTCATAGCTCCATTTAGATTATATAAATAAATAAATAAATATATAGATTATAGATTTTATTTTATTATTAATTTATTTTTTTGCAACCAGTTCATATTTGATTTGAAGTTCTACCAACCAAGAACGAGAAGTTACTGGATCTTTGTTCTTTGGTAAAGTTTCTATTTTCTCATTTCCTGTCTCTTATTTTCAATTTTTTTAGAAATATAAATACGTAGGTTCTTGTTTCTTATTTTTAATTTTCAAAAATTGTTTTTTAAAATTGTCCATAAACTTTGTAAACAACAAAATACAATTTTTTGTTTATGTTTCTAACTTTTCTCCAAAACATAAATAAAAACATTATTTCTATCATCATTTACTTACAAAATGCGTAAGAAATGTGAAAAGGAATAACATAAAATATTTAATTTTTAATTTTAAAAATTAATTTTTATATAAAACTTTTTTAATTTAAAATTTTAGATAATAAAATAAAATAATAAAAAATAAGAAACAGAAACGTTATCAAACAAATTCTAATAAACGAATCCATGAAATACTTCAATCAATCATGGGTCAGTAGTAAGTTTCAGGATTATCTGAATAAGAGATTGAGCTTGTGTTCTTAAATCCTAAAAAAAAATAATGCCTATACTGAAAATTTCAAGGATGGAAGTAGGTTAAGTTTGACCAAAATATTATGAATCTCGGGGTGAAATCTCTCAATCTTCTTTTATTAATGGTAATGAATTTATTATTAAATTTTTGTAATTTAAGAACTTTTTAACAAAGTTCTAAACTTTCAAGGTTGTATTTATTTGGTCCATATACTTTAAAGAATTTATAATAGATTTCTAACTTTTCAATTTATGTCTAATAAGTTTTTGCCGTTGTCTTCTACATCAATTTAATGTTCTCGTACAGTTACACTGACTGTTTTATTGAAGGATTACATAGGATAAAGGTTCAAGCATTTGATGATTAAACTAATAGAGTTAACAGAGAGTATTGATTAGATAGAAAATTGAAAGTTAAAAAATTACTAGTACTTTTTAGGAAAATAATTAATTTTGACTCTTAAACTTGTCAAGTTGTATCAATTTTGATAATAAATTTTCAATTTCATCAAATTGAACCTCAAACTTTGATAAATTTTGCAACCTTAACCTCAAAATTGAAAAAAATGTTGCAATTTTCACCCTCTAATAATTTTTTGTTCGAAATATATCATTAGAAAAAGTATTTTTATAATTAATCATTCAAGGTTATAAAACATATATAAGAAATAAAATGGATAGAATTACAAAG
>JAOANK020000043.1:672374-684175 GCA_026257165.2 Telfairia occidentalis | reverse complement strand
ATTTTTTGTATTTGGTTTCATAATAAATTGCATGCCTTAAGAGGGACACAATTAGTCCATTTAAATTTTAGCATACTAGCAAGAAAAAAAAAAGATTTTCTACCGAAAAAATAGAGAGTTCAACCCAGTAGGAAGACAAATCAATTCATCCAAAAAGTATTTCATCCACCTAATAATACAATTACCTTAACGAGAGAACAACAAGATCAAAATGTGTGTATGGGCAAATCGTTCATAATTTTCTGGAAAATTAGTGGGAGATATGGATTGTACCAAAATAGATGAGAGCAAAAGTGTAATTTGGCGGCTACTGAGTCGAAGAGAATAAGTTTCCTGAAGTTTGATTTGGAAAAAATAATGATGAGGAAAAAGTAAGTAATGTCGGTTACCTAAGTATGACACACAAAAATAAAAGAAATTCTCCAAACTTGACAGCATTGATGTTTATTCGACCACATATTGAGCTAGCTTCTACTTTCATGTTATGCCATACTCATGTCTCATTTAAATAAAAAGGTTAAGTTGGTAATCTAGGCGAAGCATAGTACCACGAATCCACTGTGTTGCATAGATATTTCCAGAAAAAAGTTTCATACCGCTGAAGACATTGAGATACAGGAACTTGATTATTTCTGCTTCATTGAGGATCTAAGGAGGAAAAAAAAGGCCCTGGGCCTACATGCCTGATGTACTTTGGGAAATTAATATACAATATTAAACAAAAATTATTATAACAGTCCACTTCATCAATAAACTGAGTCTGAAAGACTGCATACTGCATTCTTAATTATAGAAACAAATATTCTTGTTACCATAAATAAATAACTAAAAGAACTAGCTCCAATCTTTTTCACTATTGTGTTGAAATGTCAATCATCAGCAGAACACTCATGCCCGTATCACAAATCATCGATCAAAGTTGACAAGTAAACTATAGCAATAACCTATTTAACACCTCCAATATCACGTCTATTCGTAGGGAACAATAATAAAAAAAACAAAATGCACAGATAGTCATGTCATATGCTAAGCAGTTTTCCCCCATGCGTAATTTGATGCTTATGTATGCCTTTATACACTACATACAATCATAGCAATGAAATACTTAAAAAATGAAATGATATTCAAACAACATACTGGTTCTTTGCTCAAGTTGTTCATGATAGTTGCATCAGTTCTCAAAGGTCCAGAACTTTTCATGCTATATGCTCGGCTGTAGGACGACTTCAACCTACTTAGCATACCATTGCTAACACTTTCCTGTTCACCATGGGCAAGAGAGCTATCTTTTGTATTTGGACAACCATTTTCCAGTGAGGAGAATTTTTCATTCCTCATCTTTTCAAAAAGGGCAGCCGAAGAAGAAAACACAGACACAGTTCTTGAGAGTGTCCTAGGAAGATCAGATGCCTTGATTGACTCAAGATCTGAAGAGCATGGACGAGAAAAAACTGAAGATGGTACAAGGACAACTGAAAAAATACGATGAGCAGCAACTCGAGTTTCATGATCTGGATGGACCATAGCCAGTAATAACTGATGAAACAAAGCCTCGGGGAATGCCTAAGGCATAAAACACTGAACTTATTAAAATCATAAGGTTAAACTTTGCTGGAGAGAATGAATCAGAATCAAGAACAGAAGATTGTTTCTTGCCTTGTTTTGATATGACAAATTGGGCAAGGAGGCAACAATTTGAGCAGCACGATAAACTGCAGAAATCGTAGTTCTGGCTATAATTGTAATGGTAGAAAGGCCCTCCATCATCACAGCCATAGCATCAAGAACTGAGCCTGCTTCTCCAACCTATTTTCCAGTCCATAGTTAAGCATTTAAATTCTTAAATTATGCACAACAATAATAAAAGCTTAACGGTTCAAATTTTCAAAGAATGTACTAATGCTTATATACAGCACTTCTGAAAGTAGAACAACTTTCCCATCACCTTATGTATTAACTGAACCAGACACAGATCTACGGCTTCACTAAAGCTTTTATTCCAATTTTTCACATCACCACCTAGATTTGCATCATCAAGTGAGCAGTGTATGCTCTTCCTCAAATGCCTCATGCAATCACTCACCGCACCAATTATTGCAATAGAAGGTTCAACCTTTGCCTCTTGGGCAAGGGCGGTAGTCACAGCAAGAATGTCAAGCTGCATGTTAGGCAGCTTCAGGACATTCTTATGGTCAAGATGTTTAATTAATATGGAAATTAAAACATGGGTACTTTGACCTGCCAAAATATCACTACGAAACATGAGGCACAGGCATCGAAATAAGTAAAGAAAGAGCAACACACACGGGTAGAACTGAAAGAACGCACCAGACTTGTCCATTAAGAACTGCAAATCTTTTAGAACTGGGGTTGCAACACCGTGTTCAGCAGACCATAGATTTCCATTATCAAAGTAACGAAACAAAGATTCTAAAATACGCCTCATGGTTGTAGCTTCTTTGGCAAGTTTGGCCATGTTGTGTAGGCAAACTCTAGACCAAAAGCTAGGGTTTTGGACAACCTCCCTATCAAGAAAAGATAGTCAATTTATAATGAAATATTTATTTCAATAAGATGACAACACATGGACTTAATGAGAGTCAAATGATTACCCTGTCAAGATCACTTCACCTCTTTCAGTCACGATTTCCCTCCAAGATGGTGTGCTCATGGTCACAACTGATGCTGAAGAGATACCCTCATCGTGTTGCACCTTTTGAACCCATCGATTATTTAAGTTGTCCGAGTTTTTTCCAGGGGCCCCATAGTTTTCTAGGACCACTGAAACAATCTGTGTAAAAACAGGACCAACCATCATATAATGATAAAACTAGTCCTTAGAAAGGAAAAAAATTCCGACAAAGGTACAAGTTTGGGGAGGACGTGGGACATCTGAACCTAGCATGAATTGTTTGAACTAATAACTAGACAATAAGAATATAATGATAGATGGCAGGAAATATAATGATAGTATAATATGCTTCGGATAACAAAATCCAGATCAGTTCAGCATTTCTGAATCAACTTACATTGTCAAATTCGACGGAAATATGAGAGTATTCACCCATAAACCAAACCTAGAAGAAAACATAAACCAAATTAGTATTTACAAGCATATTCGTAAGATGTATTTTACAAAAGAATATGAAAATCGAAAATGATATACTTTAAAAATGAAAAAATTATAAACGTCCCAACATGTAATCTCTTTGCCAGTTCATGAGTTCATAGGTACCTTATTCTTGTTATTAATTTATTTATTTTTTAAACCAGAAATAACTTTTCATTGGCAGGTACCTTATTGTTATTGTTGTTATTAATTTTTTCTAATTGAAACTCTAGTATCCACGCCTTTTTTTCACAGTAGCACCCTTATTCGGCAAATGTTCAGTTACTTCTCTGTGGACTCAAACAGCATGAGCAGCTAGTTGTGCAATGTCTTTATTGGCTCAAAGAATATCAAGTAGAGTTAAAGGATCTAAAGTTAGCCTTGGAACTGACATGGGAGAGGACAGCATCCCATTTCTATGGTCGGTCACTGAGAATGCAACCAATAATATTCCCAAGTGTACAGTTGGAACCCCCTACTTGTTGCACCTTTTGAGGACAGCAAGCCCACCACCACTAAAACAAAAATGGTAGTAATACTACTAAATAATGATAAAGTGAAAAGAAGGAATTCATATATAGCTTTGTTGATAAATTGGTACGTTCTATACACTAAACAAGACTGAAGACGTTGATCACCGTTTTCTCCACTGCCTATTCTCCAGATTGTTCAATGTATTTATTTGTCAAGTGGTTCCAGCCAAAAGTGCTAAGGAAATTCATAATGCAATTTTCATGAAAACCCTTTGACTATGTCACTCTTTTTTTGTTTTAAACAAGAGACAACTTCTCATTGATGTAATGAAAAGAAAACAAGTTCCAAAGATATACAAGCTCCCGAGGGAGTGAAAAGAACAAAAACAAAAAGAAGTTGTGTCACTATTTTTTTAATTTGGAAAAAAGGAATAATAAAATTTTCCAATGGATTGAAAGAGACTTGAAAGACCTATGCGATATTATCACTTTTTGCAGCCTCCACTTGGTGTCTTTTATCCAATCCATTTTGTAGTTACTCTATATCTACTATAATAACCAACTCAAGAGTCTTCAGCCCTCCTCTCGTTTCTTTTCTATCAATGAGTTATGTTTCTTATACGACAGAAGGGGAAGAAAAAGAAAAAAAACAACAGAGAAAAGAAGTACCATTCGAAATGGACTGGGATATTGTCTTCTCTTCTCTCAAAAGTCAAAATTATCAATTCCCTTTGAGTAGCTTATTGAAAATGTAAATAGTGGAAATAGAAAGGAATACCATTGACGAAAGTCCTTGCAAGCAAGCTGAACGCAGGTTTTCAGCTCCATCATCTCCACTATCTTGAGCTAGTTGACACAGTTTTGGAATAAAGGCTTCTAAGTTAAACATGTAAGTCCCATCACTCTAGAATTTTACAAAATCAGAAATTCAGTATTAAAACAATAAAATATACATCGCAAAACTCCATGCTAATATACTAAAAATAGACTAAAGAAATATTTTTCACTTACCTGACTATTCACAAAACTAAATAGAGTCTGACATCCTATAACTTGCATTTCCTTCTGCCGTGTTTGATCCATCAGAGTTTGCATAATGCTTATTAAGCTACTTGCAAAAAGAGGCCTGCAAGTAGTTCACACAACTCCGTGAGTCAATTAGTTACGTTTAGAACAGACACTAAGTATCACTTTATTTTATGGATGGATGACAGAAGTTTTAATAAGAAACATAGAATGTTGTCATCGTGCCTCTAATGGACAACCGATATCATTCAAATACAAAATCAAATAGATCCATTCTGAACAGATTTCATAATAAATTTATTGAAGATGTTAAAATTTCAAGCTCATTCCCTCACTGCCTAGGTGTTTCATAAACCCAATATCTAAATAAAAATATTGACTTGATTAAGTTCTTTTTTTCTTTAAACCAGAAACAAGACTTTTCATTGAAATAATGAAAAGAGACTAATGCTCAAACACAAAAAATAAAAAATAAAATAAGGGCATAAACATGAAAAGAAACTAATGCTCAAAGAAAAAATAAATATGGACTTAGAGTAAATCCTAAGTGCTAGAAAACATGGTTAAGTCCATTTGACCTTTTAGAGAGTATAATTAATATGGACATAAACATGAAGATTTTGCGTAGGTCAAACTAAAGTGTTCTCTCTTAAAATTGACAGAAGCAGATATTAAATGCAAATATACAAAACCCAAATAAAAAATACAAAAGATTGTTTTACTCACATTTGCTCCTTACATGAAACCAAAAGTTTTCTGTAGATGGACATGACAATTTTAACGGCTTGAAAATTCTCACTTCTCAATTCTCTGTAACACCTTTGCTCAAGAGAAATTGTGATCTGATCACGGAAGATGGAAATAAAAAAATTAGTAAAGAAACTATAAGCAATCATTTAGCATGCTAACTAGTCATTGATGATATAATTGGGGAAAACAAAACTTTATCCAAAGAGAAAAAAATACGAAACTTGATTTAGAGAAATTTTACAAAGACAGGAACAAGGATAAAAATAATAAGATGCTATTTAAAATCCTGAAAGGATATGTGAATGAATGCAGCATAGTAACCACAAATCATTCTGATATGATTGGTCTACCAGGAGCAGAAACTACATACTATAAATTTTAATTGACAAAAAAATTAGCATACTCCTTTGTAATTTGATAATAAATATGATCCAAGGAGAAGTAAATATGAAACTTGATTGAAGAGATCTTCCCACCAGGAACAAGGGTACAAAAGATAAGATGTAATTTAACCTCCAGAAAGGATATGTATACATGCAGATAAAAAACCAGAAGCTACTCAAACATGATTGGTTTACCTGATGTAGAAACTACATCCTGTAGATTTAAGTGACAATAAATCAGCATAATCTTTCATTAATTTGGGTGGATAAATGTCTTGTTTATGACTCAGTATCTCATTTGGTAGCACAGACCTCAAAAGCCACCAAAACTTCTCTCCAAGTTGAAACTCACGGTTTCCATGTTGGATGGTATTCATACTCATAAAAGAGATGATAAACGGAGGTAGAAGGAAGCTGGAGAATGCAGGCTCTTCTACGATTCATTCATTGGTAACGTGATTTTATGAGTCTTCCATGATGTCCAAAGGTTTGTTCAAAGCTTGTTGGAAGGCCAATAGACCAAAGAGGGTAAACATGTTATGTGTAATTATGGGATTCTACAAAAAACCAAAGCAGCAGATAGACTTCAAAGAAAGCTGTCATTGATGGCTTTGAGAATCCATCAGTTTTGTGCCATGTACAAAGGCAAGTGAAGACTAAAATCATATATTTTCCCACCGTTTGTATACTTGTAAAGGCTGGCCATTCCTATTCCAACGGTTTAATATGTCCTGGGTAATAAACAAATGTAGCGCTCTTTCAGCTTGAGCTTTGTTGGGGGACTGTCAGTTTACCCAAGAACTTTGGAATCGTTGGTTGAGCTCTTACTGCTTGAGCTTGCCTCGTAGTAGGAGGTGTGGTTCGATGATGTTTAGAGATTCTGAAAGATCTTGCGAGGAAATCTAGGAGCTTGTTATATTTAATGTCTCCTTTTGGGCATCTGTGACTAAACCTTTTTGTAAATATGAGCTTGGTTTGATTCTTTTGAATTGGAAACCTTTTCCTTAGCTTGGCTTTGGTCTCCTTTTGTTGGGCTTGTTTTCTAGATGTCCTTGCATATTCGTTCATTTCTTCAATGAAAGTTCAGTTTCTTACCTAAAAAAAGAGGTCATGAACAAATGTACAAAAACAAAATGTTGTACAAATTCTTTGCAGTTAAAAATGTAGAGCAAAGCTAGATTGCTATGGATGGCATTGTGGATCCAAAGAAATCAAAATACATTCTATGACAAATTTTCAAATTGGGTTGAGGAAATGGACTTACCAAACTTTATGACATCTTCATGTTGCTTGTCTTCTAAATTTTGTGGTCATTCTTTGCAGAATATTTCCATGAATTGAAGGGCTTTTTATAATTTCCTTATATTGAGAGAGCTTGTTGATAGCCTCATAGGCTTTTGAGTTTATTTCTTGTATTATTATGAAACATTATCTTATAAAAAAAATGGAGATATTATCTTACTCTTTGGGTTTGTACTTTGTAACCCTTCACCATTTTAAAGAAATGCTCAATTCTTATTAAAGAAAATAAAATAAAAGGTTTAAACACACCCTTTTCTGCTTATCATTGAGCCATTGATAGAATAATAAGATTCAATTAAAAGAACTTTCGCAGCATCATAATTGCTTCTTCACCTTTGCAATTTCTCAATAACTTAGCCAATGCATATATTCCTACAAAAAGCTCACTCAACCAATAATATAGCTTTCATTTGGTATAATTTTTAAAGAGAAACCAGAGGGGAAAAAATATTCACTACTTCATTCCAGAAAGGTTACATACCGTACAGGCACATTGAATGCATGCAAAGAAGTACGGTAAATAAAATAAGAATCTCTTAATGAATTATATTTTCCCAAAGGTACTTTACAACTTACCTCTTACATCAGACCATGATATACTACAAAAGAGAATATATAATAGCATCTTGAATTTATTATTAAGCTGGAAAACTATCCAACCTGGGTTCCCAAGATAATTCCTCCCGTGATCAGAAATACCAATCATCATCCATGTGACTGTCAACAAATCTTTCAATAATCATATACAGGCTCCCCTAAGCCCCAAAAAACTTTCTAAATCAATAAATATCATGACAGCTAAAAGAATACCATAATGATATCAAACTGAAAGAAGCTTCTCGAACAGTGGACATCAGAGAAAATTGAGTAAATGCTAACTAAAGAAAATTAGGCATTTACTAATAAATGACTAAGAATAATTAGAAGGTATACTAGGCAAATGAACAAAATAAAAAATAATAATAATAGACATGAATTAGGATGTTTGAGAGCAGTGATACAAATATACTTTGGAAACAATGCTATCCATCTCGATGTCATCTACCTAGCAAATGATCTATAATCATGGGAACCAGCCACGACAAAACTGAATGAAAAAATTAGAAAAATAATTACAATATCATATGGCAGAACACTATTTTAAGGCTTAAAAAATTATACCTTTGGAGTTCGAAGAGGATTTTTAGCAGCATATTCACATAATTTCCCTATCTTCCGATCATTTGGTCCTTCTTCCTAAAATAATATAGGGATTAGCCTCAATCAATTACGAAAACAATAGCCAAAAAGTCATTAACAAATGAATCCGAAGTAAGTTGTCAAGTAATAAGGGTTGAAGATAAGCACATGTAGACCTAACAGCTGAATTGAATTAACATGATTTTTGTACATACTGTGATGTAAGGGCATCGTTAAAAGCCTCTGAGTGTTTACTCCTTTCTTTAATTAGGAGTATTTCTTTTATTAGTTAGTTATCCTTTTGTAATTATGGTTAGTTAGTTTAACCATGAGGGCCTTGTAAGTAGTATAAATACTGGTCTTTCCCTTGTTTTAAGGACATCATTCAATTTAATAAAATTTTCAGATTTTGATTTGCATCAAATTGGTATCAGAGCACCTGGTCCGGGTTTTAGATTACTGTATTCTCTTTGGATTCGAGTAGGGATGGAAAAAATCCCCTCGGGGTCGGGGGGTCGGGTCCCCGCCCCTAACGGGGCAGGTAATACCCGGTTTGACCGGGGACGGGGTCAAACCGGGGATTTTAATCGGGGCCCCGGTCGGGGACGGGGCAGGCACGGGGAGCCGTTTAGATATATATATATATATATATATTTACAATATATAAAATAAAATAATATTATATATATAATATTTTTATATTAATATTATATCTATTTTTTTTTAAAATAAACTCATTGGCCCATCTTCAGCCCAACCCAATAATGCAGCCCAATCCTAATATATATATTTTTAAAAAACAAAACATAAACCTAATATATCTAATACTTTCTTCTTCTTCAATCCTCAAGCTCAACCAGCCGCCAACATCCATCTCTTCATTATTCAACCTGCCGCCTGCCGCCTGCGCTACCGCTCTCACCACCGACCGCGGCCCTACGTCACTGCTTGTTCACCACGCCACCGCCGCCGCCGCCACTT
This sequence comes from Telfairia occidentalis, assembly GCA_026257165.2. NCBI lineage: Eukaryota > Viridiplantae > Streptophyta > Magnoliopsida > Cucurbitales > Cucurbitaceae > Telfairia > Telfairia occidentalis. The sequence goes on along the minus strand of JAOANK020000043.1, from coordinate 674,972 downwards.
CATCTTGTTCCCACTGTAATATGAACTTTCTTTCTCTCTCTCTCTCTCCCTCCCTCTTTTTTTTTAAAAAAAATGAAGTGTATCTGTGATTTTGTATTGAAATTTCTGGGTATTTTGCGTGGCGTAGCTTAATTTTTCATTGGATGCTCTATTTGGGTGGTGGGTTTTTCTTGATTAAGATGTGTCCTCGTAGAAATTCGATTTTTAGAGGGATGGGGATTCTGATGCCGTTTTCAGAATGAGGATTCTATTTGGTTTGTGGGTTTTTTCTTGGTTTTAGAGGGATGAGGATTCTGGTGCCAACAGAATCCTCAAGTTTTATTTTATAATCTCTTACTAATTACATCTTCTTCCACACATGTGCAGACACTCACTTTTTTTTTCTCTACTTTTGCTTTAAACTAAAATCAATTATATCTTCTTAGCCCTCTCCACGCAAACACTTTTTTTCTCAAATATACTTTATCTTATTTGTCTCTCTATATTTACTCTTCTACTAGTCTTTAAAGCGATGTTTCCAGGAATCAAATTAACAAAATTATAACTTTAAAGTGAAATTTGATTCATATTCTAACTAAAGTTGGATCAAAATTGATTTTTAATCGTATACATAAATCATAATATTTGATTTCCAACCTATCTATGTTAGCTCACATTATAGGAACAACAAATCGAATTTTTTTAATAATCTCTCTAAGCAAGTCATTCCCAACGTCAATTAGAATAAAGATTTGGGCAACATCATCTTTTTGTGAGTAGATTTGGAATGCTTATATCATGGTTGTCAAAAGATCCTTCCCCAATCATAGATTTCTTGTCATACTTGAACAATTTTCAAATTCTCCTGATTGCACTATAAATACTTTGTATGGGAAATGCCCAAAAAACCATCATAGCAATGATCAAGTACTCCCTCTCTCTTTGTACAAGCAAGAAAATACTTGTAAAAAGAGTTTGTGTTCTTGAAAAGAAGTGTCGAGTTAAAAAGTTTTCTTATAAATCGCATGATAATTGAAGTGTTTCTAAAAAAATCTTAAATGGGGGGTTGGTAAAGCAGATCAATTAATAGAATACAAATGGGAATTAGGTGTACAGTAGTAGTAGTGATAATCAAAACCTATGGTATTATATATAAATATAGATGGTTCCACTAAGGTATAATTAAAGAATTAAACATTTTTATTAGAAAATTCTATATTTAATTATCTCTATTACCCCCATCAATTTAGATTCCATTTTGTAGGAATAATGTCTTCTTCACCAAGTCCAAATGCAACTCCAACTTCAACTCCGAATTCAACTCCAACTTCAACTTCAAATTCAACTCCTACTTGTTCAGGTACTAATGAAGTTGAGATACCAACATCTCCGAATGATAGTTTGAATGCTGGTAATGAATCAAATGATGTTGGTGAGGAGGGATGTATAAAGAGAAAGTTGACATCCATTGTTTGGAATCATTTTAAGAAGCAGAAAATTAATGGTGTCGATAAGGTGATGTAATATTATTGTAAAAGAAAATTAGGAGGTGAGAGTAAAAATGGGACAAAACACTTACATGATCACATTAAGATATGTCCTTATAGAAAACAAAAGGACATAAGACAATCTCTATTGAACCCAAATAGAGAGAACAAAAATACGGTAGGACTGTATAGTTTTGATTTGGATGCTGCAAAAACAGCATTAGCTAAGATGATTATCAGGCATGAGTACCCTCTTTCAATAGTTGAACATGAAGGTTTCATTATTTTTTGTAACATTCTTCAGCCGTTGTTTAAAATGGTGTCTAGAAACACAATAAAAAAAGAAATTCTAGACATTTATCATATTGAGAAGCAAAAAACAATGAAACTATTAGATGAGATCAATGGTAGAATTGCCATTACAACGGACATGTGGACTTCAAACAACCAAAAGAAAGGATATATGGCAGTTACGGCACATTTCATCGATGATAATTGGGTTTTACATAACAAAATCATCAGGTAACTCTAAGTACTTTTATAAATATAGTATTCTTAGAATTATTTGTATGCATGGATATTTATTTTAATTTTTCAATTATGTCGTAGGTTCATATATGTTCCTGCTCCACACAATGCTGAAACAATTAGTGAAGAATTTTTGGAATGTTTGTTAGATTGGAATATTGATCATAAATTGTCTGCTTTGACGGTAGATAATTGTAGTACAAATGATTCCATGATTCAGATGCTTTTAGATAGACTTTCTGGAAATTTAGTTTCGAGGAGAGTTTATTTCATATGCGGTGTTGTGCTCACATTTTGAACTTGATAGTGAAAGATGGATTAAGAGTTATAGGAGATGGTATTGAAAGAGTTCGAGATAGTGTTTCGTTTTGGACATCAACTCCTAAAAGAATAGAAAAATTTGAGGAAACTGCGCGTCAGTTGAATCTTCCCATTGGAAGAAAATTAACACTTGATTGTTGTACTAGATGGAATTCTACATACTTTATGTTATCCACTGCTTTGAACTATAAAGTTGTTTTTCCTCAATTGAAACAAAGAGAGTCAAGATACAAGTGTCTGCCTTTGGAGAAAGATTGGATATTGGCAAAAGAGATATGTGAGA
>JAOANK020000043.1:618484-630892 GCA_026257165.2 Telfairia occidentalis | reverse complement strand
TGAATGAAAAAGGATAGGAAAGTGGTCTGAAGTCACCCATTGCAACTGAGTGGCCTTGACATTTGTGTAAATGTCCATCCAACCTTCTAAGATAAAAGATCTATGAAGCTTGGATAAAAGAGGTGCCTCTCTCATATTTGACCACGTGTACATGTATTGCTAAGCTCCACTTCAGTAATGTTAGAGTCTTCAATCCAAGCATTAAAGGTCCTCATGTTTTTGGATATTCTACCTCTGGAGGATTTTCATTAGTCATACGAATGGTATTGAAATCACCTCCAGTGCACCAAATATCATTACAAAGTCCCTAGATATCATTGAGCTTCTTCCCAAACTCATTCCTTTGCTTATACGAAGCTGGGCCGTACACCCCAAAAACCCAAACTTCTCAATTCTCATCAATCTCAAACCAAATAGAGATTGTGTTACTACCTTTGACTACCTCCTTAGCTTTCACACCATTTTCATTCCATAACAGCATAATGCCATCCGAAGCACCCACAGCCTCAAGCTCAGCTCACCCTATGAATCTGGAACTCTACAACTGCTCAATAATGAAGCTATTAATGGTAGAAATCTTTAACTTCTAAAGAATCACAATGTTTGGCTTAGTGTTGTAAAGCATCTTCTTAACTACTCTTATTTTGGCCCTATCCCGAAGCCCCTTAACATTTCAAGAGGCAATCTTCATTAATCACCATCATGGCCCTCGATATCTGAAGTGTTCTAATCCACTAAGGGTTTCTCCCAAGAGTTTATAAGATTTTTAAGCTCACTGCATCCCCCTTTTTTTAATTGTTGTTTCACTTGGCCCCACGCTTGCTTTCTTCGGATTTGGTCTTATGCTTAACTCGTTTTCCCACAAAGTTTCAACTCTACCCCTAGATTTTGGAAGACCCTCGGGTATTGGAAGCTTCAAGTGGCTATCAACCTCAGTATCCTTTTCGTCTCTCTTTTTATCGAGAACCTTCTCCATTCAGTTTTCAGTAGACAAAGGAGTTGCTTCAATTACCATCTGGTTTTCATTCGTTGGGTTAGGGACAACTCCCTGCACTTTCCTCTTGGGTCGTGGCCACAATTATTTCTTATTAAGATTGATAGCCCTCTTCCCAACTAGGAGTACGGTAAATAGAAACTTCCCCATCTGTGTCATCTGGACTTTCTAGCACTGGGATTTCATTATCTGACAAAAAGGGGTTTGAAGTAGAGTGAATTGGGCTTTTTGTTAAGAACGTCTTGACTGCAGTATTTTGGTCAAAAGAGGCCCTCTTAGAATCAAGATTTGCTCTATGTTTTTAGTTTATACCCTTTTCTGTCAACTTTTCTTTCACCCATTTGGTTTTGTCCATGTTTTCCTTTGCATGGGGCAGTACAAGGGTCTACGTCCATCCTTTCATTTTCATTTTCAGCCATGGCCCAATTTCTTCACCACCTTTTCTCTTTAGACTATCATCTTTACCACTTTCTAAAATTCTGACATTAGTGAAAGCCTCAACACTGTCCTTTTTTCCATTCTTGTGTCCTATGAGAAAAGGGCGGGAAAAGCTATTCGAAACTCTACATTTGTTAAGTGGGCAAAGACCATCTTCTCCCATTTCTTCCCCAAAAAGAAAACCTTAGCTGTCTCGGTAGTGAATCCATGGATATTCATTTTTCTACCTTCGAGCAGTTGATGATCTTCGTAAGTCACCACTTGGACCTTTGCCAGGGGACCATTTGGATGTGTAACTTTAGGGATGAAACTACAATAATTGTTTTTCGCTTTAATATCTGCTTCCATACACAAAACTAAAGAGGAGCATTTTTCCAAGCATTCAATGTAACTCTCACACACATCACCTAGGGCTTTAAATGTTTTCAAACTCCATAAATGCAAGGGTAAGTTTTGAAATTTCAGCCAACCTCAGTAGGAAGCAATCACATTCATTCTTCCATGCTCAGACTATGTCCAGTACTCAAATTTCAAAGTAAAGTTGCCAATAACTGTCCACCCCTTGTTTTGAACCACTATCCTAGCAAACTCAGCATCAGGGTATTTTAAACAAAGGCTTTATTTGGGTGGAAAGGGTTTCTTATCAACTCCTTAAAAGCATCACTAAGGGTGTCAAAAATTTTATTCCATTCATCATGACAGCATCTTATAGTGACCACCAGCATTTCATTCCAAAAAATTTTTCTACAATCTTGTGACTTGTGAGCCACCCAGACGAGCACCGGATTTTTGCTCATGAGCAGGAAGGATCTCTATCAGGTTTTTTGGTCTACGCACTATTTTCTTTCCATGAGCAGTTTCCTCCAGACTTCCTGATGGGGGTTTTCATAATCTTTTGCCTAAGACTTTTCCTTGGCCGTGGGGTGCGACATCTTTTTGGGCATCCCATTCATTCCATCAAAGAAGTTGTTGAACATTCTCAAGAATTCCTTCCATCCTGTTGAGTTTTCTCCCTAGGGCATGGAGATATTTTCTTTTTTGGGAGCCTGCGACCTTTAAAATCTCAACAAAACACCTCTTTTGTTTGAGAATTTTTGCAGCCATATAAAACCTTTCTCATAGTGGACCTTCCTAAACAATTTCTGTGCAATGGGTGTAATAAGCACATCGTCGAGGGCATCTGCAATCCAAACCACGTATTTCTTTTCCAACACAATTTCAGACGACAGGGTATGGTTCTTCTCTGATAACACCAGCAACCTTCTGTTTCTTTCTTTTCCAAAGTCGATCATGAACATTTTTCTTTCCACTCAGCACTTAAAAATCATCTTTAAGATCACCATTGTTGATAGAACTTACTGGATTTCATGGTGGTTCATCGAGATGGGTTTCCCAGAGACCATCGGAAACTTACCGTGAGATATGTGAGTTGTTCCGAGCAAGTGGTACTTCCCATCAGAAGATTGAAATACATTGGAAGAGTGAAATTTCAGTAGCCTTGTTGGTTTTGGAACTAATATAAAGGAAGATGAAGTAAGCAAAAGGCTGAGTGCTGCAAACCACAATACAAGCATATTACTTGGAAAATTGGATTTTATCATTTGCAAATTGGGGATAGGTTTGATGTACTTCGTTCCTCCTAGCCACAAATTCCACCCTTAGGTTGGATTCTCTAGTGCGACCAACAAGGCAACTCAAAGAATTGGCCAACCATGAAAAATAAGAATGGGTTCAGAGGATCACCGTGCTAAATCCCTTTTTACTTACAATTTTTGCATTGCGCTATTATTAAGAACAACTTAAGAAATTTGACGACCTTAGGTAGTTTTAGATATAACCCCCCTATTTTTTTTCCCTGAACCGAGAACAAAGTCATGAAAGTCCTTGATTTTATCATAAGCTTTCTTCAGAATTGAGATCTATTTTATTGGTCACGACTCACTCTTTCTCTTGAAATTTATACCTTTCAATTGCTTCATTTGCCTCCAGCATCATATCAAGGTCCAGTAGTTAATGTTCTTAGATCAAAAGGGATGTTGTCTGACCAGACAAATTTCACTCTGTTGACCAGGACCTTTGAGATTATGTTATAAAGGCTGACTACACTTTCAAGGCCATTCGGCCAAAAGTCACTCGTTCTGATTGAGTGTTGTTTCTCAGAGAAGGAATCAAATCACGAGAAATAGCATTGGTCGATCCCTTGAGTCTGAATATTCTAAGTGACCCATACAAATCTGCTTTTATAACTCTTACTGTTCTTTGAAAAGCAATTGGAACCAGGAGAATTCTCCCTACCTAACTCAGGAATAGCTTGCCTATTCTCGTCCTCATAAACAGATGATTAGAGCTAAATACATTTTTGGGATATACAGATTTTTCATGGAAGTTCAAGCTCTATTGTGAAAAGATGGAACTATGAATGTTTTTTCTGTTTCATTTTTCCATCCTCCTCTAATCCTGTCAGGCTGTTATTAATGTTTGAATTATAAGAATTTATGCTACAAAATTCAAAATTTAGTCCTCATGTAAGATGCATTACTCTTTTTGGTTTGAGTGTTGGACGTGTCTTATTGTGAAGTACACTTTACAGATCATGCCTCAATTATGACAACTCATGGTTTTTGATAACACATCGATACTTCCTGGAATTAAACAGTGTTTCTTCATGATGTCCTCTATGGTCGTGGTAACTGATAGGCAATCTTTTTTATTTTTAATTGTGTTATTGTAGGTGGATGCTTTGTGGAAGGTGAATGGTTAAGAAATGCATTTCGTTGGAAAGAAACCGTTGGACCATGGGAACAGAGACCTGGACACTTTGGTGATGTTTGGATGTACTGGACTGATGATGGACTTGGCTATTTTGAATTTCTCCAAGTGAGTGTCGTTTTTAATTTTCATGCAATAAGAATATTGAGACCTTGAAAAACTTAAACCAGGTTCCTGCTTCAGTCAATATAATTTTTCTTTAAAACAAGAAACACTTGGATATATTAAAGTATGAAAGATTAGTGCAACAAAAGGAATCATCCATGAGATATCTGCTAATTGTAACAAAATAAGGAAACAGGGAGAGAAGAAGAAAAGAGAAACAAGATAATCAAAATCAAAATCTAGGATATAAGTTGGTTAAAAAAAGAAATGGTTTGCATTGGTGATGGATGGTAATCATCTAATATTGTAGTTGATTCACTTCCGATTAGTGTTACTTAGCTATTGAGGAGTGGTTCAAGAGCTCGGTGGGAGAATGTGCCTCGTCATAGTTGAATATCATCAGGTCGTTAGGTATATTCATAGGTTGAAGGAAGAAATTTAAGATCAAATTGATCTTTAACCCCTTGGTGGAATCAACAAAGCTATTACCAGGTCATAAGGAAGTTGGAAATATTTGAAGAAAAGGGTTGAAAGGGTGAAATGAAGGAGTTAGTGAAGGGATGGAGTGCATAGAGAAATTGCCGCTATTTCCAGGGAAATTGGAAAATCAAGCTGTGGGACAAGCGGTAAAAATAAGAAATTTATCTCATAATGGTGATGAATCTTTAAATGAGCCCCTAAAGAAGAAGTTGCTATTTTATTTTATTCCATTATTCATATTATACTATAAACTTGTGGTAAAAACATCTATTATTTTCATTTATAATTAATATTCCTCTTCAAGATTGGTTGTATATTTCATTATCTCTTGAGCTACCTTCTTTGCAGCTGGCGGAAGATCTTGGTGCTTCGCCAGTTTGGGTGTTTAATAATGGTAATCCAGGGTGGTTATGCTTCTACTTCGTTTATTTATTTATTTTCTCCTGCTCATTATCTAGTTTGATCTTCTTAGGAATCAGCCACCAAGATCAGGTAGATACTTCCGTTAGCTCACCATTTGTGCAGGTATGCTTACGATCAACTTTCTGCTAAACTATGACCGGCGATTTTAATGATTTTCTGGCATGCACTTAGGGAGAGGTCAAATGTTCGTTGTTCAAATCACTTTAAAAAGTGTATGAAGTTAGGAGATCTTTTTTTTTCCAGTTTTCTAATTTTACTTATTTTTTTGTGTTAATATTATTTTATTACAATATAAACATACGAGTCAAGATTTGAACTCACAACTTTTAAGAAGGTTACTAATGTCTTGGCTAGTTGAGCTATGCTTAAGTGGACAATAAGAAAAAATATATATATTTTAAAATGTGAAAAACTTTGCTTCCATAGAGCAAATGAAAGGATGAAAGGATGTGCCAGGTACAAAAAATGTAAAAAACAAGTTGACCCAATAAAACGGGAGCCAAACCAAAAAAGCATCAAATGCCTAACGACTAAAAGGAAGGGCTTCAACCGTTAAAGAATAAGAAATAAGGGACATTTACAAAACTCTTTAGACACAGACCCCAGAGGGAGATATTGAATCTAAATGTGGACGAAACGATAAATGATAACAACATGGTTGAGTAATGATCTATTGGGGTAAGGGACCTTAGGTTAACGAGTATTCTTTCATGTCCCCCACCCTCCACCACCTCCTGTACTGATAAAGATGAATGAATCGTAGATTTCATTAGCATCAAGATGCTATAGTTTTATGTGTCCTGCAAGTATGGAGAGTTGTTTTTTCTTTTAAAATGATTGGAATTTTTAAATAAACTAGTTTCAAGTTTTAAATAACCAAGATCTTGAAAACGGGTCAAGAGACGCATGTTATTAAGCTCATGAATAGTTGGTGATGTACAATAACCAAGTTGTGTCATCTCTTTCTGATATGCATATGATTGGTCTTGTTTTTTGCCCTACTTTTAAAGCTGAATGGAGATCTGTCCTGAATTGATATCAGGGCAATAATTCGTTTTTTACTACTTTGACAAGGAAATATGCTTCTTAATGATTTTCTTGTTATTCCATATTGATGGATTTGCAATATTGAAATTATTGGCAGTGTAATGTGAAATTTTTAAATCTCAGCATACAAGTAAAGGGCTACTATTTTGATTTTTTGTAAGTCATATTCATCTAATCACGTTGTAATGATTTTAGGAAGCCCTTGATAGTATTGAGTTTGCAAGAGGAGATTCCAATTCTACATGGGGTTCCCTTCGGGCTTCAATGGGACATCCAGAACCTTTTGACTTGAAATATGTTGCCCTTGGAAATGAGGACTGTGGCAAAAAGAACTACCGAGGTTTTTCTTTCTTTTAAGAGTGTCTCCCCCCACCCCCACAAAAAAAAAAAAAAAAGAAAAAAAAAAGAAAAAGAAAAAGACTAAAACTAAAAAGGAAGAGCTTTCCAATCGGAAAGACCATCATTGCCTAAACAGGCTTGATTTACATAAGCAGAGTATAAAGAAAAATTGTCAGTGCATAGACCATTATTGGCTAACAGGCTTGATTCAGATTCTTTAGTGTAATAAGTTAATAACTGTTTTGTAAAATAAGCTGCCAATCAACCCCTTAATGAGTTTGTTTTAATAGGTATGAAGAAATCTGTTCTTTTAGCAAATTAGTATAGCATTATACTTGTAGTAATTTAAACAGAAAAAAATTGAACCCTCGTGGACTATGCTTGTATTCTTGGTGGTAGGGGGAACTATGGTATAGATCAAGTGATGTTTATTCAATAGTTTTACTCTTCTCTTTCTGTCTATTTTTATAAATAACTTTTATTTGGGCAGGAAATTATGTCAAGATCTACAGTGCAATAAAACGTGCCTATCCTGACATCCAAATAATTTCGAACTGTGATGGGTCTTCTAAGAAGTTGGATCACCCAGCTGATTTCTATGACTTTCATGTAATTCTTCTTAAGAATCACCTTTTTTTTGGAATATTGTTAATGATTTCAGATTATTATTGTTTGAATAAGGTTTTTTTTTAGACTGCATGTAAAAATTTATTTCATACTAATTTGTGTCCCTTGATTAGATATATACCTCCGCCAACCAAATGTTTTCAATGGCTCATAGGTTTGATAAAACATCCCGTAGTGGTCCAAAGGTATTGCTCACGCAGCCCTACTTCCTCCACTTTAATCCTTTCTTCCTTTTGGCTCCAAATATAGAATTAGAATACAAACCAACTTCTGTGATTACTCTCCAGGCTTTTGTCAGTGAGTATGCTGTGACGGGAGCGGATGCTGGCACAGGCAGTGTTCTTGCGGCCCTTGCTGAAGCTGGATTTCTCATTGGGCTTGAGAAAAACAGGTTTTTAGTATCGAAAAGAGTGATAATGCCAAGGGATTCTTTTAGTTTAAACAGAGAAACTAGCTTTCATTAAAACACAAAAAAAAGTACACCTTAAGAAAATGAGAGGGCTAGGCAAAAGCCTAGGAACACAAAAGGCCAATCACAAGAATGGGCCTCATCTTATGGTGATAAATAATTATAGATAGTCACATGGAAGTTTAAGTTATGAGTTCAAAGGGAGGCGTTAAAATGCACCAACCGCCACAACTCTTCTCACAACATATCTAATCCCATGAACGTTCTCTTATTTCTTTCGAATTAAATAATAAACTGCAAAACAGTGAAAAGGCAACTTTCTAAAGCACGTGGCCTTCCCTCAAAATAGAGGATCCAGAATGATGTTCTCCATTCCATCATCCTTGAGTGCTCGACCTTGGAACCAAGAATATCAAAAGTATGGCCCCACACTTAGAAGCCATAGAGCACAACCAGAAGAAGTGATCCAGGTCTTCTAAATCTCGCCTGCACAAAACACACTAATTCAGGTTAAGAGCAAAAGGGGAGGCTCTTAGCAAGAAGTTTATTTAGATGAATATTCAATAGAAGTGGATTTGGGTGCTTGGGGTCAAGTTTACTTATTTGATAAGAATGAGTGTGAATGAGAAACACATGGCCAAATACTCTAGGGCTTCATGGTTCTTAACCAGAAAAAATGAGCTAAATATCAGGTTTCAAAGAAGTTTATTGGTTAACATTTGCCTATGTACCTGTTAATTAGGTTGGCCAGCCAAAATAGCCCCCCACCAACTCAAGCTTTTATTTAGAGATATTCGTTTGGAATAGAAAGCTTAGGTCAGACGTAATAAATGGCCCTCTCAATTATTCGTTTTATTGTGCCGTAGTGGTGTATTGGAGTATTTGATGCATGTCACTGATGATTTTCTTATGTTGGTTTACTGGTGTCAGTGATTGGGTTTTAAAAGTCTCTTGCCTTCACAGAATGAATCAAATTGATGTTTATTCAAAGTTGTAAATGGGGCTGACTTAAAGTTTATGTTTCATCTAGTAAAACCAGGAACTTGAGAGCAATATTTAACAAATTGGTAGATCTTGAAATATTTCTATGAATGATTGGAAAAACTTGGTGGAAAGGAAGTGATATTGTGCTTTAAAAGCTTAACATATTTCAATCCCTGCCATAGATTCTGCAAAGGGGAGTGTCCAATAAAAAATCAGTCTCCTTTGTTTGTAGATGAGAACTGATTCGTTTTCCATTGTTTTCTGAATGGAATAGTACATGTACATGCGCAGTAAATCTACTACTAGCAAACTGAATAGTTAACTTCCTTTCAGTGCATCAGAAAAAAAAAGTTCTGTTCATTACTTATGATTTAGAGATTCCTGAAAGGAATGTAGCATAACTTTAGATTCCCTTCACATTTGTTTTGAAACAAACAAAATATTTGCATGGGGGGTGTAACACCCTCAACCTATTCACAAACGAACAAAATATTTAATTAATAAACAAAAAGTTTATAGTGCTATTGATTACCCTTGATCCTGCAAAATGCAAAATGCAAAATGATGTAGGATATTCGATAATTAGTCATTTATTTTAAACTACATCTCCATTGGGATGGGGAACAGAACCACGACATTATATCAACCCAAACAATTCATGTATTTTTCATCTGCCCCGAGAAATTTGATGCTTGGTCTGTAGGATTTTAATCATTATTCATTGTCTATTTACCAAGTACTATTAGCTCTTGACTCGCATCAGGGGATTTTTGAGAATGTGACCTCTTGTCCATTCCTTGTTTCTCTTACAAAAGGTGAATAGCTAAGCAAAGAAAGGACAAGACACTGAGAACTGTTTGAGATTTTTTTTTCTCTATTTTTTTTGCAGTGATATTGTTGAAATGGCGAGCTATGCACCACTTTTTGTGAATACTAATGACAGAAGGTATCACTTTCTCTTGCTTCATCATTTGTGTTAAGTATTGCAATTGTAATGATCAACGAGAATGATTGATTGATACACTAAAATGGAAAACCTTCTTTCATAAAGGTGGAATCCAGATGCCATTGTCTTCAATTCATCGCACCTGTATGGAACGCCTAGCTACTGGATGCAACGTTTTTTCTCAGTGTCAAGTGGAGCAACTCTTCTTGATACAACACTTGATGCTAATTCTACTGCTTCCCTAATTGCATCTGCCATTATATGGAAAAACCCGGAAGATAACAATTACTATCTTAGAATAAAGGTGTGTAAATTTGTCTGCTTTCACTTATCTATTTTCATTAAAAAGGATGCTGAATTTTTCTCCTCGATTTGGGGATACTTTCCAATTCCTTCACATAATTTATTACTTCCTCCTAAAGTTGTGGTTGTTTCCATGGGACAAACAAAGAGATATACGTTCAAACTTTCAATTAGTGAAACCCAATTTTCTTACATTTTGGCTCTTCACTGTATACACCCTCATTTTTCAAATCCATGTGCTTGCTGTTGATGGAATTATGCAAGTTTGACCATTTAGTTTTGTATATTGCCTTGCATGTTTAAAGCTGGCTGTTTGGTGGTGTTACAAATGACAGGTTCCACTTTATAAGCCATCTGCCGAAAATTTTCCAATTCGTGAAAGTTTAGTTGTTGAGATCTCTCGAACTAGCCCATGATTGCATGTTAAATTACTATAGAACCTTTTAGTTTTTTCTTTTTTGCTACTTGGATCTCCTAGAGCTGACCAAATTGTTCTGATCTATCGTTACATCAGTTCCATTAATAAACGTCTTCAACCAATCTGCACTTTGAACGTTCCATTTTCTGCAAGTCTCTTTGGCACACTAATAAGTAATCATTGTGAAATATCCATCTTCTGCAGGTTGTTAACTTCGGAAGCAACAAAGTGAATCTCAAGATATCTGTAAATAGTTTGTATACATACTCCGTTCGGAAATCTGGGTCATCTCAGACTGTACTTACATCTGGTAATGTAATGGATGAGAATTCCTTGAATGACCCAAAGAAGGTAACTCAAACTCCCCCTGATCTTGAAATTTATTTCTAGACATTTAAAAAAGAAATAGTACTAAACTTGACATGTGCATGTTAAAAAAAACATATTGATATGCCAGAGTTTGCCAAGATAGTAGCTGCAAGAGACCCTTGGCTCCATGATAAGAAACTGATTTACTCTGAAGTTTGCAAACTTGAAGTTTAAAATGGAAGCTTATTATTATACCCAGATAGCTTGTTAACATAGTCTTAGGCAAAACTTTTTTCACCCCTTGGCGTTTCACTCGATGGCAGGTGCTTCCCGTTGAAGTTTCGCTTAACACCGCTGGCGAGAACATGGACGCTGTACTCTCCCCACATTCTCTGACTTCATTTGACTTGTTATTGGAATCCAGCAGTATCAGGATGCCTGGAAACTACCTTTCCTCAATATCTGCTATCTGAAGACAGACATAAACTGATAAGCAAAATAGTGGAATGCATATATGTCCGGTAATCTTTCAACATTGAATAGGTTGAGAGATCTATGTTATTATCCATATAGCATGGTCCAAGTGAAATAAACATAAAGTATGATCCCATTGTACAGGTTCTCGGGGGAGGGGTCGTTGGTGTATGATTTGTTATCAACAGCACCGACCTTGTAAATAAACATACTAATTATAAGAATACATCATGTAATGGTTTACATCGTTGATTATGATTTGTTGTTTTTTCTCTCACATTAAATTTTAAAGGAAGAAAAGTATCAAAGAGACGGGTGGATAATGATGCCCCAAGAAAGCTTGAATTTAGAAAAAATGTAGTAGGATCAAATGGTTGCTCCATAAAAATAGTCGAATTGCGCGTAAATTGGTTTGAACACTATCAGATATCAAAAGAATAAAAAAAGCTTGGTCTACCTAGAATCTTGACTACTGTGTGAGCAGGTGTGTTTTAAATAAAGACATCTAGCTTATTTCTAGAGTATTTTTTGCAGTTTTTGTAATGTTCATCTCTAACTTTCCAGCTTTTCTTCAGTTTATTTCTATTTGAGAGAATGGAATTAAAATGATAATGAAAGTTGTGAAATCTTGCCCGCGCATTTCCTTTTCCTTTTTTTTCTAAAAAAGATAATAATAATAAAGTTTTTTTTTTTGTTATTTTTTTTATATAAATAATATAACATTACAAAGGAGGTAATATTGAGCATAATAGTTCTGTTAATTTGGCGATGGTTAGAGTTTTATTTTATTTTAAATGTGGTTCGAGCAGCACTCATAGTCTCTTTCTGGCTGAGTCCAAGGTTTCTTTTAGCCTTAATGGTTGAATAATGTGAGAAGTTGATTATACTTAGATATGCAATATGCAAGTATGAGATTGAGAGTATCTTCAAAGAAACTACAAAAGGATAGTAGAGTTCAAATTTTAGAAGGACAGAAAGTAACTCTTTTAAATGAATTCATTAACTTGATTTAGCAAGACTAATTGCTATAGACTGAAAAATTTTCAACTTAAATGGTGGAAAAAATAATCCAAAAAGTAAAAAAAAAGCTACATGTTCGAGGAAACCAACCTTTACTTTTATAAAATCTTAAAAAATCGGTTGAATATTATCCGTACAAGGCAAGATGATGGGGTCCTATAAAGCTTTGTAGCCTTGGTCCTCACACCTAAATTGCCCAACGTCTAGTTATTTGTTAGCATGGGCCTAATGGCTAGTTTTAGAAATTAGGGGTTGAAAGAGTGTTACCTAGATGGTTAAAGTTATTTCTTTTATGGACTGTTAGAGGGGATTATTCTATAAAT
>JAOANK020000043.1:606567-618384 GCA_026257165.2 Telfairia occidentalis | reverse complement strand
ATTCCAACCTTTTTACATTCTATATATTTATTATTGTTGATAATTAATTAAATAATTAATTATTATTTATAATTAATCACTAATGGCATATGTTGTAAATTAATAAATTGAAAAAGGACAAAAGTATCCAAAAATGTTTTTCCACCATCATCACTTTTTAATAGATAATAGATTGAGCTATGTTTGG
This sequence comes from Telfairia occidentalis, assembly GCA_026257165.2. Taxonomy (NCBI): domain Eukaryota; kingdom Viridiplantae; phylum Streptophyta; class Magnoliopsida; order Cucurbitales; family Cucurbitaceae; genus Telfairia; species Telfairia occidentalis. The sequence goes on along the minus strand of JAOANK020000043.1, from coordinate 618,197 downwards.
ATTGGTAATTTCACATATCCACTCAATCATTGTAAGTTTGGGATACTCCTCTATATTCTATCAAAATTCTTTCACCCGCTACCTTGGATCATTACAGGCACTCTCTATGTTGCAAGCAATAGGATGTTAACAGTATATTTTTCACCGTTTTGCAACTTTTAAGATCAAAAGTTAATAACTTTTGGAGAACAAGTTCTGAAACAAACCATAAGACCAGTTCCCCTGCCAACTGCAAGAATTTATGGCCTACGTACAAGACAATAGCCAAAGGGGCACCAAAGATAATGCTTAATCTTGTCTAGAGCCGTTTCAACTCCATCTTTCACTTGCTGTTTCGATTTGATGTTGCAACAACTTTCTAACATAGCCTTTTAAATTGTTATCAGCCAATTCCAATCATACTACGGCCACTTTGCATCATCATTCACATTCATTGACGTTTAAATTCTTCTATTTCACTTTCTTTTAATTTTTTTTGGTTGTTTATTTTTGTCCATAAAGTTTCCATCATTTTATTTTAGCGCTTAAACTTTTCATTAAAAAAATAGGTATGCTCAAAAAATGTTAAAGTATAGAAATTCAAAATAGTATTTTATTCATTTCATTAATACAAATAAATGTCTGCATAAACAAGTGTTTAAAATGACATGTAGTAAGCGACTATCAATTTTTAAAAGCTATCAATTTTTGTTAATTGATGAATAAAAATTTAGCATTGAATATTTAGATAGTGTATTTAAATTTAAATTCCACTATTCATCTATTTTAAAATTTATTGTATGTTAGATCTTAAATTTTTAAATATTTATAATTTAAATCTCGTTTTGGTCCCTAAACTTTTTAATTTATTTTATTTTGATCTTTAAACTTTCAAAATATCTATTTTAGCCCCTGAACTTATGTAGCTTAAATATATATTCACATTAACATATTTATTCATAGATTTGAAACTATATCATTAATTTGTTAAAAATAAAATAAAAATATAGACCAAAATAGTTATTTTTTGAAAGTTCAAATACCAAAACAAACATTTTGAAAGTTCAAAAACTAAAATAGAACAAACTTGAAAGTTTAAAAATCAAAATGAAAAACAACTTGAAACTTCAAATATCAAAAAAAAGATTTAAACAGTATTTATTTGAATCTCTAACCTTTCAAAACCTCTAATTTAGTATTTAAACTTTTTTGTTGTTAATTGTTTAACAAATGGCATAATTTTTATTTCGCATAACACATTGACATACTGTATTGAGAAAGTATAGGTTGTCCGAGACAAGTGTTGAGTTGACGTATATAGGGCAGCAGGATAATAGAGCAAAGACAAATAACCTTTTTCAAGAGAAGAAGAAAGAGATTAGGAGACCAAAATAGACTTTTGAAGATCAAAGTTTAACAACTAAAATACAGGAGCTAAATCGAAAAGTTCAGAATTAAAGTGGAATTTTACCCCCTTTTTAATACAAACTCAGAAACTGAAACTGACCACATAAAAACTAAGAGAGCTAAAGTTTAAGAAACGAACAAACAAAATAGTAATGGAAGTAAAGAGTTTAAACGGCCACTTTTGGCATCACTGCTTTCACGTTTTTCCTTTCTCTCTCTTTTCAATTATGACCAGAGGCTTCAGAACAAAGCAACCATTAAATTGATACAGAATAAAATTTCACATAAAATAGATTAAATTAGAGGCACAAGACCTTTTCCTATAAATTTACATACATATAACTAACGCCCACCTGTTAAAATTAAAGATTAAATTCTGTCCACAGATGGGGTTTGAGAGAACTAAACAACGTCCAGAGGTTGGAATCAGCTAAAATTCTATTATCCACACTCTCTGTTTCTACAGGCATTAGTTGCCAGAGATCTACAACCATCTGACCTGAAATTGAAAATGCCAACTTTCAGATTCACAGCTGGGACTCGTCTGCTCATTGTGATGGTCAAACCAATGTATCGCCTCGACGGATATTTGACTTGCAGAGCGGGCAGGTTGCATTTATTCGAAGCCATTTGCTGATGCACCCACAATGAAAATGGTGGTTGCAGGGAAGAGTATAGAGCTCCGTCCCGTCTTCGTATCGCGAAAGGCAAATGCAACATTCCTATAAAAATGTAAGTCCTTGCATATTCAGCTTCAAGTAAGGGAAAACTTTCGACCAAACAGCGCAAATGCAACAAGAAAAGCAGTACGGAGAAGAGAGAGCAATTAGAATTCACATTATATACTCTTCAGTCGTGCAGAGAACAGAAACGAAATGAAATTTTAGAATGACTATCACTGCAGCATGCACAAAATATGGCACACGGAGGTCTGGACCGCACAATTTCCCAAAACTAGAGAAATAATGATGCAATAAATCTACCAGATAGAATATAAATCTTAATAATATGAAATAAAAGATGGGTAGCTAACTGAATCCTCTGGATAAAGAGCAAGTTCTTTGCTGTGATCGTTATCTAACTCCAATTTTGCCCCAACAAGTTCTTGTTCTTGGCCACGATTAAATGTCCCAAGTACTGAAGCCTGACGAAAAGTATACTTGGGAAGAGTCCTGATATCCTCTTCTGAGGCACCTTCTCTGGTAGTCATGGCATATGCAAATGCTACAATTGGAATGCAGCAACAAAGAGAGAAGAAAACAACACATGCCATCCCAATACAAAAGAGAATAAAGAACAAGTCAAAGGCTAGAAAGACCACTGTTAACCTGCAATTAACAACAAATATTCAGCACCAGAGCTCCAAATTAGGTTAAATGTTCCATACAACGAAAAACCAAAGCTAGATTGCATGGGTGAATGCTATCAAAGCTACAATTTCAGAATTACAGTTTCAAGGAAACTGAAGAACATTTGATGACAAAGTTTCAGATTGGACCAAGAAAGTGGATGTAGTAAACTTTAAAGCATCTTCTTAGTTTTCCTTGTTCCTATTATCAAGTAGTCATTCTATACAGAACATTTATATTAATTGAGGGCCTGTTTTATAATTCCCTTGTATCAAATAAAGTCGTTAGCCCTATAGGATTTTGGGTTTAATTCTTGTATTGGAAACATCAACTTCTAAAGGGAGTATTGTACCTTGTACTTTGTTACTTTTCACTATTTTAATAAGAAATTCTGTTTTTTCTTCTTTTTCTTTTTTTTCAGAAAAAAAAACAACAAATATTCTTTGTACTGACACCAGCCTTGTGAGATCCTATCTTCCTTTTTTTCTCGTACATTTGTTTCAATTAATATAATTCCTACCTGTTTCTATCTAAAGACAAAAGAAAAAGAAGAAAAAAAAAAGAATGATCGAGAATGAAACCGGAATATATAAAGATAGGCCTTGCTTTTTGCACAGGCATTTTTATAAGTGATCAACTGGATTTGATATGCATAATGCAAATATTACTAGAAACCTAAACAAAAAAATCCATAACTTAAACCACCAATATTTGTATGACTTCAGTTGAAGAATATTGAAAAAACAAAAGGTCACGTCCAGGCTGAACAGTGCGAACATGTTAGGTTTATTCAAAGCCACCCAAGAGATTGCAGTTGCAACAACTTTTGATGAAGTTGCAATTTGGTAAATAAAACTGTAGCTCCATAAGAAAAGATGTCAAAAGGCGAAGTTCTTACCAGTAAAGCCGGGGAGAATCTTGTAAAAGTGCATGGCCACCCATGACAATCCAATAGAATCCGAAGACCCACCAGACTGATGATGTCATTGTATTCATTGACTCCAACCTTTTCATTATGCTAGAGAGACAATGAAAAACCAAATTAGTCCAAAGCATTCTGTTTCAGCTTATAGATCTGTACATTTTTTTCTTGTTCATAAAGTAAGTTCAAGACTAAATGTGAGAAGATGATAAATATATTATTGGTTTGCTGAATGAAACATGAAATCAAGACAATAAAAATAAACTTTTAAAACTCATAGATGAATATATATAATTCACTGCAGCCAATATGTTTAGCAATTGTGAATTAGCCAAATGTTGAGCAGATTTGGCTTTTCTGACATATAGAAGAAACATGTCAATTGTGAATTCACCAAGAGAGTATAAGAGTGAATTCAATCATTATTATTCATTCAAAGGTTAAATTGAGGAAAGTGAAGATCCAAAAGGATACAGCAACCAATATAAAAAGAACCAAATTAAACTATCATTAAAAAGCCCAAGAGAAGATTGTAGATGTTCTCTCTCCAAAGGTCACCTCCAATTATACTTTCAAACATTTCCCCAACATTACAAACACCAACAGCCAAAACAGAAAAAACCAGAGTACGGAAGATTACAATATCCTTCCAATCGTAGCATTAAATATGAGGTATCTGTCTAAAAATAGAAATCATACAAATACAAACCCATTAAAAAGTGGGGAAATGAAATATACTCTGCATTTATGCCAAATCAACCCATTTTTCCTCAAATTTACATCCATTACCCATGAGACAAGTCCCCAAAACTGTTTAAACCACTCAACTTAACAGGACCTGACCTTCCCTTCAGTACTAAGGCCCCTGTTAAGGAAGTGCACTGAACTAACCTTTGCTCTTTATGGTTGAAATCAAAGCAAAAATCAAGTAAAGAATGGGCAACTCCTATAGAGATAACTAGATGCAAAGTCTACATCACTGCACTGAGAAAAATTCTCAAATTAAACTTTGAAAGAAGAAACAATGAGTGAGATTCGTACATATGTTGCTTATACCACAACATTGAAACCGAAAATCTTTAAATTGCACATATGATGCAATCGACAAATGCATTCGAGATAATTAGCTGCAGTGCCTTCAACTATTTTTCTCTTTTACTTCTTCCATATACCAACTCCAAAAGGATACCTAACAAAGAATATGCATTTTCCGCTACCCATCATTTCCTAGAACACGCATGTTCAATTATTCATCCCCTCTTCACATCGGTTCACCGTTTCTCTCATCAAACAAAAAGCAAAAAGGGGTTTGCAGAAAAAGCACACAACCAGTGACTCCATCTCCAATTTCGAGCTCATAATTCAGGGAATTAAAAAAAAGGTCAACAATGTAGACAACGACAGCCAGCATATAACACTAACACTGCGAAAAAAAAAATCAGATAGACTATTTTGGTAAGTGGGTCGATCAAGCAACAAGAGAAGGTACCTGTGCTGAGCCGCACGGTCCTCAAACCCATCCCGTGCCAGATTCCTCTGGTACTCAAAAAAGACAAACCCCACATGCAGAAGACATTGGAAACCATACCCAGAAATCCAAAGGCGCAAAGGGGTAGAGGGTCGTTCTCGAAACGTGGACAAGAGCACGAGAATCGAAACAAGAACAAAGGCCAAGTTCCAGACGACGTCGAGAACCAAAATAGGGATAGAGTAGGAGCAATTTTCGGTAAAAAAGGAGCGGCGATTGAAATCATCGATGTCGTCCTCGTCCTCGTCGTCATCTTGTTCTACGTCGGATCGGGGGTCGGCGCAGTCCGCCAAAAGGGGGCGGTGGCGGTGGCGGTGGGAGGTAATAAGACGGGTTGTGTAGCGAGTTAAAGGGATTGTAAAAGTTGTGCTGACAGTGGGATACCTAAGCACAGAATCATTGAGAGAACCGCCATTTTCACTCCGTCTCAATGCTCCTTCTTCCATTATGCCCTTCTTTCTCCAATAGAGAGAGAAAATGGGTGAAGACTGAAATAATTGTCTAGGGAGAGAGCTTTGAGTGTGGCAGCTGAGACGGGTCGCAACTGGTGTACTACAGTGATGGCTTATGCTTCTCGGGGTGTGGGGGACGATCCAAACGACGTCGCATTGCCCAACCATCCAGATAGGGTATTTGTACGATGTTGGATCATCATGTCCATTTCCAAACACGGTTTTTAGCATTTTGAATTTATTTATTTCGTTTAAATAAATTACTAAGTCTCGTGTTTAAACTTTTAGAACTAAGTTTATTTGGTTCTTCTTCGTGTACTTTTAAAAAAAATTCATAAGTCACGAAATTTTCAAGTTGGTGTCTATATTATTTATATACTTTAAAAAGTTTCTTACATGTTTCCAAATTTTTTATTTTGTGTTCAATAAATTTTTTATATTAATTATGTTATTTTCACACTTATATGAAATAATAGTTGTATTATTTTATGGTGACTTGGCGAGCTAATTTTAAGCAAGTTTAGTTATTTGATAAGGGTAAATGTTAAATTAATGGAATTAATTCTAGGGATCTATTAAACTCAAAAATGAAAGTTCTTAATTAGAATTCTTTTAAATAATAGGGACTAAATAAATACAATTTTGAAAGTTTGAGGCTTATTAAATTAAATCTTTTTAAAAATAAATTAGAACGTAAAATTAAAAGTTTAGAAATTAAATTTATAATTTAACTTCGATAATCAAATAGAGGGGAAAGGCATGTTGTTGTTTTGGTACTTAGTTGGATATTTCATGGAAAAGAATTTTGGTTGTAATTGTAAGTTTATGATAATAATTTGGCCACACATAAGTGATCAAACAACATTTTCTGAAACAAAATTAATAGCATTGTTGTTTACCGTTAAATAATTTAGTATTCGGTTTGTGACAACAAATTAATGAGGCATGACAATATGTTGGAAGGTACGAGTTAATAATAGAGCTTATGCAATAAATATTTCTATAGTTTTTTTTCTTGTTTTGGAAGATATTTATATATCTATAAATGAGAAACAAAGTTGATTGTAGAGGTTGAAAGTCCCTATTGTCGATTTTGATTTATGTCAGAAAAAAGAAAAAGAAAGAAAAATTTTAAGAGGTAGGTACCATTTTGTGGTACCAACTTAAAAAAATTCCAACACTGAAATTATAGATCTGGAAGTTGGATCTTAAGGTGAATTTTTTAGCGAGTTAGATCTATAGTATAAGAATATACATGTTTTTTTTACCATTATGTGACATTCGTAACATAGGTAGTGTTATGGGTGAAATTATATAGAAGGTCCGAAAAAGAAAGCCCAAAATCAACAAAGGCAGCTCGAGAACTACTTCGTTTAAAGGGTCGAATGTAGCTACCCAAATGAGATTGGTTAAAATCGATCACCCAAAAGGGGTCGGATCAAGTCAGCCAAGACCACCTACACAAAAGGGAGGTGGCCAGTGACCCCCAAAAAAGGGGTCAGCCGCCGACCCTTTAAGTGGGTCAGCCCACCCCAAAAGGGGTCGGCTGCCAACCCGTTAGAAGGGTCGGCCAAGATCCACCCCAAAAAAGGGGTCGGTCACCGACCCGATGATGGGCCAAGGTCCAACCCGAATCGGGTCGGCCAAGGCCACCCCAAAAAAGGGGTCGGTGCCGACCCCAATATGGGTCTCCTACCCGAGGCGAGTCGGCCGCCGACCCGATAGTGGGCCAAGGCCAGACCTGAATTGGGTTGGCCAAGGCCACCCCAGAAAGGGGTTGGCATGTAGATCCCTAGGAAAATTTGGCTAAGTGTGCAAAAGGCCAAGGCCAAATAATGCCTTAGCGAAAGTTATATGTCGAAGGAGTTGGTTGAGGCAGTCTTAGTTTAATTGGTCATTTATCACTAAAGATGTGGTAACGTGAGAGTAACAGCTAAAACGTAAGAAACGTAAAATATCATTAATGATGACGACAGTTACGATATTGATGAAAGTTATGCATGTAGCTTCCATACCTAATCCTATAAAAAGGAAAGGGAATTTGGGCTAAAGGTAAGCAATTTTTTTCTACTCTCAAAGTGCTAAGTCAACTTTGTTTACTCGGACTAACTTGAGCGTCGGAGTGGGTGTGGCTTAGCAACACACCGGTATGAGGTTATTTTGTTTTGTAGGTGTACACGTGTTCGTCCCCGATTAACAAATTTACCGTTGACCGGATTCTTGTATCAACAGGTAGTATGTTAGGATTGATCATGATCACACGATGTCAATCCTATAGTTGTTTGTAGTTATGAGTGTCATTACTCCCTTTTTTTAGTTTAATATATGGTGGTGAATATTCGTACTCATAATCTTTTGATCGTAGAGATATGTTTTAACCTATTGAGTTATATGCTCGATTTGACATTAAGAAGAGTAGCTTATAGTTTCTTAAACGCATATTGTACTCGACAATGTTGAGTCATAAGACTATTTTCTAGATTCCTGGCTAAGTAAGATAGAGTTAGATTTGGCAATAAATACAAATATGACTGCTAAATAAGTCATTGAAAACTATGTAATTTCGAACGAGATTTCTATAGATTCTATATTTTGCACTCGTAATTTTTTTTTCAAATTTGGACTTTCCATAAAATTCTTGTATCTTACTTATACATTTTAGGTTAAAAAAAATTTGGTTCCTATATTTATAATGAAATAACGATTTAGTCCCTGAACTTTCATTTGTAACGATTTAGTCTTTGTACTTTCAAATTTGTAACAATTTAATCTCTATACTTTTAATTTTGTAACAATTTAATATCTATCGTGAAAAATGTTGTTAAAGTTTAATGGGGTTCCTAACATATATGGATTGATAAGTTGATTAAGGACCAAATATGTTTACAAACTATAAAGATTAAATCGTTACCAAATAAAATCGACGTTTCATTTTGATTAAAAATTTCATGGTAAGGACTAACTTGTTACAAAATTGAAAATACATAAATTTAATTGTTACTTATAAAAGTTTAATAACTAAATTTTTTAAAAATTGAAAGTATAAGAACTAAATTGTTACATTAATGAAAGTATAGAGATTAAAAATATTTTTTAACCTAATTTTTAAATACATGTAGTTCTTAATTTAACCTAAAATTTATGTAACCTAAAAAAATAAAATACTCACAATCTTGGAGACATGCATTCTTTGTTGGGTTTTTATGTCCTAAAATTCATGGCACATGTAAACATTGTAAACATATTTTATTATCAATAAAGTAGTTATTGAAGTTATTTAGTAAAGTTGTTATTGAATTAAGTATAACTCTATAAATCCAATAAACTAAGAACCCATGGCTATACTATGAGTACTTGAACTTTATATGGAGACATAAAAGTGGATCAGGTTTATGTAGATAGCCAAAAAGGTCTATAGTATAAGGATTAGGCCAGGTACCTTTTCTAGGGGACACTATGGGACCCAGTCCGCTTTGTATATGATACAAACAATGTGATCCTGAATCGTTCATGTGGAGACATGCGAGTGAGGGCGTCCTATGCAATGAGTTTGCATAAGACCGAACCGCGAAATAGTCGTTGTTTCTTTATAACACCGTTTACTGAAAATACTGACTAATTTCAATCTGATGACCTAGGTAACTCGATCTTAATTCTGAGCTAACTATGAACTCTTGTTTATTTGGGATAATCCTTAGATCTGCATGGGTGAGAGAGACCCAACAGCGCCTGCTCAATGTGCCTTTCATTTCAAGGGTAGGACCGGGTAGATAGCTGGGGACATAGTCTTGCAAGATGGAATTCACTCTTATCCGACTTTAGGGATAGTAGAGAGGTTGTTTCCTTAAGTGCTAATTCTAGGTCTTGAATAAGGAGCCTCACTCTCTCATTGGCCCTGAGGGAATCGGTTTGGTAGTTGGACTACAAACCAGTTGTTCATTAGAGGGTCAGTGGTACTTAAGAAACAAGAGGTAACTCAGGGGTAAAACGATAATTTGACTCAGCTAAAATTACGAACAACCTGTGAAAGGTCGACTTACTGATCAAGGTTATATCAAATGAACATAAATATATCTATAGTGAGAAGAGTGCAACTACGGGCTTTAGTGGAGTGACCCGTTAGTTAACGAATGTTGGTTAGCTAAGTTAAAAAGTTTAACCAGCTAATCTCGGATCGTTGGAGCTCATGATCTATAGGTCCATTAGGTCCTTCGGCTAGCTCACATTGGATGAAACCTTAGAACAATGGGGTGAATGAATTTGAAGTGTTCAAATTCGGTTTAGGGAGGGTACGTTAAATATATGTGATATATTTAATCTCGTGACGTTTGATTGCGAATTAAACGATCAAAGGGAGTTGAAAATAACATTTAAATGAGATTTAAATGTTGTATATATGAATAGAGATTCATATTCGAAAAAATAGTTTTTTCAAAAAATCGGAATTAATGGCAAAATAATATTATTTTAATATTTTATATTAAAATAATTAAAAATTAAATTAAAAATATGCTTTCTGATTTTTAATTTATGAAATTAAAATAAAAATATAAAAAATAAATTAAAAAAATAAATAAGAAAGATAATGGAAAAATACTAATTTCCATTTTCTCTCTTTTCTTCTCCATTCTTTAGCCACCTTTCCCTCCCTTGATTCATCACCAAATTGAGTGTCAATTTGTGTCGGATTAGGTGTACACTCTAATGGTGGTCCAGAAGGTATTCGTGACTAAATTCGCTGAAGAACAAGGGAGAATTAGATCAACAAAGATATGTTTCCTAATTCCCTATTTTTCTCAAGTTAAAACCATGTTTTATCCTTTAAATTAAGCCTATTTGGGTGCAATTGATCCTATTCCGCTACTTGGGTATGTTCTTACATCCTTCGTTCTTGAGACGCTTCAAGTTATTAAATTTCCTCTCCATATTGCCATAAGCCGCCAAACAAGATCGCTTCAATAATGGCTATACGTTTGCTATTTGTTAAACTTCTCAGACATTCTTATTAGGATAATTGATTGTGACTTTTAATGTCCACAAATACAATTGAAAAGATATTGCTTTATGTATATTTAATGAGCAACAATTATATATTTAAGATGTTATAATTATAATTTCTTTTAATTTAATATATGGTATAGTTGTAACCTTATTAATTTAATGTTATTTGGGGGCTACTTGGAAGATAGGTTTTTGGTTTGGCTTTTTAAAGTATTTGAAATCACTATTCACGGGCCACGAATTTAGAAGGTATGGCGCGCGCAACAAAAAAAGAAAAAAAAAAAAGTCATCTATAATCCTAAATTAAAGCGTGTGTTTGGGATGACTATAAAAAAAGTACTTTTTGAAATAAAATTATTTTTTCTACGAGCACTTTTAAAAAAATTAACAATTTAATGTTGGGAAAAGAAATCAAAATAAATCGAACAATTCACGGAAGCGAATAACAAACTAAGCCCAAACTTAATAGACTAAAGATTATTTTAATTCCTCAAACAAACAACTCACAATTCAGATCACAAGATTAATAAAACTGAAAGTAAAGAAATTCAAGAAAAGCGACACTTGACACCAAGATTTATATTGGTTCACCCCAACAATAAAAGGGCTACGTCCAGTCCTGCAACTGCAGGTTCCACTAAATCAGCTGAAAATTACAAAGGGAAACATTCAATTAAACTTTGCCATACAATCTCGTTCTTAGTGTTCTTGGTTAGCAAAACCAAGACAAAATAACATTCTCTAAAAGGGTCTATACTCTGTAGGAATTCCACACACTTCTCTCTCACAAAAACACTCAATCTAGATCTCTACATCTCTAGATTTCTAGACTTCTATCTGAGTTTCTGTCATACTAGATCTCTAGAGTTATAAGTGTATTTATAGAGGCTCACACCAAACCTTAATAGGAAAAGGAAATGCTGCAAACCAAATCCTAGAAGGAAAAGATGATTAGATTTTCTTCTTCAATTTGGACTCCACTTTTCTCAACA
>JAOANK020000043.1:596087-606467 GCA_026257165.2 Telfairia occidentalis | reverse complement strand
ACTGCTGCATCACAGATCTCAGAAAACTTAAGACTACCACTTTCTAATGAATTAGACACTACAGTCTTCATAGTTTCTCAACTATCAGGCAAGGAGGTTAAAAGCAGAATAGCATTAACCTCATCAGAAAAAGTGATATTAGCATACTCTAACTGATTTCTCAAATTTGTCATCTCATTTATGTGAGCATTAACTGAACTATCCTCATCTATTCTATACGTGCAATATCGCCTAACGAGATAACATTTATTATTGGCCGAGAGTTTTTCATATCTATTTGTCAAAGCCTCCATCAAGTCTTTTGCAACTATCTCATTTGCCACAAGACTTGCAACTTCCTTTGACAATGCCAATTTGATAATGACCACCACTTGTTCATTCAAAGTTTCCCATTCTCCATCATCCATTCCTTCAGATCTCTTCTTCAAAGCTTTGTAAACTTTATTGTAAGTCAGAAAGGTCTGAATCTGCATCTTCCAGTAACCAAAATCCTGTCCATTAAACTTGTGAACTAATCCAAATTTATCGCCCATTGCTCTTGAACCTAGAAGCTCTGATACCAGTTGTTGGGAAAAGAAATCAAAATAAACTGAACAATTCACGGAAGCGAATAACAAACTAGACCCAAAATTAATAGCCTAAAGATTATTTTGATTCCTCAAACAAACAACCCACAATTCAGATCACAAGATTAATAAAACTAAAAGTAAAGAGATTCAGGGAAAGAGACACTTGCCTCCAAGATTTATACTGGTTCACCCCAACAATAAAAGGGCTACGTCCAGTTCCTGGAACTGCAGGTTTCACTAAATTAGCTGAAGATTACAAAGGGAAACACTCAATTAAACCTCGTCATACAATCTCGCTCTTAGTGTTCTTGGTTAGCAAAACCAATAAAAAAGAACACTCTCTATAAAAGGGTCTATACTCTGGAGGAAGTTCACATGGTTGTGAGGCTCCACTAATTTTGTTTGAGATTTCCCGACACAGCTAGGCTCCGACCATGGCTCGGATACCACTTGTTAAGGAGAACAAGTCAAATATCTCTCCACAATGGTATGATATTGTCCACTTTGGGCATAATAGTTTTGCTTTTGAAACACCCCAAAAGGCTTCATACTAATGGAGATAGTTGTCTTCACTTATATATCATGGATCTCTTCCATGTCTAGCCAATGTGGGACAATGTTTGCATTTCCAAAATTTAAAGTGTGTTTGGTATTTGAGTAATTTTAGAAAATCAAAAGTGTTTTATGAAAAATTCTTCACAAATAAATGGACTATAAAAATTTTGGATTAATTTAAAAGTTATTTGTGAAGAAACACAAGGGAGATGAATTATCAAAAAATGACTTAAAAGTGATTAATCAAGAAATACGTAATTAAAAAAAAAACATATTTGCAATTAATAATATTGCTTTTGAATATATTGTAATCAAAAAGTAATTCTTGAATAATCAAACTTAAAGAAAAAACTAGTCAAACATAGTTTCGATATGTTTTTCTAAATACGCCTACCTTAGCTAAATGAATCAGAATTCTCATATTATTTAATAAAGTTTTAGTTTTGTAACTAATAAAATATTACAATATTTAGTATGATCTTAAGTCATTTTAAAACAAAATTTAGTATAAGACAATAATTGAGAAATAGCAGGTACAGCATAGGCGAGAAGATCGGTTATATATTCTTAAAAATATTACATTAACTTAAGAGTGCGAACTCGAACTTGGAAATTTTTTTTTTAGTTCAACAACATTAGGGGTAGGAAAATTTGAACTCATAACCTCTTAGTCAAAGAGATTTGTCTTTAACCAGTTGAGCTATATTCGATTTGACAACTCAAACCTGGAACTTGCATGCATGAAAATATACCTTTACTAGGTTTTTGTAATAAATAATAATGTCTTTTAATGCAATTAAACCAGTTAAAAACTTTTAGGTTCAAGTTCTTATTCTTAATTTAAATGTAATATTTTATTACAAAAACCTAATAAGGGTACGTTTAAATATAAAATAGTTTACGTGGCAGCTTAAGTGTAAAAATATAGGCATTTTATGATTGATTTGAAGTTTTAAAATAAAATAAACATTTAAAAAAAAAAAATCAACATTTAAAAATGCATGCGAAAACAAAAGAAATGTTGCATTTTTTCACATAAACACCACATAGGCTTATGTTAGTAAACACGTCAACTTTCTGTTAAACATTCAACCAAATTTCCATTGAAACTTTTGAAAGAATAAGAATATGTTTGAGACAAGATATAAAGTATATGGGTATTTTGTATAATTAAACCTTTTTTTTCGTATCAATTTGATTCTTGTATTTTCAACTATATGTATTCTTACAACACTATTTGATCATGTACTTTTAAAGAGTAATTCTTTTAGCCCCTAAAGTTAATCTATCATCAATGGACTAACAAATTGATGACAGGACATGACAATGTGGCTTATGTGCTCTAAAAATGGATGCCAAATAAATAAGTCAAATCAGGTTAACAAAATCAAGTTTGGATAAAAAAAAAAAAAAAAGAAAAAAAAATCAGCCAAGTTGAGTCAATTCAGAAAACAAAAAAGAAGAAAGAAAAATGTTAGAGAAATTGACGGAAATTTGAAACCATCCAAGTTGAATTCAATGTTGAAGCTAGTGTTGACTAAGTTGATAATAAAGATGGGTTACACACAAATTGAAGCACGGGAGAGGACCTTTGGTGGTTAAGAAGACCATCGCAGGGACAATACTATATTGCGACGGAAATCCACCCTTGAACTCAATGTTTTTATATCCATTTTCCCCTAATTTCCTTCAATTCCTCTGAGGATTTTCTGTTTTCTTTTCGATTTCAAACTGCTTTTCATTTGCTAGAAAGAAACAAAGATATCGAAATGTTTTTATGTTTCAAATACAAGACCTGAAAAAGTAAGCTAAAAAGTAGGAACGTAAGCTAACTTGGATTGAACCATTTCTGATCTAGCCTACTTCGATTTTATTTATTTCAACTTGACCCACTTTTTTTTTAGTTCAACATGTGGAGGTGAAATTAGAATTCGCAACTTTTTGATCGAAGAAATATGTCTTAACCAATTGAGCTATGCTTGATTTGACAATTTGATCCACTTATTTAATAACTAACAGCTACTTTCCACTGTGGTGAACCAAAACGCTAATCTATTAATCCATGGTAGATTTATAGTAGAAACCAAAATAATCACCTTTTAAAATTACAAAGATTAACTAAAATAGACCGAGAAATTTTCATTTATAAACATCAATCAAAAGCACTCCTAATCTAATCCTAGACCCACTGCACATAACAATTGCATGTGAAATATTTCTTAGCTACATGAACTTTATATCCTTGAAGAACTCATTTACACCTGTTCTTATTTCGATGGTTAAAATATAAGAAATGTGTTACTTTACTAGATAAACGTCACATAAACACTAAAGATAATGTAGTGTTACTTGAATGGACACTTAATAACGTTCTATCTAATATTTCAAACAGTTGATACAAATAATATAATTTCCAAATCCTCCCTTCATCCATTGACATCAAAACTCTGCTGCAAACAAACACATCAGATAATTTCTTTCTTTTTTTGCTAATAGCAAAAGTAAGAGTTGAAGATGATACCCTAGGATTTGTAGCAACAGAAACTGTACATCAGAATACAAAAACTCTCCTCTCTGAAATTCAGCACCATGCAGTATCCTACCAAAACTAGGACTGAGGAGAACCACGGCTAAGGAACAACATGAGAGCGGAATATGAGAGGATAGGTACAACAAAATCCACTGCTCCAACACTGCAAATATAGCAGAATCAAGTTTAAACGTTGTAATAGTTTTTTTACGTCGAGAAAGAAGAAACAAAAACAATCTTCTTATACTGTCTCGTATGTGTTTATAAAAGCCAAGGTATTCTTGAAGAACATACCACTGAAAGCAAAGGTCCCTGCTTAAACTTGCCATGGAATGAAAATGCAACTGGCTTTGGATTGTTTCCAGGTCCTCTAACAAAGCCACTGGATACAAAATAAACAATTGCACGTGCAGGTCAACAATGACTGTTACATTAAGGTTCTGATATCAAAGAAGAGTTGTATTCACTAGTTACTTGAGCGTCGATGGAGTATGATGTCAATCACTTACATCAAGGATGGACAAATCAGGGGAGTCCTTTTAACATCATATACTGCAATCAGGCCTTTATATAATTCATCTCCATCCTTGAACGACACAGCCAGCCGCTCTCCCGAAGCATCCCATGCTATCTTCTCAATGCCTTGACTGAAAAAAAAATGCACAGTTGTAAAAGATTTGTGCTTAACAAATGTAGCCGTGTCAAAGATGTGCATCTAACCAACGAAACATGTGAATACCTGTTCGTCAATGTAGTAATCTCTGGCAAGTCCACAGCCAACAGATGTGCAACTGAAAAAAAAAAGTCATTGAGAATGTATCAGATCTAAACAAGTAAAAACTGAAGATCCACTTTAATGGCTAGCGTACATTTTGTGAACTTGTAGAAAATAAAATGAAATTCATCAACCTGGCAATATCTACTATAAAACAAAATTATCCCTGTTTATCTATTAGGTGAAATCGTGGAGTTTAAATAAACATCACTTGGTACATGGTATAATGCACCGGAAAAAAGTTTCAAGTGATGGCATAATTATAATTCAAGACTAATCTAATCATTATTAGAAGACATGAAAGTTTCAGAAAATTTTTGTTAGTTGCTTTTTTTCACTGAACTCTCATTGTCAGCATCTTATTACTTCTCCAGATATCATAAGAAAATTTCTCACCATCTCAATTCTTGCAGTTGCAATATGTGAGACAATGTGCATAAGTCTTCACTGTATAACATGATGGCAACTCTGGTGTAAACTCTATAAGCGATTGACTCAACAATTGTAAAAGAAATTGGTTTACCTAATGACGGAGGCTTTGATGCAAAGTGAATAGAACCCAACACTGAAGAATCAGAGAAAGCAAGTAGTATCATACGTCCATCAGGATCCCATATTGCTCCCTGATATCACGACATGGATTAATGGATATAAGTTAAAATTTTAAAATCATTAAAAATAATTTGTCATAAATTATAATGGTGGTTAGAAAAAGATTGTTTCGCAGACAAAAGAGAGAGCGAGGAAGAGAAAACGACAAAGACATAGAGAGACTCTTGGAAACATCCCTGGACAAGTTAAAATAAATAAATAAATAAAATCATTTTTCCACTGTACCGTGGTAAAACCACTTGTTGTAGACCACTGTTCAGATGTCCATGTATTCGTTTCCCAAAGATAAAATGTTCCATCACTGCAAAATGAATCTCCTTATATATCAGAAAAAAATCAGACCTTGCTGATAATTATATCATAAAATGCAGAAGAAAGTTGGATAGTAATTACAATTTTGCAGCAAAGAAGTAATCTCCAGTAGGTGACCATTTGATTGTTGATACACAACCTAATCCACGCCGAATGGGTGTTCCCAACCCTAGAAAATCTCAACAATCAATCTACGAATTCTTCAAGAAATATAGGAGGGAGGAAGGCAGGGGCAGGGAGAGAATTATTTGAAATTATAAAATAATCTGTTAAATAAGATGAGAAACAGAATAAAATAATCAAGCAGTTCAAATATTGTTGACACATTACAAAGGAAAGTGTTTTCCGTCGACATGATACCAGTGGCATTATGCTTTTATTTTCCCTTTTGAATAAGAAACAATTCAGAACTCCATATACAAGTAGGAAATGAGTCACCAGGATTATTCTTCTAGGAAAATAGTATCGACTCATCACTGATAATTAGGAAGATTAGCCTTTGACATACCTTGAGCAACATCCCAAATGGTAAAAGAAGAGCTCTCATAAGATGCAGATGCTAGATATGTGATAATGAGTCAAGGAAATCTCTCGTATCAGATTGAAATATTTTGGCGAGGGCAAAATAGATAAAGAATAATAAAGATATAGCATATGTAATATATCATCAGCAAGAATTATAGAAGAAAATCATTTGATAGGATCTTTCATGGGGGAAGAGGGAAAACATCCATCCACCAACCAACAATTCGACTATCATGCAAAGGACTAAATTCTTTTAATCTTATTTGGATATCTTCCATCAGGACTCCATGACAGGGCACTAATCTGTTCATCACGACTTTGAAGAAAATCAACTAGAGTATATCGAACTCCAGAGCCTCTTGAGAATGATCCTAAGAAGGACACGGCAACAGGTCTCACACAAGCAGCATTTCCAGGGAAAGAAGCAGCCCAGATGCAGATTCCACCTCTGAAAGAATATCAAGTCCAAGAATTTCATGTAAAGTTCAAATGTAAAAACTTATGTATGGTAAACATTCTTACAAGAAATGGTTTCATCCTCTAAAGTTCTAAGATATATAGAGTTAAATAAGATTGCAGCTCTATGATACTTGCTTGCATGCAACAGACAGAGTCCTCCCGCCATTTGGTCTCCACTCGAGGACTTTAACATCTCTTTGCAAGTCATGGGTCAAAATGCAAGGGTCCTTTCCTTCTGTTAGAAACATAAAATATATTGGTGTTCTTTAAAAGAAATTGAACAAGAAATTTTAAGATCAAATGAATAAGGAAAAATATAGAATAGAAAAACCATGTTACTTCTATATACAAATAAAAGATTACAAGACTTAAACCAAATCATACGGCAAAAAAGATTTGATGACCTGCATTTTCATAATCACGAACAACAACTTGATTCGTCCCAGATATGAATGCTATAATATGCTTATGCTGGTGCCAACTCACTCCTTGAAGATATTCAGCTGGTAAGTAGTTTACCTATAAAATTGATCAGTCAGTGTAATGAGCTTAACTTGCTTTTGCACGTTATAAAGCATGAGCTTTGATTGTGGAATGCATGTTGCAGTCAATTTACTAAACTTCAATGATTCTGCATCTTTAACAACCTCAAAAGGAAATAGAGTTCTCCCCACTCCACAGGTACTCTATTTAGGTTGGACTAGAGCATAAAGTCTTCTATTCAAGCTGCAGATATATTGTATGCTTAACTGTAAACATAAGCCCCATAAATGTCACATATAGATAGCAAAATGCCATGCCAAGTTTACAAGGTGGGACTTCTTAGAAAATGCCACATACAGAAAGCAACCTTTTTTTTTATTTCCTTCCAAAAGAAAAAAAAAAGGTTGGACTTTCTCAAAATTACAGTGGAGCTGTATTTAAAAGATACAATTCCATATTTCATATTTTCCATATTTGAATGAACCCCACAAGCATATCAAAGTACAAATTTGAAGGCAACATGAATTTAAAAACTTTTCTTGTTGCCAATATATAGGGTAGGTCAGTAGGATATAACAACTAAAATGTGATAGCAAACTAAAAATTAAGTAGCTCGGCAATTTGTTCCCTTTGCTTTATTTCATAAAATTTGTTGAAGTTTGATAAATTATAAATATGCCGAAATTTTTATTTTTATTAGCTAATCTAATAGTTTTATTCTCATCTAAGAGTGCCTTAGGTATGAATCTTATTGAACATGATTTAGGATTTCAGAATGCCTTAAAGAAAAGATTTTTAAGGATATTTATTAAAAAAAAAAAAAATGGAAAGCATGCTACAGCCCAATCGTCATGGAGCTGGGTCAGCAGATCAATATTGGATAGCAATCAGATCATTCTTTTTTCAATCATAATTTTCTTATTTAGATGAAATGGAGGATATTTTACATTTAACACCTACATAACTACATTTCTTCCCGTATCTCCTATAAAGATAAAGAAAAGGGAAAACACACAAACAATTCAACTACGAGAATGCCCCGAAGCCAGGAAACTAGTGAACCGGTTTTAAGAAATTCTTCTGAACCAACTAGCAACTGATAACAATGATGAAACTTACATCATTAGGCCGTATAAAACGCTTGATGGAACCCTCAAGGAATCCCTGCAACGATGCAATCACACTCTTCCTCTGAATAATCTCGCCATTTGCTTCATCGTTCCGTGGCTCGGTGGTCGGTTCAGGAGTTGGCCACACCAAAAAATCCGACTGAAATGGAACAGGGCTAAATACCATACCCTGTCAAACGTCGCAACCATAAATTTCAAATCCCATAAATAAAAACACCAACCCTGTAAACAACAATCCGAACATATAAGCATGTCATTACTTACAAGGACTTTCCCATAAGTATCGTTCGCTCGATCATCGGAAAGGCAATCCGCAGTGACTGAAGAATATTAAATTCACAACAAAAAAGAATGATCAATTCACCAGAGAAAGAACACTACAACATCACACTTGAGGAGCAAAGAGTGAGTTAGATACTGACTGAGGTCGCGATTGATTTCGCAAATGGTAACAGAACCAGGAGGAGGAAATGAAGGCATTATCAGGAAAGTTAAAGCCCTAAATGGATCGGATGACTAAATTTCTGCCCACTTCAGCTCGGTTCTCGCTACGAATTCCAGAACTAAATTTGATCGTGGGGAAGTTATTGGATTATTTGAGCATCGGAGTTTCCCGCCTACACCTTCGGGTCTGTAATCGAGTTTTCCAACTGGGCTGCTTTAAGAGATTGCTGGAATTGGGATGTTTGAAAATAGGGTTTACCTTAGGTTTATGCTCATCTAGTGAAGTGTAAAGAGGTGGAAAATCTACTCTTATTGATGATCGGTAGTAATCTAAAACCAGCGAAGTGTATAATTAACGTTAATGCAGTATTTGAGTTGTTGGGGGTGAAAATTCAAATATCTGACTTTTTAGAACATGTATGCAATGCTGCTTTTTTTTTTTTCTACTTTACACAATTGATTATTAATTGAGTTATTTGAGATTTAAAGATCATGCCGTAAATTTGGAGTGGAAGATGTTTTTACTATCAGTTGAGTTGATCGATTAACAAGAGAGATAGTGAGGAAGACCTCAAACTAAACAAGTTTGAGGATAAATGAACGATTGATTTTAAATTATATCTTTGTTTGATTTTTGGTTTTTATTATTATTTTATTGTCAATTGTTTAACAACTACATAACATGCTTTTGAAAATAATATGAATATGCAAGAATTACATGTATTGAAGTCACACAAATGGTCTTGGGAGGGAATTAAGTAGGCCTATATTTGATAATAAGATAAAAGCAAAGACTAAAATAGTTATTCGAAAAACTGAGAAAAGTTCAATTTTTACTGTTGAACTTAGGTGGATGGGACAATTTTCACCATTTTCAATTTCATCGTTAACTTAAAAGTGGAATAAGCGTGCAAAATAATATCTCCTTTAAACTAAACTTGAAAGTTTCTCATGCACCAACCAAAATTCAACTAACAAAAGACTCATAATCATATGGAAGAGAGGCCTCTAACCCCAATCATGAAAACACTTGAACCTAACTCAAAATTGAGCCAATAAAAAACACTCAATTTTAGCAACAAATTGCCCAAACCCAAATAATTAAAAGCAACTCACACAATTTGAATAACTAATATCTGTAAAAATATTCTCATCCAAAGTATAAGAACACTTATAGCTAGTCACAAAATCTTTAAAAAATAAATGAAAACTTAACGAATTAAGAGTATTAATTCAACTACTTATTCCGATCACATGAATATCGAAACCTGCTTACACACCAAAGCTTCTAGACCCCAAGAACGAAAACATTATAACTTCATATTTAGAGAGGTGTAGACTCGATATGACAACTGTGAAAGAATAGACGAGACGGATTACAAGTGACTCTCTAACCAACTTGATGAACATCTCTGATGCTCTATTGATCACAAAATCACTGCGATACTGCAAGTGTACGGGTCAAGTTGTAATATAAAACAACACTAAGGCTGAGTATCGTCCTCTAGGAATCGGGTTATAAACTTTCTTAGCTTCCAATTAACTATTCCAATTTTATCTAGGGATTAGGTGAAATTTAGTGATTAAAAATCAATGTGAAAATAACTAAAATATGCACGCTTAAAGAGGAAAATTCTTGAATAAAGAATCCTAGAGTGTTGAATTCTTTTTAGCAAATTTAACTTATTTAACAATTTTAGGATTTTTTATAAAACAAAAATCCTATCACTCTCATGCATAAGTTTCAAAAGCTTAGTATTCAAAGATCTAACTATTGACATACTCTTTCAATCTATATCAATTGTAAAGGAAATTTATTCCACATTCTCATGCTAGAATAACAATGAATTCATCAAATACTATGAGAATTTAGCAAATATAATTCATCCATAAAATTAATCAAATCATGAAATTTAAACTAAAAAGTCCAACACCCTAAGATTACAAAGATTTTAGCCACACATTGGCTCTAAATTCATCTAACAG
>JAOANK020000043.1:568326-579015 GCA_026257165.2 Telfairia occidentalis | reverse complement strand
ATGACACTACCGGGCTGGACTTGGAGTTGCTTCTAGACCAAGTAGACCCTCCTTTTACTGACGAGATTATGAAGGAAACAGTTCCTCGTAAATTCAAACTACCAACGATGAAGCCATATGATGGATCAACGGACCCAATAGAACATCTCGATACATTTCAGTCGTGGATGGAGCTCCACGGAGTCCGAGATGCAATCAAGTGCCTATCATTTTCTTTTACTTTGACGGGACCAGCTCGAAAATGGTTTTGTAAGTTAAAACGGAGATCAATCTCTTCTTTTCGAGAGCTAGCGCGAGCTTTCATCACCCAGTTTTTAGGCGGACATGATCAAAAGAAACCACCAACACACCTGCTCACGATTATACAGAGGTAGAGCGAAACCATCTGGGAGTACGTGTCACAATTCAATGCCAAGGCACTTCAGATTGAAGGCTACACTGACGGAGCAGCACTCTCACAGCCATTGTAGCTGGATTGAAGGATGATAAATTTTTGTGGTCGTTGGGTAAAAGGGCACCGAGCATTTACATTGAGCTTCTCACGAGAGCACAGAAATACATGACTGCTGGGGAGCTACTACATTCAAGGCGAGTACTTGATGATAAGAATGACCGATCTGACCAGTTCAAAGGGAAGAGCAAAAATGAAGATGACCAATCTGATATGAAGAAGCGCAAGACTGAGGAACGACGGAACATTCAACTCAACAGGGTCTTCCCCTGAGTAAATTCAACCGGTAGACGCCCACTATTGTCCCAGTCGAGCAGATTTTGATGGAGGTTCGAGATAAAGATCTCTTGAGCTGGCCGACGAGAATGAAAGCTGGGCCACATCGACGAAATAAAGATAAATATTGTCTTTTTCACAAAGATCATGGTCATACAACTTCTGACTGTTTTGACCTGAAAGAAGACATCGAGGCACTGATTCAACGAGGACAACTCCAAGAATACGTAGGAGAGAGCAGTGGTTGAGGAAAAAGCCCAGATAACAATGATAAGTCTTCTCCTCGAGAGAGATTAGGTAGATCTTTGACGGCTCAGTGAGAAGAAAACCAGGAAGAGTAACTTAAACAACCAATGTTTTGACAGCAAGGGAGTTGGTTAGGTCGGTATAGAGAAGGTCGAGCTATTCTTAAATGGCTCGGCACCTCTGGATACAAACTGTGGCTGAATTTTCTTTTTCATGTAATTCACAAATAAGTAATAAATAAGTCTTTTGTCTTGAGCACTGCACTCAGACGCATTTTCAAACATGAATTGAGGGCTAGTAGTGCAATATAAGCGTTAAGTTTAAGTCAAGTGGTGAGTCTGAACAAATCGAAGAGACGAAGTTATGCCAAGCCGAGCCAAGCGACTTAGGCTACAAGGGCTCGACCAGAGAACTTGGCCTAGTGAAGATTGACTAAAAGTCAAAACGAACCAACCACCTCTTGTGAAAATGAGCCCTTTGACTACGAATTAGGAGCTCACCCATGGTCAAACTTGTAGTAGGAATAGCAATCATGGCAAGCTCCCACCTTAGAGTGGGGTCTCATACACAAGTCGAAATTTTTTCTCCATTTAGTTTTTACTCCCGAATGGGGTACGAGAAAATGAACCAAACTCATGGCAGCCCAAAATAGCCACGAACCCCACACGGGAGTGGGGGCTACTGTTATGGGTAGAAAAATGATATATGAGATAAGGATTAAAGGAGACTTAGTCGAACAAACACTAAACCCAAAATTAATCTCTTCAGACTGAGAAGCTTGGTCCAATAGGCCAGCCCTATAAGTTTTGAAGAGGTCAAGCCCAGTATGAGCTCAGCCCGAAAAGATGGGACTTAGGCAACCTATCAAATAAGGGAAGTCAATAAAGTTGACTTCCAAAAAGAAACTACCCAAAAAAGGAGTGATCGGCAAAAATCGACAATGCTCCGACTTGGAGAGGTCAGCACAGACCCACCTCACTCCAAATTGGAGTGGACGGTCGAGGCCGACCACACCCCAAACTGGAGTGACTTCCATGTGAAAGTCACTCCAATTTGGAGTGACTCACTCCAAATTGGAGTGGTTGGCCAAGACCGACCTCACTCCAATTGGAGTGGTTGGCCAAGACCGACCTCACTCCAAATGGTGTGGTCGGCTCGGTCGACCACGTAGTAGGCGAGAATCGACTTGGGTCAATCGAACCGAACTATCTGTTACCTGCATTATCATAGTAGTGACCAGTAAAGATTATGCAACGCACGTAACGCCAGCATGTTATTGCACGATCTGCAATCAAATCAAACGGTTACCAAATGAGATGACAGTTGCACTGTCCATAGCCAATCAACATCCTTATATATGAGAGACAAAAAGCGTGCTAGAGGTAGGCAATTCCAACCAATCTTACTTGTGCTAAGTTATTTCTAAAACTCGAGCTGACTTGAGCGTCGGAGTGTTGGTGGCTTAGCACCACACCGGTGCACAGTGTACTTGTTTTGCAGGTGTTGATTGCCCACTGCTCGTCTGCTCACTGCTCACTGCTTGCTCACTGCTCATTGCTCATCTACCGAGCTCATCTACTTGGCTCACTGCTCACTCATTCGTCCCATTAAACAAATTTACTGTTGAGTCGAATTTTGGCATCAAAAGTAAAAATGCTTAGAGAGAATATATCAAGTAAATAGAGATTATTTGAATAATTTTAGGGATCATTGTAACGTTGAAAAAAAGGGGCCTGGCGTCTATACAAAGAAAGGCGTTGATAATTTTAATGTTGGAAAAATGCATAAAGAGAATATCAAGTAAATAAAGAATATTTAAATAGGAAAAAGAACATCATATATATCCAAGGAAATGAAAGATGTTGATAATTTTAAAGCTGGATTAAACATAATAAAATATTTTGGAAAGAAATATTTAGAAAAGAAGCACTTGGTGGCTTGACCTAGCCAAATAAAAGATTTTGAACTTTTTTAATTCTTCATTTGATTTTGATGACTTGACCTTGCCAAAACTGACCTGAACCGATTAGTATAGACTTAAAAAATAAAAAATTAAAACTACCGACCCAAACCATTTAAAAACCAAATCGCCATCAGTTTGGTTGGGTTTAGTGGGTTGCGCTTGCACCCCTACCCACGTCAAACATATCAAGTACGAGTTACTAAGATATAAACAAAAAAAGAAGAAAAATATATAGCTAAAGTTTCATTTTCCACCTCTTAAGTCTTACTTATTAATTTTAGATTTTAGCATTTTAGATATTTTTTTAGTCCTTAAACTTTACATTAAATATTATTATAGTCTTTTCCACAAATTATTTCTTAAAAATTATTTAATATAAATCTATTTATTTTCTTTATGAACAAAATTGTTAGGGTATAAGTATAACTAGTTTGTCCATAATCTCACAATGATGTAGTATATTTTTCACTTTTACTTAAATTTGCATGGACTTACTTTTAATTTTACCCAAAAGACCTTACATATAATAAGCGATCTTAATCTTATTTATGCATCACGAATCTTCTCTATTTTGATGCCCAACATACCTACGTAAATATAGTACATGCACAAAGTTTCATATTGCAAAATTGATTTGAATTTATGTTAAATAATCAACGAAAAACTCGACATTGACAACGACATTGAACATTTGTAATGTAAGGATAGAAATACAATATATTTTTTTTAAATAAAGATGTATATTAGAGAGAGAATATTTGTGTAATCGATTTGGATTGCAATCCAAGAGTTGGTTTTTGATGAAGATGAAGCGAGGAAGCAAAGGAAGAGGAAAAGAGGAAGCAAAAGCATTATCGCATCAATTAATGCGGTACTTTTGGGGGGACCACAGAAAGAGAAAGAGACATATAATAGATAGCAACGCCACCGTTTACTTGGTCAGTCTTCGTTCCAAAACAAATTAATCATAAAAAGTTTTAAAATCCCATGTTACCAAAACGTTATTGCATTTGCCATCTCGGTCACAAAAATATTCCTCCTCAAAAAAATAATTATATATATATAAAAACATATCGTTTATTGTTATTATTTAATTGATTGATTGGATTCTCTATGTTATGCTGTCCCTTGCAACGGTTTGACATTGACCTTAACATGACTCTGCCCAATGCACCTTCAGATGTGTCCATCTCCCCCCACACAATTTCATTTTTCTTTCTTTCTTTCTTATTCTTCAAATAAAAATTATGTCCTTTTTAGGGATGAATTTCAACCGTTGGCGTTGAGTTAGGTAAGTCTCGATTTTAAAACCAGCACTCTTAAGATCAAAGATATGAGTTTTGGTTTTTCTTTCTTTTAATTTCATTTTTTGAATTACGAAAATCTTTAGTTTAATTTGATTATTCGATACCTTTTGACATTTTGGGATGAGATGCTCTTTGGATACCTAATTTGTAAGTGCATATTAGATCAAGAGTTATTGTTTTGTTAGGATGAAATCTTGGTTGAAAGATACTTCACATGGAAAAGTGCATTTTTTTTAGTGCAATTTTTATTTTATTTTATTTTTTTTTCCTTGGAGAGCTTAGGAATTCATGAGGATAGATTAAAGAAATACCCAATATGATCAATAAATTTAGCTAACAAGATACTTAAAATATAATTACAAAAATATATGCAACCAAAAACACTACAACAAATTCTAAGAAATTAAGACTTTAAAGTTAAATTTGATTCACACAGTTGAATATGACCATAAAAAGGATTTTTATCCACATTTTTAAATTAAAATTTTGAAAGAGTTGAAATTAAGTTTAAATTCTATTTTCATTTTCAATTTTTCAATTTTTTTTTTTTTGTTTTGGTCTTTAAACTTTCAAACATTCCCCTCTAGACTATAAATCTGAAATTTTTAATTTTTCTTTACAAATTATTTAACAAAAATAAAATATTGGAGAATTTGAATGGTTTAAAATAATAATAAAAATAGATTAGGAAAATCAAAATGCAAAATGGTCAAAAGGATCATAAGCAAGCCCATGTGCCTTTGAGTCTTTTTGGAAATTGACAAGTTGGCCTCTTGGACCTCTTCAAACCTTCAAAACAACAAATAAATATATATATTTTGCAAAATTAAAAGAAAATAATAATAATTATATATATAAAAAAAGGTATTTTGTAGACCAAAGTCAGCCTACACCTACTACCTAACACATTAGCTACTAATTTATTTAATTTTAACCTTTTGACTTTGAGTGAACTCATTTGCACTACATAATATAATATATAATTAAATCTTTATTATTTATTCAGATGAAAGTTTGTACCTTTAGATCATTAATTAACTTTTTTTTTTTTTGAATAGGATCATTAATTAATTATTATATGAGCTACATTCACTTGATACCACACCTTACGATCGAGTCTTTTTAGATAATTTCAAGTATTAATCATAATTTATTTTAACTTGTTTTGAATCAACTAACTATCACGAGGCACATTTATATGCTTTGCTATTATTGGGAAGAACCTCTCACTTCTATCGCATAAATAAGTTGAAAATAAATGAGAAATTTCAATGAAACACTAAACACAAAATTTACTTAGAAAATTCGAAGAAAAACCACGACCCACCAGAAAGAATCTCTACTATGCTAAAAATTGTTAACATCGCATAGAATTTCTCTATCCGACCCCAAATACAACAACACTCTCTCAAAACTATATATTACTCACATCCTTCTCCCTATTCTCAAACAAGAGAATACAAGAAAAAAAAATTAACCAGAGTTAGTATACCAAGCTTAAAGTATTTCTAATTGGGATGAAAAAAATCAAAACTCATGAGTCGGTACCCCTATAGTGCTTGGAATGAATCAATTCATTCAACCTTTCAAATGTGAGATTTTTCACACTTCTAATATTTTGCCAAAAAACTCAACAATCATGTCTGGTTTGAAGAACCCCTTAACTCGATACCTGGTATAACAATTCTCATCTCTTACTCAATTTGATTCACTAGTGCATCACTCGCCAAATAGAAATCAATGTTAGTGAGCCTCCTCCTAGGCTTAACTTTGATTCTAAAAGTCTCCCTTTATTTTAAAAATACTTTCGTAAAAGTTTGATCTCTATTATAACCAGAGATTTGAAATTTATAGAAAAAAAATTTCTTATATTTACAAATATAGCAATCAATTTTAAATTTTACAAATATAGTAAAAAATATTTAGTTAAATTTTATTTTGTTAGTTATTCCAACTTTGCTCTTCTTTTGTTTAGATCAGTGATTATGGTATATTAGTGATATACCTAATATAAATTATGTCAATAATATAGTATATCATTGATATATACTTAATATGAAATATATCAATGATATACTAAATCAAAGATATACCTAACATGTAGTATATCGATTATATAATAAATTATAAATAATTAACAAATACTGAGTTATATAGTTTATCAAGTACATAATTGATATACTTTATATAAGGTATATTAATAATATAGTTGATATACTTAAAATGAAATTTATCTATATACTATTATTACTTTTTTTTTAGCTCAACAACATGTGACAGTGGAGATGTGAACCATCGATCTTGGTCAAAGATACATGCCTTAACAAGTTGGGTTATGCTCAAATTGACATATCTCTACTATTATTGATATATCAAATATACCTAATATGAAGTATGTATAGATTATATACTAAATTACAGATAATTAACAAATAATGAGTTATATAGTTTATCAAGTATATCATAGTATAAGGTATATTAATAATATAGTTGATATACCTAAAATGAAATATATCTCTACTATTACTTTTTTTTTTAGTTCAACGACATGTAGCAGTGAAGATTCAAACCTCCGACCCGTTGGTCGAGGATACATGTCTTAACAAGTTGAACCATGCTTAGATTGACATATATCTCAACTATTATAGATAGCTTAATTTGAATTATATTTATTACATTAAATAAATGAATGTTATCTTTTCCACAAAAAAAAAAATGTACTTGATATTATGTATACCGGTGTTATAAGTCTGATATACCAAGAAAGTTAACAAAAACTAATTTTTACCTCTTTGATCTTTCTCATTTGAACAATATGTTGCATAATTAACTATTTTTTTAATATTAAACTTGTTGTTGGAGGTTTATTTTGTTGAAAATGTTTTTTGGATTACTTTTCTATTTCAACCTTTGGTAGAAATCGTTCATTTGTAACTTCCATAAGTGAAGCCAACACGCTCATATCTCATTATTTACTCTTTTGAACTCCTTTAATTTTCTTATTCATGTAAGCTTGAATAGCAAATTAGTGATATTCTTAAATACACTTGATATTAAGTATATCACTTACATACTTATTATTGCATACACCAAGAAAATAGTATATCAACAATATATTATGTATCAGGTATACCAGTGACATATTATTGATATTACTAATATACTTGATACTAAGTATATCACTGATATACTTCTTAGTATATGTATCGGCGATATATTTATGTCAAGTATATCATTAGTATATCAATGATATACTTCATACAAAATTGCATGCGTTAAAAGAAACTGCTCTTTTAAGTATATTTCAGACTTTTATGCATTTTAAGTTGGATTGAGCCTTAATTTTTTTTTTTTAATTATATTTATCAAATATAAATATGGTTGTTAGATTTACAATTTCCTATTTATTTTTTGTCATATTGGCAAGAGCCTCTATCCTATAAATATCAACTTTCAAAATTATTTGAAGTAACTCGATTGCTTTTTTTTTTTTTTTTTGCTAGTAAATTTCAACATCTTCCACTAAAAGGAAATATTATAAATAATTTGGTCAAGTTGGATAATCATTTTTATTAATTAGAAGCCCATAATTTTTGCCCGTTAAAAAAGAGAAATGGGAAGTTCTGAAGAGAATTTCTTTCGCATTGGTACGTGATAAAAAAGCCAACAGTTTTGGGATAAGATTGGCATCTTTTTGACGTACGTAACACATCACATTAGTATTCAAATAATAATTGAAGTATAACTTTAATTTCTATACTTTAACCATGATTTAACCTTTTCTTTAAAAAAAAAAGTCTCAGTATGATTTGATCTCTATACTTTTTAAAATTTTATGATTACTTTTATAATTTTATTAATAAAAGAATACTTATTATTGGTGGGATGAGCCCAATAAGTTCTACACAATGGCACCTTCCCAACTCGAAAGTTCGCATTTGGTGACTAATTTCTTCAACTAGCGTCTTGGATTTGAAGGGGCTTATGCAGTCCATTCTTCTGTCGTATAAACGAGCACGAGTGCGAGCGAGCAAAGCCTTCAGGTAGATAGTGTTTGGGCTCAAATTTAAATCAACAAGTTAAAGGTATGACACTAAGGTTCCTTTGATGTTGTTTACCAGGAGTTATCTGAAAACGGAATTAGAAACTCATTTTACTTTTATTGGAATCAGAATCAGATAAATGATTATTACAAAAATAACTTTTTATATTTTAATCAATTAAAAAGCTATGAAAATTATTAAGGAGAGAGGAGGGGTAAAATGTGTAAAACAATTAATGAGTATGGTGTAGAGTCCACAAAATAGGGAATTGTAATGAGATTGATTACCTTTTTGGAGGGAATATGATTGCCTCTTTTTTGGGAGAGTAATTCCTAAATTTGAGGTGAGTCACGTTTAATTCTCATTCTTTAATTTTGGTTAACACTATCAAAGAATTTTCATTCTCATTCCTTGATTCTAATTGAAGGAAAGTAAACAAGGCCTAAGTGTTTTGAAAGTTTTAGGATCACTACTACAATTTTGACATTTATTGATACCACCTATAAATAAGAAAAAGTGGATAAAAAAAACGTCATCATGGTTGGAGGCGCATTTTTGTTGGAAAAAACGGGGGTTTGCGTAATTTCTATCATTTATGACGTTTTTTAAACATCAATAAGTACTGACATTTAATGACTGCAATACAACGTCACGTATTTTATGTGCGCGTTTATGGCGGGAAACAACATACATTTTATGTATTTTTGAAATTCCTGACATTTTTATACTGTTGTCGTAGGATCTCGACAGCAGCTTCCATACGTTGTTCTCTGCTCTCAACACCGGTGTGGTGGCTTGCCAAATATACTCCGACGAGCAAGGTAGTCAAGGTCGCCTGAGCTTAGCATTCTAAGACATCACTTTCAGTTGGGTATATTTGTCTTACCTTGGCGGACTCCCTCAACTCCTTTAAATAGGGAGTGGGGGAGGGACAGCTGTGTGCCAGTTGTGACGGGCCTCTTTGCCCTTTGCTTCCCTCAGGGCATTTGGGTCGTATTTTTCCCCAGTGGGCCACCTTCTAATGGGCCTAGCAGGGCCTTGGCCATTGAGCTCATTTTGCTTGTGGCGGTTGGGGCCTTTCTGGTTGTGCCCTCAGCCCACTCCCAACATATACCATCATTGTTATGTCGTCTCTTCATATGTGACAAATATCAAAATGACTAAGGCTATGTTTGACATGACTTTTAATTTAAATGTTTTTTTTATAAAGAAATGTTATAAATATAGTATTTATATTTTTAAAAAATTATAATAAATTTGTTTGATTACATTATATTCAAATAAGATAATATTAGTTAGAAATATGTTTTTTTACTACATATTTTTGAAGAATTTCAATTAAACACTTTTAAGTTATTTTTGGATAATTCATTTCTCTTATATTTCTTCAATTATTGCTTTTAAATTAATTCAATGCATTTAAAGTTCATTTTATTGGTTAAGGTTTTTTTAAAAAACGCTTTTGATTACCTAAAATTATTTAAGAAACCATAAACATACTTTAAATAATTCATTTTTCTAAAAGTGCTCATTAGAAAAAATATTTTTATTTAAAAAAATATTTTTTTTCCAAAGTTATCCTATACACACCATAAGTCTAGTAATTAATTTCTCTTTAGAAAATCCATCAAATTTAGAAACAAAATATAAATAAGATTTTTACCACATATAAAACATTAATTTCTCTTTAGAAAACCAATTAAATTTAGAAATAAAACCATATAAAATATTTTGCATTATTATTGTTATTTTTTATTTTCTTTATTTTTTTTAAAAAAATAGAAATAATATATAATATAATAATATAATAAGAAGAACACGCATCTCCCTCTCCTTCGTTTCCCTCTCCTTCATTCACGCTTTGCCCTCTCCTCCGTTTCCCTCTCCATCGTTCACACCTCTCCCTCTTCTCTGTTCACGCTGTAGAAAATCGTCTGCACCATTAACGTGTTGCCCGTTCATCAGCTCACTATCTTCATTTGTGGTTCTTGTGAATTATGTAAGTTGCAAAGTGCTATTCATGAGCCACTCTCACCCATACAAATTAAAGGACTACCCTCATAGACAGGAGTCCATAACTCACTCAGGATTGAGATCGAGTTATTTATGGTCATCCTATGAAATGTTAATCTCTTCAGTTAACGGTTTTATAACGAGAGGATAATCATTTCGCGGTCCAGTCTTGTACAAACTCTTTGTAGAGGATACCCTCAGTCACATGTCTTCACATGAACGATTTAGATCAAATCGTTTGTAACACTTACAACTCGTGTAACAATTACAAAGTGGGTCGTATCTGCAGTGTTACCAGGATAGGACACCCAATCTTATCCATATATTGCAGACTTTTTAGGTTATTACTTGAACAAGATCCACTTGTATGTCTACTACATATTGTTCAAG
>JAOANK020000043.1:558088-568226 GCA_026257165.2 Telfairia occidentalis | reverse complement strand
AATGTATATTGATACATTATAATATATAGTTAATTATAAATATAATTTATAATTAAACCATATAATATGTGAGAATTCAAATTTTGAATAAGATTCAAATTGTGTTTATATGAATGAGACTCACATAAATATTATAGATTAACAATTTAATATAAATAGGATTTATATTGAAACCATAGATTAAAAAAGAGAGAGATATGCATTTAATGTGATTAATATGCATATTATATAGTTAATTAATATTATGAGATAATTAATTAATTTTATTATTAAATTTAAATATATATATATATATATTATTAACGCCCCACTAATGGGGAGTTAATGGGTGAACGTGGTATCATCACTCGCTCTCTTTCTTTTCTCTCGACATATATATCTGTGCTATGATCACAGTAGGGAGTTGGTTTTTTGATTCATACGTATTGTCATCTCCCTCACCAAAATAAGAGATTCCACCATCAATATTTCTTGAATCTTTGAGTATAGCGAGTTTACCGAGTGGGGTGTTCGTGTTGCTGGAAAACGATTGTGAGGAATAAGGGGTTCTTCAAAGGTAAAACTTTTGCTTTCTTGTTCTCAGTAATTTTTGGCTTTTATGCATGACCTTCCCAAATCCAATATTGAATGCATTAGCGTTCAATCGCTCTCTCTAGGGATTCAATCCTTCATATCTATAGCAAGGGCCTCAAGATACTTAATGACGCACCTTAGAAAAGGCGCAGATCGTGCATCTTATCTCCCTCATGACACATAACCGTTGAATGTGCCATTGGCAAGTCAGAAATTATCATTACCATCTGTATGACCTAGCACCCCCACTTGCCGAGATCTACTTCGAAACCTCAGAGCTCGAGTGGGAGGTCGTTGAGGGTGTATGTGAGAGTTGTGACATGAGAATTAGCTAAGACTCAATAAAGGGGGTGGTAGTCCATAATGCCACCTCTAAGATTGGCCACCTCAACTCGAACTGTGGAAGCTTGGCTACCATGACACACACTCTCGAGAATCTCATCTTCGATACCGCCTGGGTCGAAGATCACGTTTACTTATGTGACAGGAATGGCAGAGTGGGAGTCAATGATGCATCACTTGCATAACCACACCATCTACGCCCAAATAGGGGCGACTTATTTGATTGCTCATGCTATAAATACTGAAAATCAGTCCTAATGGAAGGTAATATCTTACTTGAATCCTAGTAACAAACAAATACTACTGACATGGGAGTCAGACATTGCCCCCCACACTAGAGCTAGTCCTTCCTTACAGGTCACCCAACACTCATTTTCCATTTTACGTGGATTTGTTCATTTTCATGCAACAACAATTTCTCTTCAGCAAGTTTTTAAGTTTGAAAAAAATGAAAGGCTTTTCAATTTTAAAAAGATAAACATACGTAATGTTATACATTTAAAAAAAATAAACGTACATAACATCACTTTTAAAAAAATAATAATTATAAAATATAAACACTTACACCTTCACAAGTATTGAAAAGTTTATCACTAAATTAAAATGAATATACTATTTTTTTAATAACATGTTTAAATAATTTTGGAGTTAAAGTCATGAAAAATTTTAAAAAAATGAATGTGCAATTACATTCATTAAAAAAAAAATTAAGTTAAAAAAAAAGATGATTTGTTTATTTCATAAAAATAAAAGATAAAATGAAAACAAAAAAGAATACAAAATATAGCCATAATTTATTGAAAACAAAATAATAAATGGAAGAAAAAAATAACTACAAAAAAATGAATGAAAAAAATGGCAAAATGGGGAGAATTTCTCTTCTACACTTACTTTTATATATGTGTATACAGTATAGATTATAGATGGGCAGATTCCTACCATCTAAACAATCAATGAGTTAAATTTGAGTGAATAAAGAAAGTAACTTTTTTTTTTCGATCATATAAATCATAATAGAGAGATCAACTTTGATAGGCATTAAGGATTACTGAAAAATGAAAATAAAAATCCATATTAAGAAGACGCAAAAAAGGAAATGAATCCGTCCATAGACACATGATAGATCATGCTAATTATAAATAACTATTAAATTACCGTATTTAAAATGTTGTCTCCCAAATCCGAATATATAAAAAATTAAAAACCAATGGCCGTAGCAGTAGGTGACGGCTGGGGGCCACGTGGAATTCAGAATATGAGACTTACCACGAAACAGTGTTGAAAAACGCTACGTGTCGACAC
Organism: Telfairia occidentalis; assembly: GCA_026257165.2. Taxonomy (NCBI): domain Eukaryota; kingdom Viridiplantae; phylum Streptophyta; class Magnoliopsida; order Cucurbitales; family Cucurbitaceae; genus Telfairia; species Telfairia occidentalis. The sequence continues at coordinate 566,009 of JAOANK020000043.1, read as the reverse complement.
CACAATCACCCTTCATCCCTCACAGCCCGTGAATTTAGCATTCGACCGAGACGCCGAGTTTGAGCCAACTTTACGATTATGGTCTGGATTATTATTGTTATTATTATTTGACTCCGAAAAAAAAACTCTGACTCGTCCAAACTCAACGCGTTGTTATCTTTTCAACGTCCCCTCCCTGAGTCAAACTTTTACCCAACTCGCCTAGCTTTCAATATTTTTTTTCCTTTTTTTTTGTTGAATATGAATTTATCTTTCCATGAAATTTTTCGGTTTTTGATTTTATGTTTTCAAAAATTAAATTTATAAATACTACTGTTTTGCTATCTACTTTTTTAAATCGTTTTCAAAATTTAAGTTAATTTTTTTACAAATTTAAATATGTTTCTTTCCAATTTGAGATGGAAATTTTAGAGAGGGAAAAGAAATTTCTTAGAGAGGGAAAATACATTTTTTTTAAAGAAAAATTATATAAAAAATTTGAGAGGAAGAGAAAAGTTGGAAAGATGTTGTTTAAAACTACCTTATCTAATTTCAAATTTTCTTTATAATTTTAAAAACGTTTTTAAAACACAAGAAATTAAATTGATAACGAAACCATCCTGTTTTTCAAAAATCAAAAACAAAAAACTAATGTTATCAAATAGCACTTTAAAGTTTAAATTCGTAATTTAATAATATTATTATAATTTAAACGAGAGGGAAACAATGATAATAAACGGAAAAAAATTATAAAAACAACAAAATAATCAGTACTTGTTTACGGAATTTGTTTGTGGATAATGCATCCGAAAATTTTAAAAGATAAAAACTTTTTCGATATAGTTTTTCAAAATACTAATAGGATTAGGATTCTTTTTTTTTTAAAAAAAATACATTAGAATTAGAATTAGGATATGAATTAGAATTTGGAAGACTAACATATATAAATATCAAACACATGGCTTATTGAACAAGTCGTATAAAGAAAAATCGAAGAATTAATTTCCCACGATTTTCATTTTCAGTCTCCAAGGGTTTGTAGCGTTGTGCAAGAGTGAGGTAATCTTCTTCAATCTCTTTATATTTTATCATATTTGTGATGTCATAATTCTTTAGGTCAGCACTCAGCACTACATTAATGTCTCTTTCTAAGCCTAGGAGTTTATTTTCATGAGAGAGATGGCGCATTAAGATTAAATCATGTGGGATTTACAAATTACGGTACTCTGTTTGTTTTTTTTTTTTTTTTGGGTGGGGGGAAAATTTATAAAAATATAATTTCAGAGAATAAAATGGAATATTAGGAAAAGAAAAGAGTAGCGTGAGAAGAGCGGAGAGAGAAGAGAAAGGAGTTTGGTGGCTTTGGTGCCAAAAAAGTAAGAAAACATTTTTCTCATTGTTGAAGCCTGAAGGGACCAGTTTGGGTTACCCCAAATTCTCTGCTTTTTTTGCAGCACCCTGTATTCGTAATTCTAGAGAGAGACAAACAAAACCAACCCATTTAGGAGAGAGAGAGAGAGAGAGAAGAAGAAGATTAAGAATTTCATTCCTGTTCGTATTTTCTCTTTTCTTTCGTTTCCCATATACCCGATATTTGTTCCCCCAGAAAATCTCGGAGCTTTTCCGGGAAAAAAGAGAAGGAAAAAGGGTTTCTCTGAAATTTGAAACCCAAACGAAAAAAAAAAAAAAAAAAACCCCAAAACGGAACTTGGGTTTGGGTTTGGGTTTTATTCCGTTGTTTCCTTGATCCGATCCTGAAATTACAGCAAAAAAAATCAACACAAAAGACTCACTATACACATATGAACGAACTCATTTTAGGTCGAAACGGATGAAAAATGGAGTATTAATGATTTTGTTGCTAACGAATTTTTCTGGGAATCGGATTCTTGTTGTGCTGAATTAGTGTGTTAGAAGAGAGGGGCGAGGTGGGGCTTCTTTCATTTTGGGATTTCATCAAAGCCCACCTCCGGGATAACCAATATCTCGGGTAGAATTCCCCCACTTTTTTTTTTTCCATATTTAGGTTTTCTATTTTCCCTACGAAACTTCCATGGAATTCCCACTTCGATTCTGAGTATTCATTTGAATTCCATCCCTTTCGATCCAGTCTAATTTTCCAGATTACGATCATGGCCGCCAAGTCTGCGTCGCTGGATTACTGGAGGAATTACTTCCGGAATGCGAATTCGGATATTTTCAGCATAATCGATTCCGCTATCTTGGTGGCGGCTTCCGATTGTCCCAAGGAGTTCAGATTGAGGAGAGATCGAATTGCCGAGCAGTTGTTTTCTTGTCGATTGACTCGCTGTTTGGGCTGCGACCGAGTTGAACTGGCGGTGGCCGATGACGTTGATGGAGACGACGGAGAAATGGGTTTCAAGAGCGATTTTTCCGGAGATGGGCGTCAGCTTGAGGCCGGTGGCAGCAAAGAGAGCAAGGTTAGCAGTAGAGATGATGGAGGGGAGATGAATTTGAACCAGATTAGCCATTACAGCTTCGTTGAAGCTGAAGCATTGACTGATGAAATTGAACAAGAATCTCAGATTGTTGGGGAAGTTTTGAGGATCAAAGAGATTCTAATGAACTTTGAAGAAGAGGTAATGGTTGTTGAAGGTTTTTTGTTGCCCAACTCTTTTACATTTTCTGGGATGTTCTTTTCTCTTATGATGCCATTCATTGTTCTGTTTGTGTTCTTTTGCAGTCTGATTCAGTGTTGTTTGAATCACTGAGAAGACTTCAATTGATGGCTCTATCATTCGGTACACTACAGGTGATTTGAATTCTTTAGTTTGCTCTTGCAACTTTGGTCAAGTTAATTTTTGTTGGTTCTTGTTTCTGAGGAAAATTTGGACTCATGTTTTGAGTTTTTTCCCCTGTCAGGAAACTGAGATTGGCAAGGCTGTTAATGGTCTTCGAAAGCATGGATCGAAACGCATCCGTCATTTTGCTCGAGTTCTTGTCATGTATTAAACCTTTCCTTCAAAGCTCAATAAGTATAGATGTTATGTGATGATTTCCCAAAGCAAATTTGCTGTTGACTCTCTGTATGCCACCTTCAATAGGGTTCTTTCGGATTTCTTCGCATGCTTCATCTGCAAAGTTCTATAGACTTATTGATTTGAATTTTGAACTTTTAAGAACGAGGATTTTTTTTCTCTTTTTCTTGTGAGTTCTATAAATGGCTTGCTGCATAGAATCATCACTTTCAACTACTTGCTTGAAAGCAAATAACAATTTATTGCCATGTATGTTCATTCATTGAGTGGATGGAGAGCTTTTCTAGCTCGTCTGTGTTATTAGAACTTGCTGCTCACTGGGAGAGTTATCTGTCATGTCTTACTTACATAGCGTATAAAGAAACCCGGTCCTTGGTAACATTCGAGTTTCTAATTCACTTGATGAAAATAGTAGATAAGGATAATACCATGCTCAAGACTCTTGTTACAAGTTTACTTTCTTTGAGAGTAAAAGAACTACTTTATGGGTTGCAGGGAGTGGAAACAAATGGTGGACTTGTGGGTAAAATCTACAGCTGCTGTTCAAGGTAGAGATTGTTAACAAAAGTTTTAGTTACGCATGCATCAATCATTTAATGCCAATTCTTGAGAGTTCATTATTGAGGAATGTTTTTGTTTTTTTTTCTATTGATAAAAAAAGGTGCAGAAGTCACACCAGATTCCAAAAATAAGTCTGCTGTTGAAGAACAAGAAGAAGGTTATGAAGAAGAAGGGCTTCCCTCTCCTCCTCTAGATGAAGCTGCATTTTTTACCACTCAGCCCACATCAATGGAGCTCTCACAAGTATATCTCTATTTTCTTGTTTATTCTCAAGAAATGTTATCTACTTTAAGTTGCATCGTTCTAATCGACTGTATTTTGCTTTCTGTTCCATTTCCTTCCTCAATGAAGTTCTTTGATGGCATGGACGATGATGGAAGTGAGTTCATTACCCAATATCCATGCCTTTCCTAATCAATTGCTGTTCGATTCTGTTTTTAAACTCCCCATTTCTTAGTTTCATGATTATGAATGGTGATATGTTGTTTCAGATCCTCGAAATATTGGGGATGTCACCAAGCACCGTGATAATGGAAGAAAAACATCAAATGGCAATCAAAACCCTACGCAGTGTAAAGAACAAATCAGTCAGGAGGTCAATGTGCTTGCTAAGGACAATACGAGTCAAATGAAAGAACAAGTTGTGAAGCCAAACAAGCCATCATCAAACACAAGTTCTGGGCTTTTGAGGCCACAGAAGCTAAACAGAGAGCAGAAGGACAATCAGCAGAAGTTCCAGCCCACATTGAATAAGGCTACGATTCCAAAGAGGAACCAGCAAGATGTAAGTATCGGAAGATCGCAAGTAATTTGAGGTTCAACCTTTGTACTTTTACCTGATTTTTCAATTCTTGTTTACCAGAAAATCAAGTGTTCAGATGAGGTCGCAGTTCAGGTGAAACTAGAAGCTACTAAGAGGAAACTCCAGGAGAGTTACCAACAAGCTGAAAACGGTATGTTTTGTTTTCCATCCACACTTTTATCAATTATAATACCAGTTTCATAGGTAGTATAGAAGGTTTGTTGCTGAACATTTTAAGTATCAATCAAAGCAACTTTAGCTAAATATTTTCGGAGTTTGGACAATTTTTGTAGGACATCCAAACGAGAGGTTTTTTTAAACACATCATGTAAACTTGTCGATTATAACTACGAAAATTCTGATGCATTATGTTTTATTCAACAGCTAAGAAGCAGCGTACGATACAGGTTATGGAATTATGCGATCTTCCCAAGCAGGGACTCGGCCGCAGAAATACACTCATAAAATCTGGAGGCCACAACCGAAATTGGGCAAACGGGCGGCGTTAGGATCAACAGTGTCTTTGACCGATTGTAGGGAAGAAGACTCGACACTTCCAGCATACTTTCCAGGTGACTTCCATCAAAGTAGGTGGAAGATCATTGCTAAATCTCCCTGGCAAACAGTGTCTCGACCGAGCCGATTTAAGGTAGACAGACAACAAGAAACATTGGTTTCACTGTGGCGCCAGAGAGGGCAATATTCTGATTCAAAGGCGAGTCGGAGTTGAAACCCTTTTCCTAGTTTAAGTACATTTTCAAGTATAGAGAATTTCCAATGGAATTTGGGAGGCAAATTATATAGCTTTATCAATGGTTGTTCTGGGAGTCTTGACATGGTTCTCTTTACATAAATGACTGTATAGAACCCCTCATTTGATAGACAGTATCATCCCCCCTTCTCCTCTTCTCTCTTACATTGAAGGTAGCCTTTCTTCCATTTTCTATGGCATAATGTAAGATAATTTTGCACAGAGACGAAGTGCAGTTCCATTAACACTATAAATCTGTATAATACTTCTTCATATGAATTTTAATAATTCTCCACAATTTTAGCTTTTGTTTTCATGGAATGGCTACTGATTCCTTCAATTGCCTTTCATTTTTACTTCAGGCTGCTGTACAAGTAATGTTGTTGTTTCCTGTTTTTTCATGTTTTACTTCTTTATTAAAACATAAGATTGTGTTATGGTAACTAGTTTTTGTTTTGTTATTTTTTCTGAAGTATTGGAGTAAATAAATGAAAACTTTTCTTTGAAGAGAAGATTTACTCAAACAATTGACTTTTGAGAATTGTTGTGTGATTTTGTATACATTTTACAAGGAAAAAACGATGAATCTGACAACCAAAAAAACAATTGGAACGAGAAAGTTATACATATTTCGGATTTCTTGAAGATTTTTTTTTTTCCAAAAAAATCCAAATTCATTATTAAAAAGAAAGTCAGAAAGGTGAGGTGAATTTGGACAGTTTGCGCATATTTCCCATTTGGGGCATTTTCTTGTTGTCTTGGATCAACAGCTAAGACCACAAAGGCACCTCTCTCATAACACAAGAAGACAAAAGGGTTTTGCCCTTTCTTTGAAAGTGGTAGGTAAGAAGCTATGTTTCTCTCTCTCTCTCTGTTTTTTTTTCCTTACATTTTTCCATTCAAAGCCTTCGTTTTAATCTATCTTATGATTTTTATTAGTCAACTCTTTACCCCCATCTACTTTTTCCCCATCAAACCTCACATCCATGGATAATTCTCTCATTCATTACATCAAGCATATATTTAAAATTTTACTCGTGATTTGATTATTATCTTAAACGTAAGTCAATTAATTAGAATATATATCTTTAGAATTAAATCGAACATTGTTCAACTAGTTAAAAGTATATACTTCTGACCAAAAGATCATATATTCGAATTTCTCCACTCCACATGTTGGTAAACTCAATATATATATAAATATATATACATCTTCGATTAAAAGATTAGAAATTTGAATATCTATTCTTACGCGAGTAAAATATAAAAGGAAGGATAATAAATTGGATTTAAGGCGTGATATATGGAGTATGTGGTGATGGGTTTATCCATTGGAGTAGTGGAGAATGAAAAAGGGGGCGCTTTGATTTGCTCTTTGATTCCAATTAATATTTTAGAGGATAAGGGTTTCCATATGTATGTTCTTATCCTTTGCCACACACCTCAAAAAGCTTTACCCATTTTGCATTTTGCTTTTTTCCTTTTTTGTTTTTTTCAAATTTTGCAAGCAACTCCCTCTCTCTCTCTCTCTCTCTCTCTCTCTCTCTCTCTCTCTCTCTCTCTCTCTCTCTCTCTCTCTCTCTCTTCTCTCATGAACCTATTTGAATAGATTCTATCAACCCACATGCCTTCCTTGTCTCATACAGCCCATATATTTAAATGTGAAAAATGAGAGTTCAAAACTCTTCCTATATTGCCCTTCAAAAAAACATAAATCATTTCCTATATTGGATTATATTTTTAGATTCTTCTGAATTTCTTAAAAAAAATGAAAATCAAGAAATAACAATGAGGAGTGAGTTTAGGAGGCCTTTTTTCTGAAAAAAAAAATCAATTAGAAACTTATTTTAAAAATATACATATGTGAAATTTTTTTTCAAAAAGAATGTTTCTAAAATTCCTGCTAGCATAGGTAGTCTCTTGAAGAAATGACTTGTTGACGTGGCACTACACATGGCACCATGTCTTATTTTTTATTTTTTTAAAAAAAAAATTAGTCATATGTCTTCTCTTTAAAAGACAATATATAAAAGTATATTCAAATAAAGTCTTTGGCACAGTGGCAATGTTGTGCACCCATGATTGCTCTATTGTTTTGTTTTCTAGGAGAATTCCTAGGAGGAGTGGCACTTTTGTTTTGTTTTTGTTTTTGTTTTTTTTTAATTTTCTTGACTAAATTTGTATTTTTTTTTAAACTAAATGATTTTTATTTTCTTCTTTCAAAACATACTTTATTTAAATAAATATTATTTAGTTATATTCTTTTGCTTTAAAATAAAATAACTAATATTTTTTTTTAAAAAATATTTAAATAAATGCAAATTTCATTTAAATAAATTTGATACTTTGTTTTGTTCTTTTTCTTGACTAAATTTATATTTCTTTTTTATTTTTTTAAAATTAAATGATTGATATTTTCTTCATTCAAAACATATTTCATTTAAATAAATATTATTTAGTTAGATTCCTTTTTTTAAGAATAAAATAATTAATATTTTAAAATTTTCATTTCAATAAATATTATTTAGTTAGATTCTTTTTTAAAAAATAAAACAACTAATATTTTAAAATTTTCATTTAAATAAATACAAATTTCATTTAAATAAATATTATTTAATTAGATGCTTCTTAACCTTGTTTTTAAGAAAAAAATAACTAATATTTTAAAATTTTCATTTAAATAAATATTATTTAATTAGATGCTTCTTTTCTATTTTTTAGAATAAAATAATTAAAATTTTAAAATTTTTATTTAAATAAATACAAATTTAATTTAAATAAATTAAAAAAAGAATCTAACTAAATAATATTTATTTAAATGAAATATGT
>JAOANK020000043.1:541728-557988 GCA_026257165.2 Telfairia occidentalis | reverse complement strand
AGTGATGTATTAGAAAAGAAAGAGAAATAAAAATTAGAGAGCGAAATTTAGAAAGAGAAAAAAACTAGAGAGAAATTGATTTGAAAGAAGTATGTCAAAAAGAAAAAAAAATTGTATCACAATAAAAATAGAAATTTTAAAATACAAAATGAAAATAAATCTATTTTAATTTATAATTTAAAAAATAAATTTGAAAATAGAAATGCTTTATTTTTAAAATATAGAACAACATAAATATTAAAAGTGCACTTGATGGGATTTGGACCCATGATCCACGATTTGATAAGAAGGATATGTGACCATCATGTCTGAGTTTTTTAAGCCAGAAATATATTAAAAATATTAGTAGTCTTCAATAAACTATAAGGTTAAACCGAAAAAAGAAAAAATCGAGGGGGGGCACGTGCCCCCCTGGCCCCAACGTGGATCTGCCCTGCCTTGTACTTCAATTGATCTCAAAACATCAGAAGAGAAGTGGTCTGGACATCCTCTAAACTTATCTAACTTGAGAACTTTTGGTTATGTAGGTTATGTGCACTTGAAACAAGGAAAATTGGAGCCTAGAGCTCTAAAATGCATGTTCATAAGTTACCCAGAAGGAACAAAGGGATACAAGCTATGGGATTTTAAGTCCAAGAGAAGTATCATTGGCAAGGATGTCACGTTCAGAGAAACAGAATTCTATATGGGATCAAATATCAAGGAAAATATTAAAGAAACTTCTGAAAAAGAAGATGATATAAGCTCTCATGTGGAGCTATTTGAGAAAGAACATAATAGAACTTCTAAACCACAGATTGAAGATGAAACAGAAACTACTGACACTGATCCTATAGAAAATCCAGAAGAACACACAACAAATATTCATATGGAGGACCTATCAAACTGTAATCTCTCAAGATATAGACAAATAAGAGAAGTAATGCCTCCAGTTAGATATGCTCAAGCTTCCCTAATTGCATATGCTCTTAATTTTGTTGATGACACACTTTCAGATGAACCAATGAGTTTTAAGGAAGCCTTCAGTAGTAATGAAAGCAGTAAATGGCTTAAGACAATGAGTGAAGAATTAAAAGCTCTTCAAAGGAATCATACTTGGGATCTAGTCACATTACCTCCAAAGCAAAGAACAGTAGCTTGCAAATGGGTTTATAAGAAGAAACTTGATGAAACAGAGAAAAAAGGAATTAAGTTCAAGACAAGGTTGGTGGCAAAGGGTTTTACTTAAAAAAAGAGAGTGAATTATACAAAAATGTTTCCTCAAGTTGTGAAACACACTTCTATTCGGTTACTTCTAACTATAGTGGCTTGTTGTAATATAGAGTTGGAACAAATGGATGTGACAACAACTTTTCTACATGGAAAGCTAGAAGAAGAAATATACATGCAGCAACCAGAGGGCTTTGAGACATAGAAAACAAAAGACTTGGTATGTAAGCTTAATAAATCTCAATATGATCTTAAGCAATCTTCTAGATGTTAGTATAAAAGATTTTATGAATATGTCTAGAAAATTAGATTTAGGAGAAGTAAATATGATTCATGTGTTTATCTAAAAGAAGGAAAAGATAAGGAGAAAATATATCTATTATTATATATGGATGATATGTTACTTGCTGGGAAACACAAAGTGAACTTACAAAAATTAAAAGATTGTTGGCTAAAGAATTCGATATGAAAGACCTTGGACCAGCTAAGAAGATCCTAGGGATGGAAATTCTCAGGGAAAGGTTCAAGGGTGTACTATATGTCAGCCAAAGTGAATACAAGAAAGATACTTAAGAAATTCAATATGGTTGATGCTAAAACAGTAACTACACCCTTAGGACAACATTTTAAGCTTTCTGCAGAGGATTCCCCTCAAGATAAAGAAGGCTTAAAACAAATGGAGAATATCCCTTATTCTAATACGACTAGAAGTTTAATATACTTAATGATTTGCACAAGACCTGACTTAGCTTATTGCACTAGCTTGGTTAGTAGATATATGGGAAATCCTGGTAAGAAACATTGGGAAGCTGCAAAGTGGGTGTTTAGATACCTAAATGGAACTAGAACCAGGGGACTTATCTACAATCAAGGAGAATCAAGTGCTCTAAAGCTAAGTGAATATGTGGATGCTGATTTTGTAGGTGACCTAGACAAAAGAAGGTCAATATTTGGTTATGTGTTTCTATTTGCGGGTAATATCATAAGCTGGAAGTCTAACCTACAGTCAGTTGTAGCTCTTTCTACAACAGAGGCAGTGAAGGAAGCTATTTGGTTGAAGGGTCTAACTGAGGAATTAGGGTATGGACAAGAGATAGTAGAGATCCTATGTGATAACCAAAGTGCAATACAGCTAATGAAAAATCAGCAATTTCATGATAGGACAAAACACGTTGATGTGAGATTACATTTCATCCGAGACATCATTGAAAAAGGGAAAGTCAGAATTTCAAAGGTAAGTACTGATGATAATGCCTCAGATATTATGACTAAAGTTACGACAAAAAATAAATTTGAGCACTGTCTAAAGATGCTCAAAGTGTTGATCTCCACCAGCGCTGAAATTATAAATATGCAAGGATAATACTTCGTTCAAGGTGAAGATTTGTGAGGAAAGTGAGCAAATATTATTTACCTAGTTTGACTTTCACTTCAAAAGGAGAAATTTCATATAGTTTCAACCCAACTATGCTTATTAAATGAGCTGGAAATTAAAATATCAAGAGTTGGTTAGAGGCAACAGTCATGTCTTCAGCTCAGTATATAAATAAGAGTTGAAGAAGAGAAAAAGTATCTTATCTGTGTTTTTTTCCTTTTGTATTGCAAAATAGTCTCTGATTTGTAATAAGCTTTTCTTGTATCCTTTGATTTAATCTTGAAAAAAGATCTTTACCTTTGTTGCACAGTGGATGTAGGCATAGATTGTTGAACCAGTTAAAATCTCTCGTGTTCATCTTCTTCTCTTTACTCTATCTTTCCCATACGATAGGCTTACTTTCTTTTTCTCCCAGAATCTTCGATTTCCAACAATGAGTTAGCATGTTGTTCTTTTGGTTGTTTTCTTTCAACAACTCTTGAACGATCGTGGCAAGCTCTCACAAAGACAACAAAGGGTAAGTAAGGGATTTGTGGACAAGTTGTTGTTTGTCCACTTACAAAGTTTATGTATTCAAATTCAGTCTAAGAATTTGTAGATTAGAAATTCATGGATTAAATAAACTTAAAAGATGAAGGGATGTAGAATATATACATTCAAGGCATATAACTACTAACAAAAGATTTATACTTAACCGTAGGAATCAATTATGAAGAGACTTTCCTCCCGAGTAACTATGTTAAAGTCAATTAACACTTCACCTAATATTAGTAGCATTGTCTCGATACAATATACATATATATTATTGTCTTGCACGAATTTTCGTGCAAACTTTCAAGAATGGACTTTTGCCTTTTGATATGTAATTATGTGTCTAAAATATGGTGTCTTAAGACACCTCAAAAGGTGGTAGAAATAAGACAAATATGTCAATTTCGATATGTAATTTACTTGTTTTAGGGACAATCTCCTACTTAAGATGCCTTCATCTGAAGAGGTTGAAGAAATGAGTCATGTTAAAATTGATATGTGCCCTTAGCATTTTTTCAAGTAATGTGTATTTGCAAGATTTTTATGCAAAATTTCAAGAGAGCTTTTGCCTTCTTCGTATATATGTAATTTATGTCTTACCAACAATATCCTAATATACCTCAAAAGGTTAAAAAAATGAGACAAATACATTTAACCTTAAATATAGGTAGTTTCATGTACATCATGTTATTCACGATATCTAACATTTGTTACCCTTTTTTTTAAGTACAAACTAATAAAGTAAAAACAAAACTAGAACAGGTTGGATACATTATTGCAAATGGCTAGCGAGACCCAATATAGATAATCTTTCATCTAGATTCGTGTGAATTGGCGGCTCCTAACATGAGTTGTTAACGCATTTGTCATTTCATTCTACTAACGCCGAATAACAGTAATGTCTTCCACGACCCTATTTCAAATTTTTTGTTTAATCTCTTCAATAATCAATTGTGTTTTATTTTCAAAACTATCAATGCTTTGGACAAGCTCCCATACTACTGTAAAGTCGATTTCAGCGTAGAGAGGTTGTATTCCTAATTCATGTGCTTGCGTAATTCTCTCATCGAGTATCATAGCTTCAGCAAGCTCAACAAGGCTAGATAGATGGATAGCTCAGTGTTGCTGCTGAAAGAACATCGTCATTCGCGTCCCGAATGATGGCCCTAAATCTGGTTTGTTCTTCTATCACCACCGCATTCGAGTTCAGCTTATAATATAGTTGTTTTGGTGGCTACCAGGCTTCATCCTTTGGTATTGTATGCAACCTGAAAGCACGATCATCCTGATAGCCGCTAAAGATTTGATACAATGATTAACCTTTGTTACTTATTATGGATAGTAGTCACTATTAGTCAAATCCTAAGGTAAGCCATTATATTGTAGTTAAAAACATTATCACGCATCATTGAAGAATGAAAAACAATATGTTTATGTATGAAGAGTTAAGGCTTTGATCCTTATAAATTTAGCATATAAAGATTCTAGTTTCTAAGGCGACAAAGTAAAAGAAATACCTGGTCATTCTTTCACTTTTGGTGATGCAACCATCTATGAAAAAGTATCAAACAAAGTTCTAACTCTACTGTGAAAATAAAGTATTTTGCCGTTTATGAAACTGTGGATGAAACCATAAGAATATAAATTTCTAAATGAATTAAAAAAAATTTAAATATGGAAATTATCAATTCACTTTAAATTGGTATAACAAAACTTACGTAACATGTGAGTTATAATACATATTGAGAACTAGTACGATTTTATTAGGGAGATCGTACGATGGAAAGACGTACTTTATATCAAAGATATAGGTTTTAAAGACAACTATATCGATCATTTTCTAAAGACTTTCATGGCTAAAGAGACCAAAGATCATGTGAAGGGTGTAAAATTATAAGATATGTCTTACCTCTTTGAGAGCAAACTGTGGAAAAAGATGTTAGGTATAGAGTGAACCTTAGGTTTCATATCTTGTTGGCTTTAACGTAAATAGAAGATTGTTGAGGTTTATGTTCTAGAGACTTGTAATCTAGCTTATTGTAAATATTTAAAGATAAATAGAATGACTCTCTTTTTCAGCATGTACACTATGTCTCCATTTTCACATCCAAAATTACTAAAGCACTTCTAAATTATATGTTGGATTTAACCTTAACTAGTTATGTAGAGAAGATTCAGCTTATGAGATGCAAGTTCAACAATCCAACATATATGAATAAAGGTAGATACCTCATCTAATTACATTGTTGATATTCCACTTTGTAATTGTTACAAATATTTTTATATAGGTTGTTCATATCGTGTTTTATTATTATTTTTATTATTTATTCAACATAGATTGTTTATATCTACAAGTGAGTAAAAATATCTTGAGTTTGATTTTATAAGACTAGATTGTGGTATTTTGATTTTTCTTATAAAACCATTAAACAAAAATACAAATATGCTACTAAAATCATTACAAGCAATTTGAGTATAGTTCAACTACATAGGCATTATACATCCTTTTTAAAGGTTTTGATTCTCATTCCAACATTGTTGAATTGAAAAATAAAAATTAAGTTGGATTAATTTGAGTGAGCTTCTAGTTTATGCGATTGTGTCTCTTTTAAATGAAGTTTTTTTTCTTTTTGTTAAATTACAAATTTTGTCAAACTTATATGTTTGTATTATATTTAATAGATCTTTTTTTTAAGTTTAAAAACATGTGGGGGTGGGTATTTGAACCCATGACCTTTTGGTTTCAAGGTATATGTCTTAACCAACTGAGTTATGTTCGGTTTGGCATATTTAATATGTTTAAAAAAGTGTCTAATATGTTTTTAAACTTTCAATTTTGTGTCATAAAATTGATCCGCCTATTAGGATTCTAAACTTTCAATTTTGTGTTTATGATCTATTAGATGCAAAATCAAAAGTTTAAAGACCTATTAGATGCAAAATTGAAAATTCAATGATTTATTAAACACTTTTTAAAATTTAAGAACTTTTTTTAAGTTAAATTTAAGAATTTAGATACAAAATTAAAAGTTTAGAGACTTATTAGACACAAACCTAAAAATTCAGAAACAGAACTTGAAATTTACCCTAATTGTTTACCATAGAAGTATAGACCCTTAATATAAATAAACATTAAAGGTCTGTTTGATAACGTTCTTGTTTCTTGTTTCTGGTTCTCGTTTCTCAGTTTTTAAGAAACATACATGTTTGGTAATTCATCCGGTTTCTTGTTAAATAGTTTTTCAATTTCTGTTTCTGTTTCTTTTTAAAATTTTCAAGTTTGTACCCATTTTTTTCTCTCCCCCATCTCTTCTTTTTCTTTCTCCTTTCTCTCCCTTCCATTATAATTTAGTTTTTAAAAACTTCTTTATCTTTTTTGTTTTTGTTTTTGTTGTTAGTTTTCATTTTTTCTCTCTTCTCTCTCCTTTCCTTTTCTTTTTTTTTTTTTCATTTAAAAATCTTTAATTATTATTTTCTATCTAAATTTTTATCTCTTTCCCTCATTTTCATTAAATTAATAAATTAATAAGAAGTTTCATGTTCCATTAATTTTCAAAGAAAAAAAAATTTTCTTTTTTTTTCTTTAGATTTTATTTTCATCATTGAATTAAAAAAATATGAAGATGTTCGATTGTCTATTCTTAAATAAATGTCTAATTACCTAGTTCGAACACAAAATTATATATCAATAGCATGTTCTACAATAAATTAATGATCGTTTAAAATTTACAAAATTTGTCAGACAATTTACAAAGATCAAATTAGAACAACATTTTATATTTGTTTTAATGCATGTTACACATTTCATTATATTATATGTACTAAATTTTTTTCAACTAAAAAACAAGAAATAATTATCAAACACATTTTTTATTTTTTATTCCTTTTTTAAAGAAATAAGAAACATAAATAGTTATAAAACATTTTATGTTTTAGATTAAAAAAAACAAAAAAATAAGAAATAGGAAACCAGAAATGGAAACCAGAAATGGAAACATAGGCTACCAAACGGGAAAAATTAAACTCTGTGTTTGTTTTAATGGATGTTACCGTATGAAATTTTTAAAACGATATTTTTTTAATGCAATAAATTGTCAGCGTAATAGCATTTTTACAGGTCCATATTCAACCGCAACAACCAATCGTCAGGTGAATCCATCTTATGAGTGAGAGTGTGCATATCCAACTCATTAAAAATTTAAAAAATAAGGTATTTACAATTAAGTTAATCAACTTATATTATTCTCAGACATTATGGTTGTAAATATGCATAATGTGGAGCCTTTACCATTACATGGATCAGCGAAAATCAAAAGAAGTAAAAGGAGTGTAATGGAGATAGTTAAATAGATACCATTCTTCATTAAAACATTTGAGTTTCTAGCACTTCTGCTTTCTACCCAGAAAATTATACGCTCTCCCTCTCATGGCTATTGATGACTGAGGATGCAAACAAAATCTGCAGACACTTTACCAATGAATAAACTAATCCTAAAAGTTAAACATTGCAAGGAAAATTCAGTCATATGATCAGAAGGTCATTCTTAAAAGCCACCAATTGTACTGTTTATGTACAAAATTGCGAGGTATATTAGATCAAGTGGCAGAACTTCCTATGACGCCCCTCAAATGGTTTCCAAGTTTTAGGTAGACACAAGATGAGGACCTGAACGGGGGAGACCACATGAATATGTTACATACTTGACACTATCTAGCAACACAACGACAAAAATTCTCGAAAGCGACTTTGGGGTTATCATGCCATCAACTTCACTGTCGCCAGCTTCTCTTGGATCAATGAGCACAGAAACTACCATGGATGAAGCTGTTTTATTGTTACCTGGAAGACTGTCCTTGCGTGGGTTTCCAACAGGTTCTTCTGTGATGTTGAAATTTGATCCACTTAGGGAAACTGGAAGACCACCGAGGATTCTCCTATTCCTTCCCTTATTCAGATGAGTAGCGTTCTTACGATGTGCCTCAGAAGCATTGGCAATTGAAGATGCTGGAATTATTGCTCCGGGAGATGTCGACGAAACGTCAAACTGGAAAACTTCAGTGCACAAGCCAGAACTCAACATTGGTCCTGCAGATGGAGAAGGAAAACCATAAGTTTTTATAACATCGTCAAACCTGCACCCCAATCGTTGGCCTAGTCCATTAATCAAGCAAAACCCAAGCCATTAAAGTTCGACACTCATCTCTAATACATCACATAATCATTGATCAAACCCAGCAGGGCATCCAAGTAAACACATTCCTCAAAATCAATTTGTACTTCTTATATAAACTGGAAAAAATAGTCTAAAATATTCTGTCAAAAAGAAAACAGCGTTGGAAATCTTAAAAACATTGTGAAAGCCATGACAACAACCTCCCTAAAGGCCGTACACAATGTAATATAGTTAAGATCCTCAAAACACCTTTTGAAAGGTTGTATGTCACAATCAGATTGAAGAAGCCCTCGAAAATTCAACAATAAGACTTTTATGACAAATTTATCTGCATCATGTAGAGGCTAACAATACAACGAGTCAATCTTCCAACCTATTTTTCAAATTACAGCATCAAGTGAGGCATACAATGTTCAAATATAAACCAGTGTCAATATCTCTTGTCATGAAGGCCATCTGATACCATTACAATTCCAATTCCCAATAGGAGAGGTAATAATTCAAATAGAATGTGCATCAAATATAGCTTCCAAATACCATCATTCCAAGTATATGCATAGACTATAATAAAAAATCCAATATGCTGAGTATATTACCTGCAAGACCTTCACGGAACCACTGTTGGAGTTTACCATCAGCAGCGGTTGCTTTGATGTGGTCCTTTAAACTGTTGGCTGGACCGGAAGTAAGTGCCTTGGGTTGTTCAGCATGTTTTCTGTACACATTAGAAAGTTTCCCATTTACCCTGATGTTTGGGATGGTGAGGGCTGGATGAAGATCTCTAGGAATCGCAAGACCAGTCTCCCTAATCTTGTCTGTATCAGAAACCCTGCGAGAGGCCATAGCCTTCTCGCTAGCCAGGAAAGAATGAATTATCAAGTTTCCATCAATCTTCACTAATTTGTCATTCCTTGGAACGTATAAAGAAGCTACAAGAGGTTCGCTAGCATTTCCGAGCTTAATAGGCTTATCTGAATGTTGCGGTCCTTTTCCTCGTGGATCAAATTTCAAGTCTCTTCCTTTCCTATAAGTTCTCTCACACTGTAAGCGGTTCAAAGTACCAGACTTCCCACAAGGAGTTCCTACATTCATGTCATTGGATACATTTGAATACCTATCGACTCTCAAAACCCTCCCTCGATTCTGATTGTATAACCTATCACTAACAAATGCCAAATTACCAGGAACCCCATCTCCAACATATCCAAACTTGACATTCACCATAGGAACTAGACCACCAAAAAGCATAACAAAGAACAAAAGACCCAGAAAGCTAACACTAGCAACCTTCTTAGTTCTTCCCTCAGCCTTCTTGCTCTCATTCTTTTTCCCCCTCGCTACTGGAGCAGGTTGCTGGGGCTTTAGTCTAGGAATTGGAACAAGGGGGACCTGAGACCCTTGCGGTTTTACAACATACGGAGCGCATGGCACCCATGGATAAGACATTGGCGTCATCGAGGGATGCGGATACATACCTGGAGGAGGAGGCTGACACATACCACTACCACTGAGCTGCTGTCTCAGACCCGCATTCTCAGCCATGATATATGATATCTTACCATTCAATTCAGCAATGGTTGAATGCATAGTTCTCACTTTATCCTCCAACTCTTCCACATAATGTTTTTTCCTTTGCCTGGAAAGCTGCGCACTCTCTCGATTCCTCATCAACCTCGCCTTCCTCTTCTCATCGTCCTCATTTATAGCACTGGAACCCAATTGGAGATTGGCACTATCTGCAGGTCCAGATGACTTTCGATACTTTGCAGATCTCAAATCCGCATTCCCTTCATCAAGTTCTTTCTTCCTCTTCGTCATGCAATTTTTGCCCATTTCCTCTGATTTAATCTTCTGGTCGACAACATCATAACATTCCCCGTTAGGAGATGGTAAATTAGTTCCTTCAGAAATGCCCGAACCGAAATTTCCAGAATCCGAACCCTGAGACGAGGTCGGCCCGCCTGAGAACTCCTGATCACTACCACCACCATGCTCTGGAGAGGGGCAATTCACAATCCTCGAAGCCTTTGAGTCCCAGCCACCAGAATCAGTCGAAAAACACTCGCAATCCGCTGTTCCGAATTTCGAAGATTGGTTGTTTACAAACTTACAATCATCGGAAGACTGCTCGCTCGAAACTGCAGAGCTCCTTGATCCTGGTGATCCCGAATACGAAGGTCTAGAACCTTCATGGCTGCAAACGCGAACACCAGCGGCCTCAGCAGTTTCCGGGTCAGGCTGGACCGGAACATCAGAAGCCGACTCCGGCGAATTGGTAAAATGATCCAAATTCTCGGAGACGAGGAAATCCTCAGAGTCAGAGGGGAGGTAAAGGTCGTCAAGATCGTCAAACGTGAGCTCGAAATCACCATTCTCCTCGAATCCCAAATCGAAGTCGGTGGGATAAATAAAAGGGTCCCCGGACACGTTATGATTGGCATCGGAGAAAAACAGAGAGTCAAGAGGCGGAATGTGGAGGGAATCAAATTCGGAAGCGTAATTGTTGGTGTTAGGGTTTTGATCGGAGGGCGAAACGACCGCAATTGGGTCAGCCATAGCTAGGGTTTTCGTGTTGTTGAGATTAGAATCTGAAAATACGGAGGAAATTACTGGGTTGGATTTATAAGGGAAAGATTGAAGGTGAGGATGAAAGCCTTTAATCGGTCTTCGTGGCGGACGGAAACTGCTCTCCGTTTTCTTAGTCAAGCGCGTGTCATTATCCTCCTTGTCTCTCTTCACAGGCTTTCCCTTTTCCGTTTTCTTTTTCTTTACCAATAAGATTCATTTCATTTTCTCAAAAAAAAAAAATCCATTTCATTTTCTTTAATCAACAATGTTCGATCTGTCAAATCCATTTCAACTCTTAATTTCACAAAATTGTATTAATTTTTACCTTAAATTTCCAATTAAATCAGGTGTCAATGATGTGTTACAATTTTTATCTTCTAGTAAATTTTGGTTAGAGTTATAGTTGAAAAAAGTATCTCATGTAGGGTGATCAAAGTACCCCGATAAACCGAGCCGACAGACCAAAACAGACCGAATTAACGTCGGTCGTCGGTTTTATGAAATTTTCGGTCGGAGTCAGTTTTATTATATACAAAACCAATTGGTCGGTCGGTCGGAGGGGCCGGAGAAATTTTTTCCGACCGACCGACATACTTTACTTTATCATTTAAAAAAAAAAACTGACGCAGACGGCGCACACTGCACGATGTAGGCAGTGTGCAGTTATTTCAAAGGTTATAATTACATTTTTTATTTTATTTTTCATCTTTCTTCTCTTTCTTCTTTCTTTTCTCAACCCTCTTCCTTCTCGTCTCCTCTCCCTCTCCCTCTCTTTTCTCTTTCTATCCTCTCTCCCTCTCTGTTCTACTACCCACCTAAGGTTATGTTAAGATTTGTTCCATTTTTTTTCGTCATCTCCTCAACCAATCGAACTCCGAGAATGGTATGTATCTTTTCATTTTTTTTTCAATTTTTTTCCTCACATACCATAATAAACCAAAAAAACCGACCGACCACCGACCGACTAAAATCGATAGGTCGATTTTTGGGGTCGATTTTGGTCTAAAATCGACACCGACCGACCGATGAACACCCCTAATCTCATGTGTGTCAATGAATTTGAATTACAAACCATATATTTTGTGTCAATTTATAGAATTAGACAAAAGCGATATTATACCTATATTTTTAATTGAAATTTATACATTTTTGCACAGTTATTTAATTTTTGATTTTGTACCATCATTAAATTCATGAGGGTTTTATATTTTTTTTTATTAAAATTAGTGGATGAATTATCATAAATTAAAAAGGAGGGTAAGAATTGTCACAATTATCTAACTTTAAGATCAAATTTAATAAAATTAAAAAATTATGTTAAAAATTGTTACAACGTGTCAAATGTGGAGGTAAAAGTTATTTTTTCTGCTTTTTTTGTTCACTTTTTCAAATGTGTAATATAAACATGAAATCTCAAAGAATGAGCTATCAAACACAAAAATTTAAAATTTAAAAGCGACAAAATTAATTTTAATTAGATTATTTGTTACTAAATATATTTGATTCGTAGTGGGGTCTTATTTTAAATTTTCCATTTCAAAAAAATAATATTGTTTATTAATATTTTATTTAATAATTTAGTTTTAAAAAATACAAAAAAGAAAAAAAAACCTGGCAATTTTTTAAAATTAAAAGTAGATATTAACTATTTATTATATAAATTAATTAATATTTCGAAAAGTAATAAAGAATAAAAGACTTGAGTTTTGTAAACTTTTTTTTTTAATGGGAGATTGAATCATTGATCTCTACAGTGGTAGTATATGTCTTTATCTACTGAGCTATGCTCGAATTTCCTTCAGTTTTGTAAACTAATATAGAAAGAATATAGGAAAAATTTGGCTGTGGATTAAGTTTATGTAAATGCGTCCAATAGTCAAGATTATAAAAAGACAGAGGTAGATGAGTGTCATTCTATATGAAATATTATCTAATTAATAAGGTTAAACTAATTTACTTTTGCTTCAACCACACATCAACATTTTGAAGGTTCAAGGTAAAAAAGCACAAGGTACATGCTAGGTGATCAAAAGCACTCTTTTCTTGGGTTAAAAAACAGTACTGCAAAGTCTTAATTAAACATGCATTAATCAACTACAAAGATATTATTCAATCTAAGCATAGCTTTAGAGGCGGATCCACGTTGGGGCCAGGGGCACATGCCTCCTCGATTTTTTTTTTTTCGGTTTAACTTTATAGTTTATTGAAGACTACTAATATTTTTAAAATATTTCTGGCCCAAAAAATATAATATGCCCCCCTTGACATGGTGGTCACATGTCCTTCTTATTAAATCTTGGATCATGGATTCAAATCCCATCAAATGCACTCTTAATATATATTTTTTCTTTTTGACATACTTTTTTCAAATAAATTTCTCTCTAGTTTTTTTCTCTTTCTAAATTTTGTTATCTAATTTTTATTTCTCTTTCTTTTCTAATACATCACTCACTTTTCGTCTTTAAATTTTTTATATATTTTTTTCAAACTTTTCACTCTCTAAAATTTATTTTCTTCAAACTTATTTTTATCTCTAACATATTTCTTTCTAAAATATCTATGTTTATATTTTATCTCTCCTTAATTTATTAAGACTCTAGCTACCAAATATATCTACTTTTTTTCCCTAAAATTTTCTTCTTTAAATCTTCTCTGTAACTTTCTTTATCTTTCTAACAAATCTTTTTTTGTTTAACAAATATTCTATTTTCAACTTTTTTGTCCTTTAAAATTTCTCTTATTCTCTCAAACATTTCTAATTTTTCTATCTTTTATTAATATGTTTTATCTAATATATCTCTCACTTTTAACTCTTATTCATTATTATTTCTCTTTCTAGCTTTTCTCTTTACAAAAATTTATTTCTATTATATCTCAACTTTTCAAATAACATTTCTAAAAATATAAACAAAAAATTGTACATACATATGGTCTTTAATATAACATAATTTTAATATTTTTTATTAATACATCTAAAAATATATTCAATTTGTGCCTCTAACATAAATTTTGAATTTGTCGCTAATAATAATATATCTAAAACCATATTCAATTTGTGCCCCTCCGGACATGAATTTCTGGATCCGCCCCTACATAGCTCGATAAACTAGTTAAACCATATATTCTCGACCAAAAAGAGTGAATGTTTGAATCCCCACATCTACATGTTGTTGAGTTAAAAAAAATGTTGTCCAAAGAAAAATACTATAGGTTGAAAATGTGCATCTTAACAAACCAATAGA
Organism: Telfairia occidentalis; assembly: GCA_026257165.2. NCBI lineage: Eukaryota > Viridiplantae > Streptophyta > Magnoliopsida > Cucurbitales > Cucurbitaceae > Telfairia > Telfairia occidentalis. The sequence continues at coordinate 543,889 of JAOANK020000043.1, read as the reverse complement.
TCATAGTATGTGTATATAGTATTATGAAAATAGTGAACAAAAAATAAAAACCTAAAATATAATTTTTTTTAATTTAATCTAACAATAGATTAATATTTAGTATTTTAAAACATAACATGGATAATAACTTACAACAATAGCTTAATATTTAGCATCATTGAAATAGAATAACATAATATAATAAATATGTTTTGAAAACATTATCATCATAAGTACCAAAAAAAAAAAACATTATCGTCATGTTATTCAATTTCAATGTTGCAAGTTTCTAGTGAAAATGAGTTTTTATTCCAAAAAAAAGAATTTAATTTTGAAAAATTAAACAGTGTAAAGTTGAAATTAAACGTTAAATATATTAAATATAAAATTGAAAAAAAAAACAAAAAAAGAAACAAAGAAGCAATATTTCATATATGAAAATTAAATATTGAATCTTAAGTTTATAAACCGTTACTATGATTGTCTCAGTAATGAAAATATTTCCTAAACCACAAAATCCATTAAGGAAAAATGTTGGGTAAAAATAATAATAATTAAGGAAAGTCTCTTTAAAAAAAATATCAAATAAAGGGAAATTTTGTTAGTATTTTTGCGGATCTGCCTTCTTCCTTCTTGACGATAACTTGCATATTTAACCGTTATAAGTTTTTTTTAAGTTCAACTTGTGGGTTGAGGATTTTAATCTATAAATTTTTGGTCGATGAAATATATTTTAACTAATTGAGTTATCCTCAGTTTGACTATGAATTATAAGTTTTAAGATATTAAGACAATATCAATTACATTTATAAACTTGTAAACAAAATGTAACGAAAAAAAAGTATGAATAGAAAATTATAGTGTAAATGAAGAAAAATAAATATCAATTTTATATGAGTAATAGAAATTTTTTTTAATTAAAAATAATAATTAATAATGACTAGTCTGAACATAGCTCAACCGATTAAGGCATAGCTCTCGACCAAAAGGTAGTGGGTTCGAATCCCTCTTCTACATATTGTTGAACTAAAAAAATAGATTAAAGTATAATGGATAAATAGCTGACCTTCTTTGGTTATATGTTCCAATTTTCACCTCTATATTAACTAAGAAATATCTGCTGAAAAGCATTGAAAAAAATTTTGAATGAATGGTATTTAATTAGTTTGATTTTTGAGTGGAAATAGGAATTTTGGATTCCCAAAGAATGTGCGGTCGGGTCAAGTACGGTAAGCGCGGGGAAAAGAAGAGAGTTGGCTCACGAAGAGGTGGAGGATAGTCAAGGAATAAAAAATCGCCGAATTTCGCCGAAATATCGGATATCGGCATACTGCGATATGGATAGAGGGGTAATTTCGTTTTTACCAAAATATCGTGGATATATCGAAATATCAGCGATATATCGCCGATATTAGATATATTAATAATATATTGGTACTTTGGCTAATGAAAATGAGGCTTGGCACAGTGGTCGACTAGGCTTGTTTTGACCCCGCCTCAAGCTTTTCTCTTGAGGGAACCCGAGTTCAAACCTTGTTTGGGTACAATTCTTTTTTTTTTTTTTTTTGTTTTCTAATTTAAAAAAGATTTTTCTTCCTTTTATTTTTAGGTTTTACTATTTATCCACCATTTTCCTTCATGATTTCTACATTTTAGACTTTAAAAATTAAAAAAACATGATTGATTTGATGTATCACTTCACAACTTACATTTTCAATAAATTTCAAATTTCAAAATTTCAAATTTCAAAATTCAAAAATATTATTAAAAAATTTTTATATTTACTTAAAACTTCTATAAATTCTACCATTTCTCTAAACTTTACCACACTACTACAACAGTTTCATTTTTAACTTTCAACTTTATCATATTTTCTCTCAACTCTTAAGTCTCTTTCTAACTCTTTCTTTTTCCTTTTACTATTTTTCTTTCATGTTTTTACTCTTAAGTCTTTTTTCTATTTTTTTTTCTTTTATGTTATTGTTCCACACCCCTAATAGTTTAATTACTGAAATAAATTAATTAATTACTGTTATATTAATTTCTTAAAAAAAATTTACTTTAAATTTTGTTATAATTATCATCTTATTCTTCATTATATTCTTTTTTTACCTTTTAAAAGTTCTTACTCTAAATATTTACTTTATTTTTTTTCTTTTTTTCTTTTATGTTCTTGCTTCAC
>JAOANK020000043.1:526790-539872 GCA_026257165.2 Telfairia occidentalis | reverse complement strand
GCAAGGGGGAGATGTAAATGAACCAGAACATAAGGCTGATTGGATTAGGAAATACCTGCTGGAACTCACTAATTCAATCAAGAAGGGGGACAAAAAGAGGCAGATTTTCGGAGTCATACTGACTCAGATAGCCCTACTTGGAGGCCGCCAGCGGAAGGCATGTTCAAACTAAATGTAGACGCCTCTTTCTCAAATCGGAACCAACAATCTGGGGGCGGGGCAATCCTTAGAGACTCTGGTGGGCGACTAGTAATGGCGATGGCGAAACCGATTGGAATTTTTGCAAGTGTTCTTAAAGCTTAAGCTTTTGCCTTACTTGCAGGGTTGCAAATGTTGCATGATCTTCACTATGAAGGATGTTGGGTTGAGTCTGATTCACAACAGCTTATTTCTCTGGAGAACAAGAACGATGGAAGTGTATACCACCCTTTAGGTGTTGTGCTGGAAGAAATTAAGAAACTTACAGAATCCCATTCTGTAAGGGGAGTTACTTTTATTCCAAGAGTGACAAATGGATCAGCTCATTTATTAGCTAGATCGGCTTTAAATAATTTGGATACTTGTATGTGGGCTTATAATCCACCTGATTGGTTGGCCCAACAATTAAGGGTTGACAGCTCTCATGTAGGCCTTATGGCCAGTTAACTTGTTTTCTTTGAATCCATTCTCTTTTCACAAAAAAAAAAAAATTAAAGGATTTCTATTATATATAGAATTTGCATTAAAATTTTGCAGATATGGACTAAAATAGTTAATTTTTAAAAGCACAGATACCAATACAAATATTTTGAAAGTAGAGAGACAAAAATGAATAAAAGTTAAAAATAAAAAGACCAAAATAGACTTTTGATAGTATATTGACTAAAATGAATACTTTTTTTTCCAAAGGTAAGCCAGACACACCACCCAATTTTGAAACTTGGAGAATGAAATTTGTAATTTAACTTTTTTAAGGTACAACATTCATATCTGATTTTAATAGAGACTAAAACAGTTATTTTCAAAGTATAATAGATAAAAGCGAAAAATGTAAAAACGAAAATAGGATAGGATTTAAATGTATGGTAAGAATTTGTAATAAGAGGCAAATAAAGCATATTGAAAGCAATCCCTGGATACGGTAAGCGCGTATTAAGAAATATAAAGAGGATATGGCCATGGCTACGGCTTCTCGTCTTTTCACACAGGGCTTTGCGGGAAGAAGAAAGGAATTTCTTGGCAAACAATAATTGACATTTTTGTAATATAAAATCATTGCCGAATTCCTTCCCTGTCTCTCTTTTACCCCCTTTCCCCCTCCTCGCTGGTGGGATAAGAAAGAGGGTTTTCTCTCTGATCCTCCTCATCTCCTGATGCTAAGGATTAAACCCTTGTCCTGTTTCTTGACCTTTCCCCTTCTTCTTCTTCCCTAACCCACAAAGGGGAAGAAGAAACGTCTTGGAAATCGACCGTTTCAGAGTCTTGCCCGCTTGAATAAAGAGAGCTCTCATCCATGGACTCCTCGTCACCTTCCTTTGATGGCGTCCCTCAAGGGTTAAAGGAGAAAGAGTCAAGGGTTGACCCCTTCTTGGTTGAGGCTCTCCAGAATCCTCGACATCGTCTCACCAGTTAGTACTTTTCTTTTCTCTCTTCGGCCTTCAATTGCCCAATTGACCCGAGCTGCCCCCCAATTTTGATTCTGTTTTCGGATCAATTCGATTGCAATTTGCGAGTTTGTATTGATTTTATGCAATTATGTCGCCTTTCGATTTATGTATGTTCTTGTAGTTTGAAGTTAGGTGATAATTTGATTTCGATTTGGTAGTGCTATGAGGCTATAGTCGGGTAAGATCTGTTTTTTCGGTGAGGTTTCTGCCTTTTAGTTCTCGGTGGAAATCGGGATATACGCAAGAATCGAATGATTATGGGTTCCTGTAAGAGTCCAATTGCATATTTCACAACAGAATCAACATATACAAGTAATACCTGAACGATAATGCATATTTCTTGAAGTGAAATTTTCTTCTATGGTATTGTATCGTCAGTTGGGGGTATATAGCAAATGAATTCCTTAATTCTCATGTATGGTAATTGTGTTTATGGGATATCCTATCGATTAAGAACCTCATATCTTAAGAATTGGAATGGCTTTATCTATGTTTATTGTTTATACCAAGGCTATTACTCTTTTATTTTTGCACTTGTAGAGTTTTGTTATCACCATTCAGATAGTGATGACATTGGCAAGAAAGATTGATAAATATCTCTGTTGAAGATCTCAGAAAAGATGATTTTTTGGCCGCTTTTTGTAATCTTCTCTAACTTTTATTTAGGGTTGGAGTTACAGTTTCTGATTTTTATTACTTTCTTTCTGTTAAACTGGTTTTTGACAGATTTTTTTTGGTTAAAAATGAAAATTGTGTAATCTCCAATAGAGTTTCAGTTTCTTAATGAGTAACATTTTTCCATTGCTTAGCTCATCTCTTTCACTTTGCCATCAATGGAATTTACTATTTCATAGAATGTTGCACTAGTATAGTTCGTGGAATTTTGAGTATAGATGGGGCATCTTGAAATTAGATGGTCAAGAGAAACAAGAGTGTGACATTCCACTTTTAGTAAGGCCCGCTTGGCATAGGCGTTTAAGCCCTTGTGCTTAGTGCGCCTCAGGCTTTTACAAACACTAACCATTATAGATTATGTAAGGTACCATTACGTAAATAGAATGCTAAAAGCAAATGTAATATTTCTAGTGGCCTCAATTCGTCACGTCATGTGTTTTTATTGTCTTTTGGAATTGGTATGTCATTTTCTTCAGCTAGGTGCAGAGGGTAATTCATAATTGACATGGGTTTATCTTTTGATTTTTAAGCATCCTTCCTAAGTCCTGTTGAATGATATCCATTTCTCATAATTCCTCATTTTAGCATTGAATTCTTTCAATAATATGAGTAATTTACCTATTAATTTATAATTTATTTTTTCAGTTTTACGAATGGAACTTGATATCCAGAAGTTTTTGCATAATCCGGATCAGCAGCCTTTTGAGTTTCAGCATTTTCCTACTTCATACCTTCGACTTGCTGCTCATCGTGTTGCTCAACATTATGGTCTTCAAACCATGGTTCAGGACTCTGGCATAGATGGTTTTGGAAATAGGATCTTGGTTCGTAAAACATTGGAAAACAGACTCCCTTCTGTGCGTTTATCTGAAATACCTGCAAAGCAATTGGACAATGAGAAACATGAGCAGGTCAAAATTGTCATCAGACCTAGGCCTAACAAAATGTCTGACATTGCTGCCAATGATGGAGGTCTCAAACAAAATTTTGTTAGAAGCATGGAGGAGAGAAAGGAGGAATATGATAGGGCACGTGCTCGAATCTTCAGCTCCCCATGTAGTCCTGAATTAGATGATACAACGTCTCAAGTCCCTTCTGATGGAAAGTATGCATGTTCAAACAGGGATGAAACAGAAGGCTGTAGAACTTTGGGTAGTGATTTTGAAAAATTTAATGGCAGGGATGGTATGACTTCTCGGGTTGCCATTTTCAAAGATAGGGAAAAGGATCGTAGTGACCCAGATTATGATCGCAATTATGAGAGGTATGTGTACATCTTTCTAATTTGGATGTTGCATTGACAATTGCGTGGTGGTAGAATTAGAAAAATTGTAGATTTTGCTTATTATCAATTTATTTATGCATGAGTGCTCCAGTTGGCCTTGTTTGGAAATTTTGTGCTATCTTTCAGTTGCAGGATGTTGCATATCTACAAAGTGCCCACTATTTCATTCCAGTAGTGTTTAGTTTGTGATTGCTTCAATTCCAACGAAAATTTAGGCCTATGAAGACAGCAACGTTGATTCATAGTAATCAAAATTTGATTCTTCTTGATACAGGTATATTAGGAACCTTCCAACCAATCAAAGTTTAAGCTTGGCGCCCTTTATTATGCAAAAGATTCAACCTCCATTTGTACAATATGATTCGGGTTATTCTCTCATGGGTCATATACCAGGAACTCAAGCTTCAGTTAGCTATGGGCCTCATCCAAGTCCTGTTGTAAGCCCTTTCTGCGCAGTGGGTTTAAACCAGACATCTAGAGATGCATCTTATGAGCAGTGGCAGAGTGCTGCAATGATGTATGCCCATTCCTACAACCAGCTCAGGCATTCTGCTTTCCAGGTATTTTTCAATTAACGAGGCTTTTCCCTTTGCAAAATGGTTGCCAGTATTATTTTCCAAAAACCAAGAAAAAAAGTTCATAAATCATTTTGCATTGTGGATGCTCAGCATTGTTTTTCTTTTTCTATTCATGATTGGGATGAAATAAAAAAAATCAGAATTTTTTTTTGGAAATAGTATGAAAACTACATAGTGGTCACCTAGTTAAGATTTAATATTCTACGAATTACTTTGGCAACCAAATGCAATAGAGTCAGACAATTATTTTGTGAGAATAGTCGTGGTGTGCGCAAGCTGGCTTGGACACTCACAAATATAAAAAATAATAAAGATTTATGTTGTTTATGTTGAAAATTTTCAAGTTTGATGTTGTCAGATCGTGACTTGGATCATGTATTGTCTTTTTAAAGTGTAACATGTACTGGAAGATGCAAATTTAAAACTAGATATAAGTATTCATGTGACTAAGATTGATAAGAACGTCTAATTAATTTTAAATGACCCTCTTCTTCTTTAGTTTCATTATTCATATATTTTGTTAATTTTCTTGGGTTGGTTAGGTTCATTTTCACTATGATTACATACACAAATCATTTTAGAACTCATGTTGCCTGTTGCTAATAACATTGCAATTGACCACACTGCATTGGTTGGTAGCTGATATGATTTCTATAAAAAAATTTCACTTGTGGGATCTACAATTTTTAAATACTGCATTTGAGGGAACGAACTTAAAGGGCCAAAGGGAAGAGGTATCCCTCTGCCTTGCATATATCATTTGTAATCTATTGTTATTTTCTAACCAAATGGGCCTTAAAAGGTCTGGTTGTGCTTTTCCATAATATTTAAGCTTTGCATTTGAGACACCACTGAAGAGACTCTAGGAGCCAATCTTCAAATATTTATATGATTAAGGACAAGGAGACAACAATTGAGTCCACAAGATATCAAGAGGGACAGCCACCCATTGTCTGCAAATTCATTGTGATTGAAGTGATTTATATAGTCTCTTCATCCTTTTTTTTGGTAGGAGATATTTAGAGGAGAAGGAGAAAGGAGTATCTTCTTTGAATTCTCTATCTTCTGAAAAAGGTTGTTCAGCTAACCATATTTCCAAAGGCACCAGGGACTTTCATAACTTCCTCTCTTTAGTTCACTTTTAAACCATCTCTTCTTCTGCCCATACACACTGGAGATACTTGTTATTACATTTGGTTCATCAGGACTACAATCCATTTAGCGATGGTCCCTAGATTTATTTTTCAAATTACCAATGACTAAATCCCCCTTATTGGAGGCAGAGAAGTATTACTCCAATTAACTAAATGGCTATTAATCCCCCACCTTCTCACCACCAATGTTTTTAACAAGCTTACACCTTGAGGCAAGGCTATAACTTATAGCCTCGAGACTTATGCCTTCTTTGGACCATAAGAGGCTTACACCTCCATGATAACACACTGAGGCTAGTCTTTACGTCTCGTATAATGATTAGAAGATCATATTAATTTTTCAAATTCTACACAAATATAAAAAGGTTCCTTAATATTTGGAATGCTAATACTTGAGTTGTGACTATTCAATTTATTACTTTTTATCTAAAAAAAGGCTATTCAATTTATTACTACTTTTACTACCTAGGCCTTAAAAGCATTGAAGACAAAAATTTATAGGATAAGTCAAATCTATCTGTGATAACAGTAGTGATGTTAAGCATATTCTTTTAGAATTTTTATTTGAGTAGCAATTGATAGGGGTGATTTTTTTTTTATGTGTATGTATAACTATTACATTTAGCAATACATGATTACACAAATTTAGGATTTTTATAAATTTTTTTTATTAAAATTGAGGCTTATGCCTCATACCTCCTTGAAGCTTACGCTTCGCCTTTTTAAGAAGAAAAGCCTTGAGACCGCCAGCCTTTTAAAACATTGCTCACCACTTTTCATCTGTCAAAATTAGCGGACAGTGGCCACGTTACCCAGAATTAGGGACACTGATATAAAGAAAGAATGTGAGCTTTTAAATCCTTAAAGCATTCTCTCAAGTTTCGACCATATTATCTAAAGAAAAGATAGGAGCCCTAATAACCTCCCTTAAATCCCGGTTGGAGGATCTTATTAGCGAGGAAACTCTTTGGAGATGCCGTAGAATAAAGTGGCTTAAGGAAGGGGACAGAAGCTCAAGGTATTTCTACCTTGTTGCCTCTGCCAGACACGAAAAGTCTATGATCTTAAAATTCCTGGATGAAAATGGGACTAGCCTTGTCTTGGACTCCTTTACAAATCTGATTCTAAAGAGAATGGTGTCAGATTTCTCCCTTCGATTCTGGTTTGGAGCCCCCCAACTCCACCTGGAGGAATAATTCCCTTGAAGCTCCCCTTTTCAGAATCTGAAGTTTGGATCGCCATAAACATCTTGTGTAGGATTTAAGCCTCAGGGTTAGATGTGGTTTCTCCACCGAATTCTTTCTTTAAGAGCTGGAAGCCTGGAACATCATAAAGAAATAACATCATAAGGGCCTGATTATCTGTTAAGTGCATGCATTGTTTGTATACATTAATAAAATTACTTGTTTTCTATGAAAAATTCAAAATAAAAAGATCTGTTGAATCAACTCATGATCAATTCTAAAAGAAGAAATGTCCAAGAAAAGGAAATATGAACAATATACTCTTAAGGTGTCCAGACATCCCTTAAAAAGTTCTGATACATCCCCCCGTCCCCTCACTCTCTCTCACTCTCTCTCACTCTCTCTCACTCTCTCTCAAGCATCATAATCATATAAAAAATTTGAATGAAGGCAGGAAAGATACTATGCTAACAAAAGACACTCGCAAAAGATTCTGGCCTGCGACAAGTTGATAGAGAAATGGCATCGTAGGACTTTTAAGTCCAAGTTTTGTATCAAGATGATGTGGAGTATTGAGGTTCATCTTGTGACTTATTAGTTATCACTTATCTCTATAAACTCATGTGTTAAAGGATATCGGATATCAGAGAGTTTCTTCCTAATCTCCTTCCTACTATATGGGGCTGGAGTTCTTTTTTGTAAAATTTTGATGTTAATGAGAGCATTTTGTCCCTAATCAACTTGCCGTCTTTTATACTTTTCTTGGGCTTGAATAAGATACTTTCATTCAGTGTTGAATGATTATTCTGGATTTTTTTAAACCTAAATCCATTGAGACGCCAGTATGGGCTTGAATGCTGTTTTATGATTGCATTTAGTGTCTAAATGGAGGTTTCGAACATACATTTAAGTTAGACAGGTTTCTCTGTTCCTTGTTATTCCAAAGAAAAGTTGATTGTGGAAAAATGCCGGTTCAGTGAGTTACATTTCGTTACTAATATTTTTCACTTAGAGTTAATGTTGTGTGACTAGTTGTGGATTTTCTATGTAGTGCTCAAATCTCAAAATATCCTTCTTATTCTGCCGCGTCCTTGCCAAAATGTATTAGGAAGTATAATGCTGTTTTATGAAGTGATTTATCTTAGGTCCCTAGAAAATGAATCTGGAATACAAAAAAAGGTCTAGAACTTGGAGAAATTAAAGTTGATGTTGATAATGTTCACATAAATTATATTATAAGAATCTACAAACTGGAAGTTATTTATGGATGGTGTAGTCTGCGTCGTTATAATATATATTATAAATTGTTCTCTATCCAAGGTTTATAACTAGCGAATTCTCTTAAATATGCTTTATCATCATTTGGAGTAGTTTTTTTTAGTTCAACATGTGGGTTGGAGGGATTCAAACCCATAACCTCTTAGTCAGGGAGATATACCTTTAACCAGTTGAGTTATGTTCAGTTTGATATCATTTGTAGAAGTTGATAATATGCAACTCCTTTACACTACTTGGGAGCTTGGGATGGCTGGCTTGGTTGACAATGTGACATGGAAGTCTGTTTTTTTTTTCCTTTTCCCGAGGACATTTCCTTGGTAAAGTCTCTAATTTCTAGAGGATTGGATTGTAGGATAACTGATGTTATACAGAATTGCACAAAGTTAATATTTTGTAATTTCATACATCAATGAAATTGTTTCTTATAAAAAATATATATACACGCATATATATTAATTATTAATGTTTTGCAACTAATTACCATTTGCTGCTATGGTATTGCAGGCCCCATTCTGCCAGCAGCCCCTCAGCTTTGACTATTCTCAAAACCATTAGATGTGAGGAGTTTAGGTGAAACAATTTACAATTAGATTTTGTACTTTTAGGGGTTGCTGTGTATGTTTCACTGCTTGGAACTCAGTTCTAGTTTGTACCTCTTGTTGTTCATTTGGATCTTCTTATTGTAAGGATTTGTAAGGATTGAGGACTTTCTGATATCTTTTGGACAAATTTACATACTCCATTATGCCATTAGTTGAATTTCTTCTCTCGTACTTTTGCTTGTACTCCCTGCTTTCAATCGTACTATTCTAAATTTCTTTGCTGCAAACTCTTTAATAACATATCTTCCCCTTTTCTACTCTAATGTATTTATAAAGTTCTACATTGTTTATTTTTTCTCTTATAATAGATTTTCACGATGTTTCAGGCTCTTTGTTTCATTGCATTATATAAATAATAATAAGATACCAATTTTGTTTATCCTTTTCTGTTTGGGAAGGAATCTTATCTGGATCTCTAGAGATTCTTATCTCATCCGACGTCAGTGGCTCAACTAGTAACCATGGTAAAAAAAAAAAAAAATCTTTTATTTATTTTTATTTTTGCATAGTTTGATCATACTGAAGGTCAAGCTTGTGAACTAAAAATTAGAAAGGAGAGAGATTAGTTCCAGAAGTTACTTTTTGTTGATTAAATTTAGTTGATAGAAAATGAAATAAGAAATGATTTGCAAGCAACTCAGTTTATGCATTTTTTTTTCTCATAAAGGGGTACTACAAAACTTCTAAAAAACAAAAGAAAGAAAAAAAGAAAAGGAAAACAATAAAGTTTAAAGAATCAGTTTATATTGCTGATTTCCAACCATATTAACATACTCACGAGTTTTTTTCCTTCTAGATTAGATAGAGGAATGATTTTTTATCCATCTTCTTAAACTTTCCTTCTCTTCCTTTATCTTTATTCCCTCCTCTCTTTCAGTGGTATCCATAATTGTACTCTAAAAACTTTATAACTTTTTTTTTGGGGATGTTTTCTTCTTCTAGTGGCTCTTATCTTGTCAATATGGTCCCCATCTTATCTCCTCACAATGTGAAAGTCTCCTTTGTCTTCTTATACTTTTTGAGCCCTTCATGAACTTGAAATGCATGTTTTCTTCCCATGAGCTTGAGAATTGGACATGTTTTTTTGTTTTGTTTTTTCTTTTCTTAAGGATTCAAGGTTGAGCTTAGGTTGGATCTTGTGGTCCTTAGTTCATGTGTTGTTTTGTGTGCATTATTTACCATGTCGATAGTGAATGAGATTGATCAATCACACGTTTGAGATAGTTTTTCTAGTAGGCTAGATTTGCTTTTGATTAATAATAAGCACAGAATCAAAAAGACAAATGCTTAATGCTTAAATAACAAAACATTCAAACATTGTTGAAGGACATGTAACATGACTAGAAGAATTGGTTCCTACTAAAAGAACGCCCCCAACCTAAGCATAGCTCAATGTGGGGTAGGGACTTGAACCTTTGACTTCTTGGTCGAAGATATATGCCTTAACCAATTGAGCTATGCTCGGTTTGGCTACATTGCAGCCACTTAAACAACTTGCTAAATATACAAAGAGAAGTACAAATACTTATGACTTCACTTGTACAATACAAATTCACCATTTGAGTCAGCTACGAGATAAATGGCAACCACAATATTGCTAAAGACAACAAACAATTAATGGATTGAAAATGAAAGTATTTGTTGATATTTTCAATTAGGAAAAATGACAATAAGATGGGTCAGAGTAAGAGATGCATTCTTTGTCTTTCGCTCCTATAAGAATTTTCATATCTTCATTCTCACCACATACTTACTTTTAGGAGAATTGAATAGTTTGATGAAACTATTAAACCGGATACGACTTTTCCTTTGAAATGAAAATGTGGCATACTTTTTAATCTTGATTTTGTTTTTTCAAAATAATTAAAACATAATTGAATTAGGAGATGAGTTGGAATGTATTATTGGATCCTACATTTGAAGCTAACTGAAGAAAAAAAAATGTAGTAAGGTTAAGTTTTCATGGGAAAAAAATTCCTTCTTTGGTCTTTTTTTTTCCTCTTTAAAATTATTGTTTGGTTTAATTTTGGTTGGTGTTCAACAAAGAATCAAAATTTTATTTATTAAAGGCTCTCTTTTAAAATGGTTTTCTTATAATTTTTGTTTGAGGAATTTTAGGTAAGCTTTTTTCTTTGAGTTCAAAATGCATAATGACAAATATGAGTAGAAAATTAATCAAAGCTTCAACAAGAATATAAGTAGAATAATACCTGAAATGACTATACAAGGTGGAATTAATAGAGGCAGTTATTGAATGTTAAAGATTTGTTGTAGGTAGGATTAGAAATATGGTTGTAAATCACAAAGCTAGTGGAAGTCATACTATAATAGAGGATAAGCTAAGTCAAGCATAACTATGTAGGGAGGTAAAAGGTATGTCTCCATGTGTTATGGTAAATGGTTTTTTTCTGACAACCTGAGCATACCTCAATTGGTTAAGACATATCTTTTCAACTAAAAAATGTTGTGCGTTTGAATTCCTACCCTGACATGTTGTTGAAAGGAAAAAAAACTTGATCATGGATTACTACTATGCGAGCAAAGAGCGAGATTATTATACATACAACTTTGAAGGAATGAACTCTTTGCTTCTTTATTTGTAATCAAATATTATATTTTAATAACAAAACTGTCCATCCGAACATAACTACTGAATAAGTCATTTATTACAACTAGTTAGTATTGCGTGAATTGCACGTGATTTTGATGTTTTAAAATAATCTTTGATGGTAAGATTTAAAAATTGATTGTTGAGGCAAAAATTGTTATAATTAATTTTTTTTTTGCAATAAAACAAAAATTATAAATTATAAGTAAAACAATAAAATAGGTCATGTGAAAGGAATATAAAATTAAAATTAAGGCTAAATTATATAAAATATCCCTAAACTTTGTAGTTGTTTAAAAATACCCCACAAAAGTTTCAATACTATACTTGAATTTTGTTAAATGTTTCAAAACTACCATTTAACTAATACTCTGTTAAAAACTTAACAGAAAATTGAGGTGACTACCAACAGGGGTTCTATGTGAAGGATAATATGATATCGCTTACAAATTTAGACAAACTCATCGATTTATAGGAAAAAAAAATTAACTATTAGGTTTTTTTCTCTATTTCTTCAACACAAACGTAAACTTCTTCTTCACGGTTAATTTTTTCCCCTTATAAATCAATGATTTGCCTTAATTTTTAAGTGAGACCACATGATCTTCCACATATAAATGCCCTGTTGGCAGTCACCTCAATTTTCTATTAAGATTTTAACAGAGTTTTAGTTAATGGTAGTTTTAAAACGTTTAGCAAATTTCAAGGATAATATTGAAACTTTTGAAAGTATAAAAGTATTTTTGAAACAAACTACAAAGTTCAAAGGTAATTTTAATAATTTAGCCTAAAATTAAATATTATGGGGGAAAGAGAACAAAATAAAATAAGTTTATTCTTTTTAAACAATTTTTAAGGTTGAAAAATAAAAATACTCTTTTATTTTTTAAGGGTTACATTTTCATAATAAAATATTTAAAATATATAATTTATTCATGTTATCACAAATATTGACGATTTCTTTTGAAAACTAAAATGTTCATTCAATTACATCTATTAAAATAATGTTTTTAAGTCTTGAAAAAGATAGAGTTTTGATTTTAAGAAAATAAATGATAAAATATGAAACTACAAAAATTAAAGGGCTAAATAGACCAATTGTTCCCTAATTGAAAAATTCTAATACATTGCGGGTAAAATAAAAAATTTTAATGAACTGAAGACCAAATTAAGAATTGCCTAATACATCAGGAACTATTTAGTATGTTTAGCTAAAATTTTTAATTTTAATATTTATTTAATTTAAAAAAATTTAAATAATAAATATATATAACAAATTATAAATGAATTAAAAAATAAAAAGAGAGAGAAGAGCAAATAGAGAGAGAAAATTTCTCCCTGGATTCCTAAAGCAGTTGGTTCCCCACTCTCTGTAACTGTAGTAGGTTTAAATAACAATAATATTACAAATATTTACAAATAAAAAATAAAAAGACCACAAAGTAGCTGTGAGATAGAATTAACGGTTTTTTTTAAAATACTAATTTGGAAACTTATTTTCTAAATATAATTACAATCAAACTATTTCCCAAAAATAATATTTTAAAAATTAGACGATAGTAGGTCTTCTCTACCTGACGTGGCGACTCAATTGGTGCCATGTCTTATTTTTTATTATTTTTTTAAATTTAGTTCTTTGTCGTCTCTTTAAAAAATGACATATGAAGATATTTACACAACCTTTGGGTTTGGTGCGGTGACAATGCCTCTTCGCTCATTAGGTTTTCCACGCCAGCTCCTAGGGTTTGATTCCGATTGACACTCTTGTTTTTTTTCTTTTTATTTCTTGACTAGATCTGTATTTTTTTTTTCTTTTTTTAACTAAATGATTGTTTTTTTTTTTTCAAAACAAATTTTATTTAAATAAATATTATTTAGTTGGATGCTTATTGTTTTTTTAGAATAAAATAATTAATATTTTTAAAAAATAAACGATGACATCAAGTTTTATTTAAATATTAAGCATAATAATTTTAGTTTTTTAAATTAAAATTGTTTATAATATTTAAATAGAAAAATGGATTCAGAAAAATATTTAGAATTCATGTTTCTTTTCTTGACCAAATTTGTAC
>JAOANK020000043.1:499902-513091 GCA_026257165.2 Telfairia occidentalis | reverse complement strand
TTTACTGAATAACATCAATAACAACTTTATTGACAATAGAATGTGTTTACAAGCCATTCAAGTTTTAGGACATACACACCCAACATTGTATGCAAAATTAAAAGGCAGAGGAATATGGGGTAAGAAGATGACACGCAGTTTTAACGTGGTTCAACCACAAGGGTCTACATCCACGAAGGAAGATTCACAGTCTCTGTTTATTTTGGCATCAGCAAATATTTCTCAACCAAGAACCCTTACAATTGTGATTCTCAATCCCTACTCTCTCTCTCTTTAGGATACAGATATTTCTCACTCTCTCCCTTCATTAATTTCAACCTATTTATAATACGTAATAAACCAATGTAAAACAGAGTGGTTAAAGTAGGTAAAGTTAGTTACTGTGAAAGTTTGTTAGTAACCAACTTCTTGGAGATCTTGGCTGAAGCTTCAAGGATCAATTTCTGAACACTTCATTTTTTATATACAAAAATCATAATGTTCTTACACTTATGTTAGTATATGTGGATAATATCATTATTACTGGAAACACTCCTTCTTCAATCAAGGATATTGTACAACAACTAGGTGATGAATTTGCAATCAAAGATCTAGGCCAACTTCACTACTTTATTGGGATTGAAGTTCAACACATCTCAGAAGAATACCACATCCCTCAAAGCAAATACTCAAAGGACATAATCACAAAGAAAAAAATGATGTACACTTCACCTATTTCAACTTTCATGGCTCTAAGCCCAAATACATCTCCCAAAGATGAAGAATTGGTAGATACAACAGAATATAGAAGTAGAGTAGGCTCACTCCAATACCTCACTCTCACAAGACCAGATATTGCTCACTCAATCAACAAAGTTTGTCAACATATGCAAAATCCTGAAGTCAAACACCTCAGGGAAGTCAAAAGGATTCTTAGGTATATAAAGAAAACTGTGTCATGGCATCACTTTCTATAAAATATAGCTCTCTTAACTTATATGCTTTCTGTGATGCAGATTAGGGAGGATGTCCAATAACAAGCAGGAGCACTTCAGGCTACTGTGTGTACCTAGGCTCAAATCTCATCTCATGGTCATCCAAGAAACAACCAACCGTGTCCTGTTCTAGTTCAGAAGTAGAATATCGAGCCATGGCAAATGCTACAGCAGAACTCACACGTATTACTTTCATGTTCCGAGATTTAGGAATAGCATTACTTAAGACACGAAAATTATATTGTGACAACATGAGTGCCATTTAAATGTCAAATAATCCTGTCTTCCATGCAAGGTCAAAACACATCGAATTAGACTATCACTTTGTTCGAGAAAAAATTGCACTAGGTCACTAATCACAAAGTATGTTCCTTCGCACCAACAAGTGGCTGATATTTTTACAAAACCTCTCCCAAAGGCTCCATTCCGTGACTTGTCAAGCAAACTTAGAGTTCACCAGATCCCGACCTCCAGTTTGAGAAACGATGTAAGAGAAGGAAAATCCTATGGTAACTTATGCATGGTAAAATCACAGCAAACAAATATAGACAAGAAGCAACAAGATTTCAATCAAACGACAAGGACAGATTAACAAAATACCACAAATCAAGCTGATTGTTTGCCTCTTAAAATAGCCACTGATGGATGCCAATTACAGCTCACAATTAAAGAATGATTGATGCTAATTACAGCTTATAATTAAGGATCAATTATGCCAAAAATAAATCCTCTTACCATTGGATAAGGGCAGTTTTTAATGCCTTTTACATCAGATTTTGACAATAGATTTTGACTTACAATTCTACTGTAATCTTCTCTGTTTTTTTTTCTTTGTAGCAAACTCTTTTCCTTTTCTCCTTATGTATTTGCTCTCTTATGTGCTCGTTAAATAAGCCCTGTATTCATTCTGTTTTACACAAGAAAACATACACATATACAAGTTCAATTTGGTTAGCTTTGCATTGTGAGAATAGTTATGTTTCTTCAAAACTTTCAAGATTGCCTCATAGGACTTTGTAGATCTACCGACTCAACCAAGTCCCTATGTTGAATTATTAAGAATCTAGTCTAACTTTTCTTTTCCCAACGCTGAATTTAAGCCTAAAATCAGTTGTCCTATAGTTAGTAGGAAAGAAGCATTAGAAAACATAGAAATCCAAACAAACATAAAAGAAGAATAAATTAGAAATTAAGAGCAATCCATAACCGACACAAATAGGATCCATAAAGTCTCTTGAAGAGAGGATTAGTTCAACATTTCATAAAAATTAGGATTATATAAAATATCTCTATATTTTGTAATTCGTTTAAAAAATACTCTTATTCTTTCAAAAAATTTAATAATACCCTTCACCTCTACTAAATGTTTCAAAAAATACCCTTTAAGAAAATTTTTGTTAAATGTTTGGCAGAAAGTTGACGTGACTGCTAACATATTGACCATGTGAATACAACATAACCTACATGGCAGGTTAGGTCAAAAAAGCAACACTCCATTTGTTTTCGCCTGGCTTTTTAAATGTTGATTTTGATTTTTAAAAATGTTTATTTTATTTTAAAGCTTAAATCAATCGTAAAATACTACATCTTTTTTCACTTGAGTTGTCACATAGGTTATTTTGTATCCACGTAAGGCAGGCATGTCAAATTTTTGTCAAACATCCTAACGAAATTTTTCTTGAAGGGTATTTTAAGAAACATTTAGTAAATGTGAAGGATATTATTGCAACTTTTTAAAAGAATATATGTATTTTTTAAATAAAGTACATAAAATATAGGAGTATTTTGTTTAATTAAGCCTAAAAATTAAAATATAAGAAGAAAAAAACTAAAATAAAAAGAGAGGACGGATGAAGAATCTGAAGCACGTTGTCGCCACAATCACTCGTGTCTTCGTCTTCTCCAATCTTTTCTCCTTGTGGAAAAAATTAGTGTATTTACCATAGCGGTACTCCTTGACCTAAATTAAATTAAGAATGCTTTAATTTTCTTATTTTCAATTTTATTTCATTCCATATTTGTTTATTAAAAAAATTAAATATTTGCAAAATAGATAAAAGTATATTGGAGTACCTAAGAATAATTAGAAAACTAGCTAAACTATGGATTAAATCAATAGTTTAATTGCAACCTATCATAACACTAGTCCAACATGATAGAAGGTACAAGTTATAACACCGATTAAGTTTACCGTGCAAATCTAAAGTTTAGAATAAAAAATAACTCACTTTGGACATTGAAAATTTCCTTAAAATTACTTAATCTCATTCATAAGGGATACTTTGGTAGTTGTCGAGCTTCTTGTACGGACATAACATAAGCATTTGCACTTGAAAGGAGGGAAGCTTTAATTATTTTTTTTAGAGATAATGCCTCTGTTCTTTCTTTCTTATTCTTTTACACCATTTTTAGGACCAAGATTAGTTATTCTTTCTCTGTTTGTTTTACAAAATGTGATAGTTCTTTTTTTTTTTGTGGACAGTATAATTGGCATAGTACATATGTTGTCCCTATTGTCCTATGTTTCCACAAACCGGTAATGCATGATTTAAATCTTTCCACACAAATGTTTGTAGAGAAAAAAAAAGTGTATCGTTCTGGTTGTATTAATTTATATTGAATATTACAATATTATTGTAACGCCCCAGGCCCAAGATTCGGAATCCGGATTCGGCCTCTACTGGCCCCGGCATTCCCCTGCTACCTAGCAACGCTACCTACCTTCCTTCCAACATGCTTTATCCTCACTCACATTCTTCCTAGGTAAATTGCCTAGGAGGTCACCCAACATAAGATTGCTCCAAGCCAAGCACGCTTAACTTTGGAGTTCTTATAATTAAGCCACCGAAAAGAAAGGTGCACCTTGTTGGTATAGGTAGTAACTATCAATTCTTTTAAGCCTTTCTTAACTATGCTTTCATAGTCTCAAGATCCCTCTCATTCGGATGCGGTGTCGGTTCATTCATAAACCCCTCCTTTACCGGGTGTTACAATTATAAAACACATTAAAGATGTGTTTGGAATGTCTTTAATAGTGTTGGGTTTTTCATTCAACGTCAAAGAAAACGTATACATCCTAACTTTGTCTCATACAATTTTAATCATTCTGAAGAGCATGTCCGCAAAATAACCTAATCTGTTAAAAGTTAGAAACTTATATATAAATTTGTATAATGATCACTCTGTTAATTGTACTTATTCATTGTTTTACTCATTAATTTTTCTTTGCACATGTAGGAATAAAAATTTAGAGTTAATGACCCTTCAAATTTTCCAACAAGAAAGAGAAGAAAATGAACCATTGCAAAAGTTTTTGAACGGAAAATAATCCTTTCCCTCAAGAAATTATTGACAGAGGCGACTCGAATATAACTAGTAATTTCACAATATTTAATGTAAGAGAAACTACAAAAAAATATTTCAAATCTGAATTCAGTGGTTATTAAAAAGCCGGCAATTTTTAGAATATGCACCTAACAATAATAAAGAGGGAACAACCAAATTTTTTACTTTATTCAATAATTTTTTTCCTTGCCAAGCGAATTTAAGAGGATTTTCCTTGATCCTCTAACGTGGGGAGGGTGAGAGGGAGATACGAGTGCATCCCTATGCATAGAACCAGCTACAAACTAGTTAACTTCGATGAGCTTTTTTTTTATTCCTACAAAAAGTTGGAACTCAAAGAACTCAAAAAAGTATATATATATATATATATCTACACATATATTTATGACATTATTCTGATTAGATTTAATATAGTGTGCGTCAGTATTGCTGTGGGTTTCAGATTCTATCGAATGGCCCAAAGCCAAAACCATAACGAAAATAAAACTCTATTATCAAAATGCTTTCATTCTTTCTTTCTTCTCTCTTTGCCTTCACCAAGCACTCCAAAGTCACTTTTCTCTTCTCTCTATCTTCTTACTAATTCCCACTCAATATATCTAAAAATGTTTAAAAGAAAGAAGAAGATGGAGACGGAGGAACAGTGGATCCCACCATATTTTTTACATCTGAATAAAGCATATATATCCATTTCAGCTCTTCTATGGATATATATACCCCAGCTTTTGTGAATATACAATTACTTCGATATTATATATTATATGCACCTCATGATACAACACTCATAAGCTACCTGTAATAAATATGTTCATAAATTGCGTTGAGTTGGATTGATTTGAACTGCGTGGATTCGAATAACATTTTAGATTGTGACTTCTTCCCAACTCAATTCTAATCATAAATTTTGGGTTCCTTTCTTTTTTTTCCATTTTTATGTTATGTATAATTGAAATTTTATTTTGCTTGTTCTCAAATTTTCTAATATTATTAACATTTTTAGAAATGCTTTTTGATTTTTTACCAAATTTTAAAAATAAGTAAATGAATAAATGTGTGTGGTATATATATTTCCTGATGGGGTTTATTTATGAAGAATAAATAAATAGTTTAATTTCATTTTTGGTGTCTGAACGTTTAAGTTTCTTTTATTTTAATCCTTAAACTTTTAAAATGTTGATTTTGTTATTTGAACTTTTAATTTTTTTTCATTTTGGTTCATGAACTTTTATAATATCTATTTTAGTCCATGAACTTATAAAAAACAATTATTTTGAATTTTGTTATATAATTTTGTTATCTAATATTTATTTGTCTAATGCATGTACTAATGCTTTTCTTTAATGTATATAGTGTAAATATATACATGCTCATATGCATTAATATGTTTATACATATATTTAAAGTTATGTCATTACTTTGTTAAAAATAAAATAAATATAAGAACTATAAATTGTTACTTTTTAAAAGTTTAAGAATCAAAACAAACATTTAAAAAGGTTGGTGACAAAAGTGAAATAAATAAAAAAATTGAAAGACCAAAATAAACATTTAAAAAATTTTAAGCCGAAACTTAATGGAACAACTTGAAAGTTTAGCGACCAAAATAAAATCTAAATAAATCTAACTAATACTTTTATCCACTAAAAATAATATCAAATCAAAAGAAAGTAACATACAGGTCGATGGAAGTTTCTTTCTTCTTTGTTTTTTTTTTTCTTTTTTCTATCCAAGTATTATTCTCTTTAATAACACGCATCAACGAAACCCAATATCGCACTACTCAAGAATGAGCGTCAGCAAACATATACATTTTATTCTTGAGAGAAAAAGATGACCAAAAAACACCACGAGGTGGCCTATAAATATGAAGTCTTGGAAGCCATTTTCTCTTAGGAAACACACTCGATCACAAGCTCTTCTTTGAGGTGTTGGTTCCTCTCTCCAGTTGTTCCTCTTTTTTCTTCTTCTTCATAACACTCCTCTACAAAACAACCCTTCCTAATTTTAACGTAAATACAAGCATGGGATTTATAGGTTGTCTTGGTCGTTTTTTTCAAAATGCAAAGCCTTACATCGCAGTCATCTCCCTCCAATTTGGCTATGCCGGTATGAATATCATCTCCACCGTCTCCCTCAACCGTGGTATGAGCCACTACGTCCTCGTTGTCTACCGCCACGCCTTCGCCACCGCCGCCGTCGCCCCTTTCGCTCTCGTTCTCGAGAGGTATATATCTTCAAGTTTCATTTTTAAATACAAGAAGTGATAAATATTTACTTTGTACTTAAACCCATATGACTTTTTGTCTTGTTTCACCTAAAAGGGGTTTCTCATTTTTACTTGATGTGGGACTATCTTCGCAACAAGATATAACTTATAGAAATAAGTGTCATATTTGCAGGAAAGTGAGACCAAAGATTACATTTAAGATTTTCATTCAGATGTTTGTTCTGGCTCTTCTTGGGTTGGTATCAAAACTTGTTGGTTTATTTAAACATTAATTCTCTCATTTCTTCAAATATGTAACAAAAAAAATTTTCCCTCTTTAAACCTTCTCTGTGTCTTCCATGGTGTCCACCTTAACAGGCCACTGCTGGATCAGAACTTCTACTACGTGGGGCTGAAAATGACATCCCCAACTTTCTCCTGCGCCATAAGCAACATGCTTCCTTCAATGACATTTGTCATGGCAGTTCTTTGCAGGTACTATAAACCTCCATTAACGTCGTATCAATACGATGCAAAGCACTAAAAATATGAATAAATGAATAAATATAACATAATCTATTAACTTTAATTGGTTAGATTTCACAGTATTTGAACATGATATTAGAATAAAAAATTTTATATTTGAACCACTGTAATGTCATTTTATTTCGATTAATCCTGCAATCTAATGTTTTATTTTTATTTTTTATTTTTTTTGAAGGATGGAGAAGTTGGACTTGAGGAAAGTGAGATGCCAAGCGAAGTTGTTTGGAACAACAATGACGGTGGTCGGAGCCATGTTGATGACATTTTACAAAGGAAGTGTCATCAACTTCTTCTGGACCGGGCAAGGCCGCCACCCAAGCACTGCGGACGCGGCGGCAATCGTCCACCACAATGATGGAGAGTTCATTAAGGGCTCCATTTTGCTGATCATCGCCACTTTCTCTTGGGCTGCCTTCTTCATCCTTCAAATCATAACCTTGAGAAAATACACAGCCCATCTTTCTCTCACAACCATGGTTTGCTTTTTGGGTACTCTTCAGGCCATCGTCGTCACGCTCGCCATGGAACACCGTCGCTCCGCCTGGGCGATCGGCTGGGACATGAACCTTCTCGCCGCCGCTTATGCTGTAAGAAACTCTCCCTCTTTCTTTGGAGTTTCGTAAAAAAGTTATGATTTTAAAGTTTTTTATTGAATAAATTTTTTAAAAAGTTAGAAGGTAAAGTATTGAAGGTTTATGCAGGGAATTGTAGCATCTGGGGTGGCGTACTATGTGCAAGGGTTGGTTATGAAGACAAAAGGGCCCGTTTTTGTTACAGCTTTCAGCCCTCTAATGATGGTCATTGTTGCCTTCATGGGCTCTCTCATCTTGGCTGAAAAGATTTATGTTGGAGGGTAACTCATCAATTTCCGTCTCCCCCTTTCTAAATCCCACTTAAATTCTTCATGTTTAAAGAATAAATCTAAACTGTTTTTAAAAAAGAAGTCAAAAGTACTTGAAAAGCATTTGTAGAGTCGTCATTTTATTTCTTTTTTGCATGAATACGTAAATGGGACGAACAGGTTTAATTCCAAGTATCAAAATGATGTGAATTGTTAAAAGCACTTATTCTAGCAGCATAACCGTTTTATTATTGTTTACTATTTTTGACTTAAATAAATACTAATTGATATTGGATTAATTTTTCAGAATAATTGGAGCCGTGCTGATTGTAATAGGGCTGTACTCTGTTCTGTGGGGGAAATACAAGGAAGCCAAAGAAAAGGGAGCTGGAGAGATCGCTGAAGCAGTGAAAGGTGGAGAATTGCCTGTAATAAAAGATGATATTGAAGCACGTGGAATTGAAGCAATTCAAAAGAAAGAAACTTTGGCCATTAGTATTCCATCCATTGCTGCACCTAACATGGAGAAGAAGGTTCAAGCCAGTAATCAGCCAAATTAAGAATAAAAAGAGAGAATCTTAGTAGAACAATAACAGACAATTGGCCATGAAAAGGGGAGGAGAAGAAGAATTGATCAAGCACTCCTTTTTCTCATTCTGTTTTCAATCCTCCCTCTTTTCCTTTTCCCTTTTGGTTTTTTTTTTCTTCCTAAAACAAATTTTAGTTTCTCTGTTTCTCTTTTTGGTTGGATATGTGAGCCTAAAATATTGGCCCTTTTCTTCCTAGTTTTCTAAATCTAATCTCAATATATCGCTTGAAGTTAGAGAAAGAGAATGGAAAAGAAACTGAAGAAAGAAATTGGGTTGATTTGATTTTTGATTTTTGATTTTTTTATTTACTGAAGTTGTTCTGTTGTAATCTGATAGAAAAATTGCAAAAACCACTCAATAAGCTACCAAACTACCAAAGTTGTCATAATTGCATCAATACACTTCGAATTTGAACAGTTATTCCCTTCATTAAAATAATAAAATCATTGTAATTATATATATATATATATATATATATCATCTTATTGTCAATAATTAAATTTAATGGTCAAACTGAACATAACTCAATTGATTAAGGTATATCTCTACGAACAAAAGGTTGTGGGTTCGAATATCCATCTTCATATGTTGAACTAAAAACAACGAAATTTAATGTACAATAATTTTATAAACTTGAGGGTATAATTCAATAATCCTAGTGTAAGAGGAATTTCATGTTTGACATTTAAACTTTAATTGGGAGAATCATTTTGTATAGAATAATTTGTATCTTTTCTCAACAACAAAGTTATAACAACATAGTTTATCTACCAAATCAAGTATAGGTTAACTGATTAAGATACATTTTTCCAATCGACTAAGGTATATTTTTCGGACTAGAAAGTTATGGGTTTGAGAATCTCTATCAGAAATTCTTTTTACATTTTTTTCCCCTAAAAAACACCCTTATAATTGAGATGCATTGCTGGCTTTGATGAATAATTGTGCATGAACTTTTGTATGAATGAGTGAGATGGTGCCAAATTGTGGAACAAAAATATGGATGAAACGCTGACGTCTGATGTAGATTCCACTACACTAGGTTGTCTTTGAGTGGCAGACTCCTAAATGGCACTAAATAACATTATTCCTTATTATTATTCTATAATATTAATAATATAAACCAACTCCAACTTTGTGTGTGTGTGCGTGTGAGGATGAATCACTTACGTCACCACCACTACAAGCCATCATTCATACATTCCCCCATGTTCCCTATTTTTCATTCAATTATGGATTTAGATTTCCTTTCCCTTTCGCTTATATCATCTATTTTTAAGGAAGATTTATATTAATTAAGATTAAATTCAATTTTGATCCTAACTTTTAAATTTGTTCCATTTTAGTTCCTAAACTTTTAAAATATTTATTTTGGTCTCTGAACGTTCAGGTCTATTTCATTTTAGTCCCTCAACTTTTATAATGTTCGTTTTGGTTTCTGAACACTCAAAAAGTAACAATTTTGTCTCTATTTTTATTTTATTTCTAACAAATTAATAATATAACTTCAAATGTGAATAAGCATGTTAATGTGCGTATGTATTTAAACCACATTAGGTGAAGACGAACATCAAACAAATAAATATTAGATAACAAAATTATATTTAAAGGACAAAAATGATTACTTTTTATAAGTTTAGGGACTAAAATTGACATTTTGAAAGTTCAATGACCAAAATGAAATAAACCTGAAAGTTTAGGGACTAAAGTAGATATTTTGAAAGTTCAGGAACCAAAATAAAACAAACTTGAAAGTTCAAGAACCACATGAGATTTAAACCTATTTATTATATAAAGTATTCTAGGTTGGTTTCTGAACTTTTATTCTAAACTTTTAGGTATATTTCTATTTTAGTAACTTTTAAAATATTAATTTTAATATTTAAACCTTTTAAATTTTTTATTATTTTCACTTTCATTAGTATTTTGTGGTTAATTGTTATCTGCATGGATGTAGATATATGTATTAACATATTCACGAGGTATGTATTGGAGGTTTGGAACCATTAGGTTTGTTTTGATGAGTCTTGAGTATGTGAATATTGATAAAGTAGTATAATTAAGCTCTAGCAATTAACCTTCTACTTTAACATGAATTACACATTTGCCCAACTATTCAACTGATAACTCTCCAAAAGAGAGTTAATATGCCTACACAATTAGATCTTTGATTGTCAATTATAGTATGATAGCATGAAAATAAAGTATTGAGTTTACCATATTACTACTTTTTTCCTACTTGCATTGCTTAAGAGTGATTAAATGAACGCATTGTTGAATTATCGATATATTCTTAGCAGTTTCCAGGAAGTAGCAAAAGTCCAGGAAGTGACGCGACTCGATAGCATTTTCTCTGATCGAATGTTCCAGCATTCCAGTAAATTGAATATTCTCCTAGAAAGTACCAGTGTATGGACTCTATTTTGATGGGACATGTATAACGTCTTGGAGAGGCGTGAATTGCCTTATTACTACACGTGGAACTCAAGGAAGGTAATATGAGTCATTTCATTATACTATTTAAGACATAGAAGCACAAAAATTTAGGATAATCCGCCGGAAAGGAGGAATCGAGCTAGAAAAGGAGAGGATTAGAACATCTTGCGAAGGACCCAGCTGTCGCTGTCATCTGCACCTTGACGCCTTTGAATCAACCGCTTCTTTTTGCTTTTATTTCATTCTTGTTATTTCGTTTCAGCTCTCCTTTGTAGACTTTCATTGACTTCGCATTTATTGAAGCATTTATTTCAGCTTATTTTAGTTTAAATTTTGATCATAAGCTATAACCAAACCCATTTGGGTTGTGATGATAGTAATGCACGGCTAACATTTTGCTGTAGCTAATTTCTAGTGAATTAATTGGACTATTCTGTTCTTTTTACTATGCTTTAATGTATGTCCTGAACTTTCCAGTTGGCCGACGGTAGTTCATGTTTGCTAGTCTTGTTGCTGGCAGTTGAAAAAGCTAGTCAAAACTGAGTGAAAGGATATAGCAAATGTGGAGCATTCTATCTTGGTAGAGATACTAGACATAGTGTAGAAGCTATAAAACATAAGAGTTTTGATTTTAATGAAATATCAAGTCTGAGTTTAGACATAAATAGGACTTGTTTCATAGTGCATGATGCTCGACAAAGTGGATACACAGATAGTTCCTGTTTACAGAGAGATCGATTCTATTCCTAGAAAAGGCTACAGCATAGACCACCTTGCATGGCAGAATGTCATCAGCTACCCTCATGCCCTTATCATTTTCTTTACGTTCATTTACTGTATTCATGTTGCCCAAAAACTTAAACCCATTGAATTATCTCCTCTTCCCCTTTTTCTAGAATCAGCACTACATGAGTGTTAATCTCGTCTGTTTGAATTATATTAAGTGTGAAAGCTGAATTTAGATTAGCTAGTTTTCCTATGGTTCGATATCCTGGAATACTCCAATATCACTTGTGATTGCTTATACTTGAGCATGATTTGTCTTCATTTCTAGCATTATTTCGCATATCTAAAGCATAATTTCATCACTACTAAGAAGACAGCACCAACATTTTAGGGGGCTTTTGGGGATGGGACTTGGGGAAAGTGGAGTTAGGGTAGTTGCACTTCAAAATTTCACCCCATGTTTGGAGCAAGAAGTTAGTGGGGGTAGAGGTTGGAAACTCCCCCCAACTCCTACTTATAACTCCCCAAATTACTATTTACAACTCCCTTTTATATCTCTTTGTTTTTCTCCTTTTCATTCAGGTAGACCCTACATCTTTTCTACTCCATCCCAAACACAGACTTCACAACTCAAGCTAAATAAACTCTGCACCTCAAACACAAACTTCACAACTCTCCAAACTAATTAACTTCCTAGATCAACTCCCCAAATTTAACAACTTTAGACTTAATAACTTCATTACCTACAACTTCTTGGCCCAAATGCCCCCTTAAGAAATAAAAATGATGTACCAGCAACAGGTCAGAGACCATCACAAGATAACTCATATCATTTTCCTTCCAACCATTGAAACAATAACCACCAGATGATAGAATACCCTCGACCGCAGCAGCGATATTCCTCTTGACAGCAGCTCCTTGATTATAGCAACAACTTGATAGTTGTCCTCACTTATTTCTTTAAACAAATAAGGGTATTTTTCGTTTGTCTGCAAGCTTTTACTTACTTTCCTTTAAGATTCTAATTAAGCCATTTTTGGTGGATCCGGATTAAGGTATCTTCTTCCCTTCAGTACTTGTTTTTAACAGCGAAAATTGTACCAGCTTTGTAATTTGAATATATTGAGAGTAAATATTTCTTGCCTTCCCTTGGGTATTGTGTATCAAATCAAGCTCCATCAAACTCTTGTTCAAGGAAGCGACAAATCAATTTATATTTTCTTTCCTCCATTTCTTCAGGCATTGTGCTCTCCACAGCTAAAAGCTATCATGGTTAGAAAAGAAAATCCCCTCACCATATAATTCTTCCATCAATGTGCTACTTTAATTTCCATCAAGCTTAAGTCCACAAACTATCTATTGTGAAAGTCACAAGTTTTGCCCTTAATTAGAACACTTGGGTTGGAGAAACATCGTACTGAAGACCCTCCGAAGGCACCTCTCAAGACTGTTGGGTGTGTATGTCCTAAAACTCGAATGGCTTGTAAACACATTCTATTGTCAATAAAGTTGTTATTGATATTAT
>JAOANK020000043.1:473219-485241 GCA_026257165.2 Telfairia occidentalis | reverse complement strand
TTAAAACCATAGGTTAAAGAGAGAAATTTGCATTTAATGTGATTAATGTGCATAATATACAGTTAATTGATTATTAGATAATTAATTAATTATATAAATTATTATTAATTAATTAATTAAAATTAACTCCCCACTAATGGGGAGCTAATGGTACGTACGTGGAAGGGAATTAAGGAAATTTCCCTCCCACTTTCTCTGATAATTTTCACGATATAAACCCCTGTGTTGAGAACACAAGGGTTGCTAGAGAAAGGAATTCATTTTTGCTCCCTCTCACTTATAGTAATAGAGATCCCACAATCTCAGTTGTTCCTGTTCTCTGGAGAATAACAAGTTCACCTTGTGGTAGTGTTTGAGTTTTTCCTTACTTGCCAGTACGTGAATTGAAGAAGGATTTCTACAAAGGTAAACCTTCTTCTTCCATTCTCTGTATTTATGCATGTTTGCTATACCAAACTGAATATTGAAAAAGGCTTTCGCTGAGAATTTGATTCCTTCATAAATGTCCATGTGTTTGTCAAGTTTTTGAAGAAGTTTTATGATGCTACTACAAAGATAAGTGGTTCTTTATATGTGACTTATAATATTTATTTTCATGATCTTTATGGTATTCGTGATAATCTAATCAATTGGAGCCAAAATCCCAACTCCACTCTATGTTGTATGGCTTCAGACATGAAGATAAAGTTTGACAAATACTAGGTTTAGTTGAAAAGATCAATAAGTTGATATTTCTTGTTGTGGTGTTCAGTCCTCGTTATAAATTGGATTACGTGTCGTTTTGCTTTTCTAATGTTTTATGAGGAAGATGTGGTTAAACAAATGACTGATAATGTGAAGATGTATTTGATTCAGATATATGACTTTTATAAATCATATGATATTGGCATCCAAGGTGGCAGTGGTAGTGGCAATGGTAGTGGTAGTGATTCTCAACAATTAAGTATTACCACTGGTATGACAAGTAGTGATGAAGTGATGATGGTGAAGAGTGTAGTTCGTTGCAATTACGATATAAGAGAAGAAGAGAAGAGAAAAGTTCTTTAGAAGTGACAAATGATGTGGATCGGTATTTATGTGAACCTAATGAGGAAGTCAGTGAGGATTTTGATGTTTTATCTTGGTGGAAATTGAACGAGCCCAAATACTGTATTTTATCAAAGATTGCCCAAGATGTATTAGCAGTTCCAGTATCTATTATTGTGGCTTCTGAATCTGCATTTAGCACGAGAGGGAGGATTCTTGATTGTTTTATAGTGGAAGCTTTAATATGTACACAAAATTGGATTTGTGGTAACTCAACACTATTAGATCTTCCTCCACAACTTGAAGAGTTGGAGACTTGTGATAAGATAGAGTTAGGTACTTAATTAACTTTTTTATTTATTGTAGATCTAAATTAAATAGTATATGATTATTTTTTTTTTTTTGGTTAGTTTTTTCAGAGATGAGATCCTTTTTTATTTACAAATAATTTGTCTTGCTGGATTGATGATTTTAATTGTAAGTATTTGTTTAATGTTGATTCATACTATTTCTTTTTGTTATGTACAATTTTATTTTCAACTAAATTTTTGTTTGTTGTATTTGAATTTTCAGGACTAAGCATTGAGCACTAAAAAGTGAAAGCTCGAGATTAGAGAATTAATGCTCGTCAATTTGTAGGGTGCTTGAAATTAAGGATTTAATGTTGTAATTTTAAATTTGAACTTTAAAGGATAATAATGTATTTTGAAGTTTATTTGGATGATTGTAATAGACTTTTTAACCACTATTTTTATAGTAATTATGTTCGAAGACATTTGAAATTTTTTATTGTTATCCAACTAATTTTTATTTATTTGCTTATGTTGTAGATTTATATAAAATAATGTAATACATAAAAAAAAATTAACATTTAAGTATTTTTTAAAAAAATCACTAACTTTTTAAATAATAATAATAATAATAATAACAAAAAAAAAAAAACTGACAACCCAACCCAACCCAACCCAAAATTATAAGGGTTGGGTTGAGTTGGGTTACAACCTTGGATAAGGTTGTTCGGGTTATCAACCAGACCAACCCAAAATTTCAGACTGGTCCAAAAATGGTCCCTAACCTGGCCCAGCCCAACCCATGTATAACCCTATTTATCCAGTTTGTGGTGAGTCTTGGTATAAAATTAACGATTGAAAGGGTAAGAAGATTGCATACAAAGTATTACGTCATTAATATTGAGGTTGAAGAAACTCTTTTCATGAAAGCATATTGCATCTGAGATGAGGTGACATAAAGATAAATGTGTTGAAACAGAAGGTATGTTACGTCATCCAGCAGATGCTGCACGATGGAAGTATTTCGACTGTAAATTTTCTTAATTTGCTTTAGACCCACAAAATATTCTAATGGATTTAATCCATTTGAAAATATGAATATTTCTTGTAGCATGTGGCTCGTAGTGCTTATTCCATACAATTTGCCACCTTGGAAGGGCATGAAAAAATCAAAATTTTTCATGTCTTTGCTTATATCTAGATCGAGGTCTCTTGGAAAGGAAATCGACCTGTACTTGTAGCCATTGATTGAATAGTTGAAAGAACTATGAAACAGTGGGATGCATACGTACAATTGTGTGAGTGGTGAGTATTTTTCAATTGCACGCAAGTTTGTTGTGGACTATTAATGACTTTTCTGCTTATGAAGACTTGTCTAGATGGAGTACAAAAGATTATTAAGCATGTCCAATTTGTAAAGAAGACACATTGTCATTTCGGATAGCAGAAAAATTTTCTTTCATGGGGTATCGACGTTATCTTCTAGAGAATCATAGTTAGCAGAGAAGTAAACAACATAACGATAAGGTAAAACGTATACCTCCTCCAGTTGTAATGAATAGAGATGAGTTTATCGAACAAGTAAGTATGGTGAACTTTCTCATATTCAGTAAACATCCATTCGTACAATAGACAAAGAGAAAGAGGAGTCTTAACTAGACAAAGAAAAGTATATTCTTCGAACTCTCCTATTGGTCAAAACTATTGTTGAGATGAATGTCATGCACATTAAGAAAAATGTGCGTGGTAACTTATTGGGCACTTTGTTAAATATTGAGGGCAAGACAAAAGACACAACAAATGCCCATTTGGATCTTAAAAATTTGAAGATACGAAATGACTTGCACTTGCAGAAACAAAGGATGAGGGTTGTGAACCCACATACATTGACTACTAGTGAAAGGGTGAATTTCTATAAGTTCTTGAAATCAATTAAATTTCCAGATGGATCTGTATCGAATGTATCATGATGCGTGAGCATGAACGATGGAAAATTATAGGGATTGAAACTCATGACTCACACATTTCCCTACAGTGATTTCTTCCTATTATTATTCGAGCATACCTATGGAAAGACGTGTGTATAACCATTGTTGAATTCTCTAATTTTCGTAATTTATGTACAAAGACGATACAAATTAGTGATCTTGACCGAATGCAATCAGACATAATAATCATATTGTGTAAGTTCGAAAAAATATTCACACCGACATTATTTGATGTAATGATACACCTTGTCGTCCACCTACCATATGAAGCAAAAGTTGTTGCCCTGTTACTTAGAGTTAGATGTACCCTATTGAGAAGAGCCTACTAACATTGAAACAGTACATACGAAAGAAAGCTCATTTCGAGGGTTCCATAACAGAAGCATTTGTCATGAATGAATCTTTGAACTTCTACTCATTATATCTAAGTAGGTTCAAAACAAGATTTAATAGAGATGAATGTAACGATGATACAATCCTTAAGCACGAGCTTTGTGCTGATTTTGAAGTGTTTAGACAAAGTGTACGACAATTAGAGGGGTCAACCTTAAGGACACTATTAGAAGATGAGAAGCAAATTGTACATTGATACGAGGTGAACAACTGTGATGAGATAGAGCCTATCACTTACAACATTTGAGATTACTTCATCCTAGAGCAAATAGCCGAACCGACTTGTATAAATTACACCAACAACAATTTTTCGATTGGTTGAAATCTCTGGTATGAAGATTTAAAGTAAAAATGATTCATTTATAATTATGAGACAAAATCATTCATTTCAAATTTATACTAAACAAACAAGTTTACTTATTACGTGAGAGAGGAGATGCATCGATGATCTTTACTCGCTTGCATTGGGGCCTAACAATCAAGTGCGCTCTTATAGTGGATGTATCGTTAATGAATTATGATTTCATGCTATAGAGCGTGACAATCGTCGAACTACATGGAACAGTGGGGTCATGGTGCTTGGAAAAGAAAGTGGAGGAGATGAAATGAATTTCTATGGCATATTGGATGAGGTATTGGACTTAGAATACGCGAGAAGAAGGCATGTGATTGTTTTTAAATATAAATGGTTCGACACAAATGTTAAGAAAAATAGATCACAAGTAGATTTAGGATTTAGGTCAATCAACGTATCTCGTTATTGGTACATTGATGACCTTTTTATTCTCGCCAATCAAGCTCAACAAGCTTTTTACCTTGACGACCATAAACTTGGTTGACGTTCAAAAGTTGTCTAAATAGTACAAAATAAATGTTTATGGGATGTTCTAGAAGCTGAAGAGGTAGGAAATGCCTTGAGTGAGTTAGACAAAGTAGCAAGAGAGATCATATTCAAAGAGGTCGTTTAAGATAATTCATTATTTAGAGATGACGCTGATTTTACTATTGAGGATCGACCAGTTAGCCAACACTCAAAGAGAAGAACACCATAAATCATAGATGATGAGTTTATAAATGATGAACCTGAGAATGTTGAATTATCCATTGGAAATAGTTTGAGTTCACACCAACGTTTAGTTTCAAATGATCTGAATATTATATAAGTACGAGTACAAGTAGTATTTAAACTTCTTATTTTATAAGTACGTGAAATTCAATGACTATAAATTCAATAACTTTTTTGTCTTTCGTATATATAGATGGCAGGACTTAGACAGAATGAGGCAGCACATATTTTTGCTGAGGAGGAAGATACTCCAGCGATAACCTCTTCGACTAGAGAGACTTCGACACCTATAAGTTAGTTTTTTTTCTCCTTATGCATGACTATATGTTTTTTAGTTCTTAAAGGTTACTTTTTTTCTATGTTTTTTAGTTCCTAGAAGGACAAGAGGACACATCATGAACAAGGAGCTTGATAGACATGTTGAGAAATTCAGAAGAATCCAAATGGAGATCAAAGACGAGCACTTGAAGCCCATTTGCCCTAACAACACAAAATTTAGCAATGCAATAGGGACATTTACACGAGATAGTGTTTTTGTACGATGCTCAAAATGGAAGGAGGTGACAAGGGATGTTATTCAGTCAATCAAGGATCGAATGATGGTAAGATAGCGTGTAAATCGTTGAATTGTGATTAATTTCTATATAGATT
Organism: Telfairia occidentalis; assembly: GCA_026257165.2. Taxonomy (NCBI): domain Eukaryota; kingdom Viridiplantae; phylum Streptophyta; class Magnoliopsida; order Cucurbitales; family Cucurbitaceae; genus Telfairia; species Telfairia occidentalis. Next base: position 479,827 of record JAOANK020000043.1, on the reverse strand, counting down.
AACTAATCGTTTACATGTTCAAACTTATTTCAACGTAGATTTGACCAAGTACATTGTGAATGTATTTATCAAGTGCTAATTGCAGTCGACATTCAAATAATACAGGGCAGATTTGTACAAGGAGTATAAAAAATGTGCAACCCTTGAAGAGGCCGGAGCAAGTAGCCAGTCCAGAAGATTAAAACATTCTCTATGACCGATGAGAGAGTGATGCATGAAAGGTATGTCATATGGTTAAATTTTCTATGTTTATATTTTTACCTGGCTCATATGGTTAAAGTTTCTTATTTTAGAATAAGTTAGAGAAGAATAGGCGAAATCAAGCAAAGATCCCTTTTAACCATCAAGCTGGGTCGAAGGCATTCATACACATACAACAAGAATATGTAAAATAATATGTTTAGACATAATTACAAATTCTATCGCTTAGGCTACGTTTGATATGTGTGTAATTTTGTTTGTAGAAAGTGAAAGAAGGTGTTGACATTGGTCAGGTAGACCTCTTTCATCGAACTAGATTCTTGGAGATGGATGGATGGATGAACTCGGTAGTAGAAGTGAAATATGTAAGTATGTTATCCACTTGTGTTAAAAATGTATTTCAACTATGAATGCATATTGAAATGATGAAGATGAAGGACGCTATCACTTAAGCTACAACCAAGGGTTGTCCGAAGCAGAAATGACTAATGAAGAGATATGTAAAAAAGAGTTGGGATCACGACCAAGCCACATAAAAGATATAAGTTGGGGCCGAAGACAAAGTCACGTCGCCTTCAAGCTCTACTTCAGCATCGCAATGTGAAAGAGAGTTGGAGGAGAAGTTGACTGAAATAAATGAGCTTGGTGCACAGCTTGGGGAGAAAGAAAAGATGTTGGAAGAGAAGCTTGTTCAACTGGATAGGCTACGAATGGAGTTAACAAACAAAAAAATTGGAGATGAATGAGAAAATCTCATAATTAGATCAACAAAAAAAGAGGATCAATGACATGAAATTAGCATGGGATCAAAGATGGACCTGGATTCAAGGTCAACTTTCGTCAGCAAAGAGGCAGATCATCATCTACTTAGGTACACATTCATAACCATAAATGCACATTCTATGATTAACACGTCTTATATAATTTAGGTTCAATTATTAAAACACTTTTTTTTCCTTTCAAGTATGCTTTGAAAGTGGGTATATTACTTGGTCTCATCAGTAGAAGATGCAATTAAAAGCATTAGAGATAGGTTGTTTGATTTCGTTTTAATTTTTTAGAACTCATTAATGTAATTTCATTTTTAGTTACAATTTCGTTTATTGTAAAAATACTATTTATTAATATATATAATTTTAATTTTTAAAAATATCTTGGGAATAATTAAATTTAATACCTTGAGTGCATTATTAGATTTAAAAAATAATAATAATTTAATTACTATAATTTAATTAAAAATTATTTTAATTTAATAAAAAAATAATTGAAAGGTTACCCCGACGTTTTAAATCATTGGTGCAAACAAGTTCTACTGACGTAAATCCTAAACGTCGGTAATCTTGCAAGAAAAAAGTGGGCTTGATAAGACTTCAATATTGCTAACATTTGTGAAAAAAGTTGGCTAAAAGATAGTATTCCCCGATGTTTATTACAAACATCGAGAAAAAGTAGACTTTCACCAACGTTTCGTAAGGTCAACGTAATGATTATTCCTATCGACATTATGTGTAGTCGTCGACATAAGTTTTATCAATGCCGAATTTTTTTGTAAAACGTTAGGAAAAGATCCTCCGATAGGCCTTTTCCAACGAAATTGCAAAGTTTTTTTTGGTGTCGATAGAATATTACACTGACATTTTGTGAGTTCATGCGACATTTTTGTTCGTCGGCAGAAATTGAAAAATGTTGTAGTAGTAATCTAGCTTCCCGCCTGTGACAGTCTCAGATCTAATGCAATTACTTCAGCTAGCTCTATTGAACCTGATAGATTTTAGGAGTGTTTAGCCACTGCCATGATCTCGCCATGTAAATTTCAAATAATAGCTCCCAAACCTGCAACTCCGTCAATGACAACCACATCTGTATTTAGCTTGTATGCAATTGCTTCTAGTAGTAACCATCTTTCTCTATTCATTATCGCCTGCAGATTTCTTTACAGTTGTGGTTGTGAGTTAGAATTATCAGCAGCTCTTCATGCCCCCATTGTCTTTGCTCGTTGTTTCCTCATCTTAATTTGTGACCCAATTAATCAAATTGGTTTCTACCACATTTTTTAGTTGAACACATCTTAATTTCTTTGTTTCATACAACCCAGAGGGGTATAACAAATATTTTGAGGTCCTCGTAATGAAATTTGTATACAACCCTACAAAAAAGAGAGATTAGATCTAGCATATTAGACATGTGACCATTGAGGCCACAGTTTTTTAATATTGTTACAAAACCATAGAGTATGTATTTTAGATAAAACTTCCATTTTGCAATGGGTGCAAATGCAACCATCAATTACTTTTCGTTTATAGAGTTTCAATCTTGTGGGCAACGTGTTGAGACATGCTCGCAACAAGGACGTTTTGATCTTTGTTGGAAAGTTTACATTCTCCCATAATTTCTTAATTTGAATCGTCCTGTTGCTTTCACCTCCTAATTTGTTGCCTCGTTTGTTTTAGCTATAACTAACTTGTAACAACTTTTTACTGAATAGATACCTCGCTTATCATGGTGCCAAAAAAATTTGTCCTCAACCTCTCAACTAATTAGTAGATTTTAAGAATTAATGAGACATCCTCTTTGGAAAAAAAGTTCCTTCACCTTCCCTGGAATCCAATGATTTATAAAAACGTCTATTGAACAACCATTTCCTATTCCCCTTCCATAGCTATCTCCCTTTTCCAAATGATACTTTTCCATATATAAGAAGGTTCCTACCAAGAGTTACTTGTTAAAAGTTTCCATTAGAGAAATACTTTGCCTTCAAAATTTGTGCTAGTAGAGATTGGGATCTATTCAGAAATCTCCAAGTATGTTTAGTAGGAAGAGGTTGATTGAATTTTTGGATATCCCAAAACCCAGTGCACCCCTATATTTTAGTTGTGTTAGTTTCGTCTTACTCTCCATGGATCTTATTACATTTCTTCAAATTGCCTCACCAAAAATTAAACATAAGCCTATTTAATTCATTACAACAACTCGTAAGCCAAACTAAGCATAGACCAAACTGAGCATGAGTCATTCAGTTAAAATATATACCAAAAGGTCAGAATTTCAAATCCTCACCTCTGCATGTTGCTTAAAAAAAAAAACAAAAAAGAAATTCGTAGGGGCCTTAAAGAGATCTTTTTAAATTTATTCAGATATGAAGTTACAATACATTAATGCAGTTTAGGAAGGTCACAACGCAGAACTCAGCATTGGTGAAGTGATTAACGGAATACAGTCCATAAGGAGCTTTTCCTCATTTCTGTTGATGCTCCCCTGAAATGGATATGGGTCTGGAAATTGTGGATCCAAACACGTGCATCAGGGGCTGCTGCTCCAGCAAATTCATTCCTCTTCATCTTCAACCTTCCGCATTTACGCTCCTCGCTCCACTTGCCCGAGGTAAAACACTCATCACTACACTACTTCATTGATTCCGATCCAATTGATTCACTGTAGAAGCTTGTGATAAAATTTCCCGAGATTATATTCAAAGATTGGATCTATCAATTGTTGATGCAGGGGCCGAGAGCACTGTCTATGAAGGAAGGTTGGATGGTAACAAAGTTGCCGTAAAGAAGCCCATCTTGTCTACTTCTGAGGACTTGGACAAGTTTCATAAGGAGCTCCAGTTGCTATGGTCAATCCTTCTCTCTCTCTGGTTTTGTTATATTTCTGATGATGGATCCTTATGTTTTTTTTTTCTTGTCACTTTTTCATATAACTTGCATCGGGAGGCTCTTTGTTTGTGATAAGCACTGATGATAATGAGTGCGTTTGTTTTTCTAATTGTCAAATTTTCTGTCTATGAAGTGAATTAGATCATCCAGGCGTAGTAAAACTAGTTGCTGCAAATGCGAAGCCACCTAGTTACATGTTTTTCTTTGAATTCTACGAGTCTCCAAATCTCGCGGAGAAATTGCATGCAGAAGAATGGAATCCAAGTATCAATCAGGCGCTCATGATCACTCTAGAGTTAGGTAATATTTTTCCAGTATCAGCTTGAATAACATGTTCTTTGTTCTTTATTTTAAGTAATTTATCTTGTACCTTTGTGTTGATAATTTTTTATTTGCGCAGTTTGAGTGATTTGGTTTCTGCATACGTACATTTTTTGTTCTCAAAATGTGGGTTTTACCCATTTTTTTAAGTACTGGCTAATCTTACGATGATCGAGTAGTGCCATACTCAAAGTTTTAAATATCGAGGTCTAAATTTTATGAAAATATTGATAAAATATCAATGTCAAGGGATATTCTTGAAAATCAATAAACTCATTAAAAATATTTAATTTGATAAATGAACATGTCACCTCAATTAAATTAGTTTTTTCAATGAAGAAACTGATTTTCCATTGAGCAAAATGAAAGAACACAAAAGGGTAAAGCCAACAAAGATGGGGCATACAAAAACAACCCTCCTAAAAAAGGAGCCAAACCTAACCAAACTAAAATAGGCTCTTAAGGCAAAACAATCATGCCTAAGGAGTAATTACAAAAGGCTGTGGAAATGGATGCCCGAAGTGAGGCATTAAACCTAGCAAGTGCCCAAATTTTTTCCTATGACCTTCCACCTCTTTAAAGATTCTGTTATTTCTTTCTAGCCAATTTCCCCATAGCACAACAAAACCCGTACTGAGTACACTACCCTTATCTGGAAAGGGAGGATGAAACAAAACCTCCTTTATCATAAGGTGAAAATCCCTGTTACGGGCCAACTTGACCCCAAAGGTCTCCATAAAAACAGTCCCAAATTGAGCAAGAAAGTTGACATCGCCAAAAGATATGACTCATGTCCTCAGATACCATCCTATGAAGATTGTACCACTTTGGCCCCAACAGTAAGGACGGATGCCTCTAAATTCTACCCATAATTTAACTCCCCATGAAAAACCTTCCACACAAAAAATTTTCCGTTTAGAAATTTTAGTATTCCATACCGAGGGAGAAGATGAGGGGGAGCCGCACAAAAGGCTGAAGTAAGAGCCATAAGAGAAGCCTTTGTAATGATTAGGAAACCAAAAATGCAGATCTCTGTTCCCCATTCAAAAATAGACCTTAATCAACAAGGAAATTAAAGCGGACACATCCAAAATCTCCCTATTAGACAAAGGTTGACGGATGCCAAAGTTGAATGAAGAGGAATTATTTGAGAACGAAATGGTAGAAGACACCGGGCATGATTTCAAAGAGGAAATGTGATAAAGGCGCGAACACAAGATAATTGGGTCTACATCCACCCAAAAGTCGTCCCAAAAATAAGTACTCTAGCCATCTCCCACCAAGCATTTCACAAATTTAGAAAAGGAGGGAAAATTAGAAGAAATTTCTTTCCAAATTTTTTTTAATGTGCCTTTGGAACCCACAATCTAAAACCCACGTGAGAGGATGAGGACCATACTTGCTCACAATGTCCCTATGCCACCGAGTATTTGGCTCCAATGGAAATACCCTAACCATTTAGCCAATGGGGCCTCATTACGAAGTCACAAATTACCTAAGCCTAGCCCTCCTTGATTGATGCTTCGACACGACCTCCCACACTAATTAAATAGGTTTAAATTCCTTATTATTAGTATTTAGGTTCATATTAGTGATACTTTGTTAATACTTATTTTGGTTTAATGGAAATGTTGATTAATTTTTTTTATTGATGTCAAACTTTTGAATGTATGAAAATATCGACAGAAATATTGACATGTTCGACAGATATTTAATTCCATGCCTATACCTTTGCAAGGTTGTATTTGAAGCATGCTAGCACCTTTGAAGTTGGGGTTGGGGCTGTTCGGCTCACATTCTAACGTCTAAACAAATTTCACACTTCCAGCATGTAGTGGAAGAATTATGACCTAGATATAAGCAACTATTTAATACGTTTGTCAATTTAATTACTGATCTCCAATTTCTCTCTATACTGGAAAATGCACTTGACATTTATGGTAGAGAGCTATTATATTTTATTAGAAGGTATTTCTTGATACGAATCACTAGAACCAATGAAAACATGAGCATGTTTTTGTAATGGAAGGACTTTTACTTCCTTTTCTCCTTGAAACTAGTATTGAATGATTATCTTTGGCTATATTATCATTGTTCTACCTTTTGTTTTTGTTCTTTTCTCTTTTACCTTCTAAGTGCAAGACTTGTGAGATTGCAAATTTTCTTTTGAGCATCCAAGGACCTTCTTCTTACCAGTGTGATCAAGACATCTATGAGGATCTTTAGCTTATATAACTAATGTTTGGTTGAATCCTTTTACTTCTACCTATGCTATATATGAGGCGTGGATACAATCCACAAGATATTAACATGACTAGAGATTATAATCCAGAGAAGTAATAATATACAGACTGTAAAACGTGATTGGGAGAAAAATAAGTTATGTTATTCAGTATGAGAAGGTCTCTATATATAGGTACACAAGAG
>JAOANK020000043.1:461677-473119 GCA_026257165.2 Telfairia occidentalis | reverse complement strand
TCTTGTGTACCTATATATAGAGACCTTCTCATACTGAATAACATAACTTATTTTTCTCCCAATCACGTTTTACACTCCCATAGGGCCAGTATAAAAGTTTTTATAACATCTACTTTACAGCAGCAAAAGTGTATTTGTTTACTTGCCATTCTACTGTGCAATGATCTGTGCCTGATCTGTGCCTGGCCTTTAAAATTAAAGGCTTGGCCAGTTACCGTTTCGTTTTAGTACCTTTGGCTTTTAGAAAAGAAGCTTTTTGGTAACATTCCTTTGTTTTAACTTGATTTCAATTGTTTTTTTAAATCTTACCCAAATTTTAAATGTGAAAAAAAAGTAGTTCTCAAAATCTTGCTTTTAATTTTCAGTATTTGGCTAACATTTGATAGCCATCAGATGGTATTATTTATGTATAAAAGAGCAAAAAGTTGAAGTTCACCTTACTAATCTACCAGCCAATTTGAGAGGGCTGGATTCTCTCCCAAAATGCTACTCTTTCCAAAATAAGCGATACCCCCTACACACTGTCCCCTCTGCCACGTAAGAGACGCGCATGACTAACTAACTCACAGCCTTTCAATTTCCCTTATTCAATGACAAACAGAGCCAAAAGGAACAATCTAGGGCCAGGGATAGAGAAACCCCCGCCACAAGAAACTAATACAAAAGCGCCTTCCAATTGAGATTGATTGTTAAAACAGTGTGATTGCCAAATCATAGTGTGCTTTTTGGAGCATATTACAGTTGACATGCAGGGTGGAAATAATTTTCATAAATGGCTACCTGTATGATATAAGTTTTAAATCTGGGAAGAATAAATGAATCGAGAATTGGGTAGTCCAGAACCTGTTGCATGGATTCACTTATTTTTTGGATAACTAAATTAGATGTTAAAGTATTGGTATAAAATTAAATTTACCATAACCTATCAGCTTAAACTTTTGAGTTCATTAGTGATTAACACGAGCAGGAGCTCCTATGTTCAAAGTCCTGTAATGTCACTTTCCTCCCCGTTTAATATTGATAACCACTTGTTGGCACTGTTCAAAATTTTAGTCAACAACTGCGAGAAAGTGTTTAAGTATTGATATAAGATTAAGTTTACCAAACCTATCAGCTTAAGTTTTTGGGTTCATTGGTTATTCAATATTAGAGATAGGTAGATAATGGTTAGAGGTTCAGCTAACATTGCTTACTTTATTTTCTATAATCAGCAATTTAAGATCTTATCGTGTCATGTTCTTTTTTGATATGTCACAAACATTTTATCTTCATCTGTGTGAGCTAAACACTGAGCAATTGGCATGCAATTCTTCATGTTTCTAATTGTCTCGTACGAAAATAACAATAAAGTTGCTGCTACAGATACTGTAAAACTCGTAAAATAAGTAGGTTTATGATTCATTTTTAGGCTTAATTAAGCATGCATATTCATATTCACCTTATTCTCTTTCCAATTTTTCTCTTCCAGCAAAGGCTTTGCAATATTTGCATAACTTGGGGATTGTACATAGGGATGTGAAACCAGCAAATGTTCTTGTAAGTGTCTTCCAGAATTACTTTGTAAATTTGGTCATTTGAACGTGTTCTAAAGTTGTGAAAATTTCCAAGTGGTACGGCCTTTGTTGGTGTGGACTTGGCACTAAGCTTTAGTGGCTTTCTGATGCAGCTTGACAAAGATTTACATCCATACTTGGCTGATTTTGGTTTAGCAGTACACCAGAAACATTTGAAAGGAATCTCTGCAGAAAACTGGAAGTCATCTGGCAAGCCAACCGGTGGTTTCTATAAGAAAAATATCGTTGGGACACTCATTTATATGGCGCCTGAGATATTGCGGAAGGAAATACATACAGAACTATCAGATGTCTACAGTTTTGGCATCTTAATGAAGTAAGACTTCTTAGTACTTGTTAATTTCATTTTTACAGATTCGTGCCCTCGCTTGTGTAAAGTGTGTAGCAAGAGAGAATTTAAAAGAAAGAATGCATTTCTAAGCTATAATCTAGCTCCTCTATCGTAGGGAAATTAAGTCAATATATACCATTCCAGCATGAAATATTTTAAGCGTGTATCACACTCATATCACAGGATTTTGATTTATTTGGATACCCATCAATGTTTTTTGGGTGGTCGATAGAATAACTTCAAATTATATTTAATCTATAACCAAAAAAGAGAACAGAGGAAGGCATCTAAAACAATAATTAGATTTAAATCTCACTTTGGTCTTTAGACATTCAAAATGTCTATATTATTCCCCAAACTATAAAAAATAACTAATTTAGTCTTTGCTAATATTTTTCTACCTAACATTCATTCACCAATATTCGCTACAGTGCAGCATGTTAATACACATTCTCAAGGCTATGTCATTTAATTTTTCTAAAAGTAGACACTAAAATTAACATTCTGAAAGTTTTTATTTGTTTTAGAAATAATTTCATTTGTTAAATGAAATTACTAAAAGGGGAACCCCCAATAATTAGAAAAATTTATCCAATTGATTCTTAGAGAAGAAAGACTATAAGAGTTGAAAGGTGGAACTCTTTTAGACCAATGTAATGCTAAAAAGAGAATAATTTCAAAATAACATGTGGCATTTGCCCTGTCCTTGGAATATACGAGCATTGCGCTCATTCCAAAGAGTCCATTAGACGAACCTACCCTTGGAATATTCTTAGCATTGCGCTCCTACCAAAGAGTCCATATGAGGGCTCTATTAATGTTCATCCACAAAACTCCTGACTTTGGAAAATGGGTGGTGAATGAAGATTAATTTTAACCAATCCAGCACCGAGTTAGGAAGAACCACTGACCACCCAAAGGTTGCAGAGAAATGGGACCATATTGCCGCAGAAAAGGAGCACAAAATAAGAGGTGGTTGGCTGTTTCATCCCTAAATATTTTAAAGTTTAGTGACCAAAACTAAATAAAATAAAAAATTCAGGGACCAAAATGGAATGCTTTTGAAACTTCAAGACCAAAGTGAGACTTAAACCTAATAATTATTATGCATATGAGTAACAAATTTGGGGTTTCCATTTGGAAAAAAATAATAACAACTTTGATACATTTCTTCTTGATACTTAGATGAAATATCTCTATGCATGACTTCAAAAAAAAATGCCGGAACCAGGGAATAATCGTGCACAAAACCTTAAATGTAGGGGTAAGTTTTTCAACTTACCCATTAAAATTCAAAGAATTATTGTACCCTATGGATGAATTAGATACTTTATTCATCCAATTATGTGCATGAAGCATGATTAGGATGGGTTTACTGAATTTTCTCATGATTTGTTCGTGTTTGATAGTTCTCATTAAAGTTGGTTGGCCACTGCATTCACAAATTTTATGGAGCATCTTTCTATTTTTCATAGTGAATCATGAATCTTTGACTTTCCTCCTGCTGCAGTGAGCTTTTGACTGGTGTTGTTCCATATACTGATCTTCGTACTGAAGCACAGGTCAGATATGTTGAATTAGTTAATTCTTTTACCGATGAACATTAGATATTGATTAAGGAGCATTCCATTGGATCGTGCATGCATTTCTAATTGATGAGGTTAGCTATTGATTGAGGAGAATGTATATGAATATGGAACATCCAACAACACACATTTATTGAAACAAATTTTTGTATACTATCTCAACACCCTCGTTGCCTTTCTTTCTGTGGTATACATTGGGAGCCACTCATACTTCACTTCTAAAGTGCCATCTTGTCTCAGGGTAAAGGAAATTATAGAAGGAATTTGATTAGCAAGTTCCCAGGTGGTTTCACCCTGCACTTCCAGCAAGGTATTGTCAGCAGGAGAAGATCTCAGTCCCCAAATCTCCCGTGGCTCCACAGTTAGGACGAGGTCTTCAGTGAGCTGCTTAGGTAATAGAGTAGGGTCTCTTGATGGGTTTTAACTTCCTTGCGGGGTCGGGATACATAAAAAATTGGATGGATGGAGGAGTAATCCATTAGCAGCACCTGTAAGCCACCTGGCCAATGTGTTCAGTAATGCAATAAGGTCCGAGAAAAAGAGATAATGCATTCAGTAATGCATTAATGCCTGAAGGGTAACACCCAAAGAGTGGGGTGTTCGTTTCAGTCTCATTCATTTCGTGGCCTCTATCCTCTGATAGGAATTTTTGGAGATTTTGCCCCTCTACCATAGATAGCAATCAGAAGCAAACATTTTTTCTTTTTTACTTCATAGTTTCTCTCATTCTTTTTTGTAATTCCTTAGCTGCCTCCTGTTGAATGTAATTTATACCTTGGCTTCTAGTTCAACATTTTTTGAACAAGAAACAACTTCTCATTGATATAATGAAAAGAAAAATATTCAAGAGATACCGGAGTGGATAAAAAAAGAGAACTTTGAAACAAATACAACTACATAGAGTCTAGCCATGAAAATAAAGAACTAAGAAGAATAATTTTGGCACGAGAAACTTCAACAAGACTAAAACTTTCATGCTGCAAAAATTGCTCCATCTCGAGAAAATACGCCAACTTCAGAGGAAGAATCATATTCTAAAACAAAAGATCCTTCAATACCAAACAACAATTAAATCTGCAAGCTTTAAAATTGGGGCAGCCTCTGGAAACACCAACACAACTTTTCAGCAAGGACAATTCCAACATAACAGAGCTAATAACTGATGGAGAATCAATAATAACAGCATATGCGGGCGCTTACAAACCCCCATATTTTCAAGAAGATTCTGCCGAACAAAATGTCTCACATCACCTATACCAAACACTTCCTGATCTGTTGCTCTTCCACACCGACAGCCATAACAGCTCCTACCACAGATAAAAGAAAGGGCCTAAAGACAATGCTCTCAATCTGAACAAAAGATCTACAACAGATCAATTTTGACTTCACAATTACTGTTAGCCAAATAGTATTTCAAAATGCCTTAAACACATTTACTCTTGAGATAATGACCAAAACAGATCTCACTTCTTTGAAAAGAAAAACCTATCACGCTTCTTATGATCCCCCAAACCTGCATGAGAGTAATTTCAACTCTTTGAGGAACTAATGCAATTCCTACTTTCTTGAAGTAAGAAGCAGGGGACGATAACTTCTTGGAAACAGGGGATTTATTTACACCTTGCCCAGGAGTTAAACACACCTTGTTATTCTCCTGCTTTGAAGGAAGAGACTTCAAGAAAGAGATTATTAAGATGTTCATAATAAGAAAGCCCATTCGGTTCCTGATCAATACTTGCTGAGACGTGATCAATGAAAGGAGAGTCAAGACTACTCAAACTTACACAATCTTCAGAATTCAAATCAGAAAATTCATCTAATAAGTCCTTAATCTTAGAGGTCGAGTTGGTTGAATGAGCAGTCTCTAAAGATAGAGAATTAAAGGAGTCCGTTTTGGAAGAATGGGACATTGAGGGCCTTGAAATTCTCTCGAGGAGGCCGTATTAAAAGCTTCAAGCAAATTATTTTGAATAGGTCCCATGGAGCCACCATAAATGTAGAGGGAGAATTAATAGGACACTTTGAAGGTAACAAAAGAGGGCGATTTTTCCGGCTGTAAAAATATGGAAGGGCTTCAATACTATTCGGTTCTTGATCAATACTTGCAGAGTGATAAAGACCCTTTGAATTTTGCCTACAAGTCAGGGGGGTCGAGGGGACCACAAAGCCATTTAAATTCTCTGGACTAATCGCCATTAATTCATCTGAAATCCCAACCTTCAACCCCCCAAACGCGTTACTTTTATCATGAATAACGGCTGGAATGGAACCATGGCAGTCAACAACCTTCGAAGATAAATGTTGAGAATTAACTCCTAAATCTTCAATAAAATAGGGGTATCTTTGGCAATCCCTCGAGTAGGTGGGAAAATTCGGGGAGAAATAATGGAAGGGGTCGATGGATTTGAAGGATTAATTGCTGAATCAATGTTGTGGGCCCCATAAGAAATAAATACGTTCAATAAATCTGTTTTTGGAGATAAAATAGCCTTCTCATTTGGAAACAATTTGAATTTCTTCATTAAGAAGAATACTGGAATCACGGCCTAATAAATCCTGGGCATTTATATCCGAATAATAAAGAGATAAATTAGGGTTGACCGATGTCTTGTCGAGTAGAGGAGAATTTAAAAGGGGAACAACCGTCGGTAATTCATCATTAAATGTGCCCTTTGGATCCCCTAGTTTCGAATTTTCCAAGGAAACCTCCGAAGGAATAGAAATTGACTGTTCATCTTCCATAACAATCTTCCACCTCTCTGCATCAATTCTGTTCTTGATAAAACGAGGATCAATTTCTAGTAAACTCTGGAAGGGCAATGGTTCAAGAAGAGCATGACTCTCATGGTGATAACAATCTGAAACTCGCACAAGGAAGCTTCCAAGTTTAGGATCGTTTATTTCAACCGAGGCAGGAATGAAGCCACAAACGTTTTGCTTGACTTGAATTCTTGCAGCTGATAAATCAATAAGATTTGCAGCTGAAGAACAATTCTCTAACCCACCAAAATGGAGGCCCAAAGCCTCAAAGACACTTTTTTTTCCAATATTTCAAAGGTAAGTCACATAATTGAATCCATCCACCATAGCCTTTGATTACCTCCTTCCTACTATGCTTTTCAAAATTCCACGATTCTATCTTGATATAGAATTGGCCAAATTTTACCCAAGAGCAAACAAAGGAGGAAGGAAAATTTTATAATTTTATAAGAGCTTTATCATCCATAAAAGGATTGATAAGACAAGTTCTAATGCTTTTGAAATTTTAAACCATTCATCATGAACATGAAGCCTTGTAATGACTAGAATATCATTCCATTCCATGGCGAAACTTCCAAATTTTTTCTAACCTAATATCCCTGGAAGAGAGGTGTTAAATTCATTTTTGAATTCACAGAAGGTTGCAAGCTGGATTTCCTTTGAACAACATCAGCAAAGGAGAGTGACGTATGAACTGGAGTACCAGAAGAAATAGGGAGAAATACCTTATCTGCTAACACCTGGGAATCAAAGTTCTTTAAACACACATTCAGCATATCCTAGAAGACTAGCCAGCCAATTTTTAATAATCCAGCTGAAACAAAAATACTTCTTTTTTCTCCCGAACTTGGCCAAACTGAAATCTCCAAAAACCAGCGCTGATTAATACAAATCTTTAGGACTCGGCAAGTACTAAACTCAAATTTATCTTGATGTTTGAATCTTGAATAAATCAGAAGAAGATTTACATCAACCAAAACGGATTCAATCCATTTGAGATGAGAGAGATGAAGAGGCAAAGTGACTTTTCCTCACAGTTCTTCAACAAAAAATGAATCATTCTTATGCCAAATACAGTAGTGGATGGATGTTTTCAACCCAACAATTATTAACCTCCATTTTCTAAAAAAGATAAAATGTTACCAACTTGGAAAATTACGAGTTATTGTCTGAGAAGAAAACTGGCTTCTAGTTCAACGTTTATTTCTTAACAATTAAAAAATTAAAAGACACAATATCATCTATTCGTCTCTCACCCTATGGCCCTGCGGATCTGGAATTTGGCCTTCAGCGAATTTTTCTGGTCCGCTCCTTTTCTCAACAACATTACTGATTGCTGCACTTTCTCTTTGGATGATGTCTGTCTAAAGACAGCTAGATCCCTTAGGTTAAACTTCATTAGAGCTTTTATGTAGATCTGTTGGAATCATAGGAACAATGGAGCTTTCTTTCGATAAAGATAAAACTTCTGTTTTATTAGATTATTTTTGTGGCTGCTATTTGATATAAACTCTAAAGTTCATTATATAACTATAACTATACCCTAACTTCTACGACCTTACTTGAACAGGATCTATTCTATAGGTGGTAGGTTGTACAACTGTGTCGTTGAGTTCTTAGGAAACAAGAACCAAAGTTTGGTGGATGAACCATTAAAAATAATAACTATAGCCTAACTTCTATACTTGCCAACCAGAACTCTTTTTTATACCATCATTTGCATGGTCCGAGACAGTCATCTTCCTCTTGTATATTTTATTTTATGCTAAATATATATTTTAGTCCCTAATATTTGAGTATTTCTTCAATTTGGTTCCTTGCATTTGAACTTTTCAATTATACCCTTTCTATTAAAAAAAATGTTAAATGTAGCCAATAATAAGTTTATGTGGCACTATACTAAGTTAGTTGAGAGAAATTTTGAGGAGGAATGAAGCTATCTAATAGAGGAAGATTTCTAATTCTTCCTCCAAATTTTAAGAAATTAATAGAAATTTTGACTTTTCCTCTCTTAGGTAGCTTAATGCCTCTAAATTTCCACCGACTCACGAAGTATTATGTCTAGTAAGATTACCATCAACCAATATTAAAATGTAAGATTGCCATCTACCTATGTTAAAAATGTAAGGGGGCTAAATTAACACATTTTAATAGTACAAACTAAATTGAAAAGCCACCCAAAGATTATCGACTAAAATATATATTTAACATTCATTTTATCTATGAAATTGTTCTTGTCGAAAAAAAGGGAAAAGAATAAAAAGCTTGGATTGACAACAATTACTCGGCTGGAAATTCTTTTTGCCCCATGATGTGGGTGTGCATGTCACAACTTTTCTATCACATTTCATATCTATATTTAGCAGTGATGCATCAGAATGTGCGGTTTATGTTGCCTTTTTGAATGTATTTGTTGGCTGGATGAATGTATGAATTTTCAATGGGCAGGCCCACACTGTACTGGAAATGAATTATACAGAGCAGCTGCTTACAGCAGCTATTGTTTCAGATGGCTTGCGACCAGCTCTTCCTGGTGATGAGTCTGGCACACCATCAAGGTGGTTGTCACTTATACGGAGGTGCTGGGATGCAAATCCTAAAAATAGACCATCTTTTTCTGAAATAGTTATGGACTTGGAGTCAATTTGGGAGGACAGAAAGGGATTAGAATCGGTCACCCTAGTACATCCTGATTTGTGTGGTATACTTAATGGTGCTAATGAAAATGTTTACGCTTATCGAGAAGATATCAATTGGTCAAATCAGGGGGAACATTTTTCTCAAAAGGCTTCTGATGAAGACTGGCATGCTGTGAATGTCTGGCTTGATTCCTCAACTGATCATTTGGCATACCGTCCAATACTTTCTTGGGGATCCTTTGCCACCTGTGGGAGAAGGGATACCATGGAGGACTCACATTTTCTTTTGCCTAACATGTGCAATGAAGAGGACGTCCATATCTTTGGGATCTTTGATGGTCATAGAGGTTTGTAAGTGTAAATTTTTTAAACTACTATTGAAGTACCTCAGACTAAAATTAGAGGATGCAATTGTCGTTAATGCACAATACTCTATTGCTTTAGTGAGAATTTCATATTTATTTGTGTGAACAATGTTTTTGTTCAGAACCTTTGAGAATTTTTGTCAGAAAATGGTTGACTGGAAAATTTTTCCCTAAAAGATTACCTTGAAATCTTTTCCGTTCAAAATCCTTGTGTTATTCTGATACTATTCATCTATGTGGTTATGTAGAGTTAAAATCATTTGAAAAGTTCTAATTTGTACTCCTGCATCATTAGTAGCTAAAATATTGTGTAATGCACTAGAAAAGTAGTATCGAAATAAAAAATAAAATGAAAAATTAGAATAACGTGATGAAGTTCAACTTAGAAATTTGGCCAAACCTCTCCTGGTTGATGCATCCTTTTGCAGGAATAGTGATGAAGATACTGATTTTCCCTTCCTTAGTTATCCTTCTTTGAAACTTTTGTGGAATAGGTTTGATAGTTTTGTTTTTGGCTTTTGATCCTCTTCCAAGGGGAATTGAAGGCTGAATTCATCAACTTTGTGCTGTCATGTGATAAATGAGGAGAAGTCTGAAGGTTCTTGGGTAAATGCAATTTAACTTCTTCCTTGGAAAGTATCGCGAGTGAGAAATCAAAGAGTGCACAAACTTACGAGATGTTGATAAACTCAGAGGATTCATCGGATTTATGGTTTTAGTTTGGTCTTCTTGGTGTGACTTATCTAAAACCTTTTATGAGTAATCTCTCTTTTATTACTCTCAATTGACAGCCTTTATATGGCTTCTTTGCTAGGTTTTTTATGGGATCTTTTCCCTTTTATATATTTCATTCGGAATGAAATTAATTTTTATAAAAATAAGCAATACATTTTAAACACACCTTCTAGATCCATTGAAAGAGTTATGATTAATGGAAAGCGGCTGGACATAATAAGTTGATAGGTCTGAATGCAATTTAGTTGTGCTGGAGAAGGAGATTAAGGTTGGTTGGGGATAAATGATCTAGAAAACAGTTATAACCATGTACAGAGGCAAGTTCATTAGGAACCAAATATTTCAGCAATCATTAGTGAGAGATTTCGTTAGATAAGCAAAGTAGTGGAGATGAAAATGGCTTAACATGAATGAACGCAAAAGAAGTCCCTACATGTATAGCAGGAGTCCCTATAAAACTTCCATACTTGATTCAAGCTACAATAGTTTGAAAGCAGTTGAGCGCCAGGGGTGGAGAAGCTGTAAAGAGTATGGGAACAAGATTGGAAGATCTGCAAGGGAAGTTGGCAGGAGAAGAAGCAGCTGTAAAGAAGGGGATGGTGTGAGTGAGGAAAGACTTCACCAAATCTTTAGAGCATGGCCGGGAGGTGATGATGCAAAAGATGGAATTAGTGCTCAGATTAATAAATCGAAACCAATCATTGGAGAGGAACTGGAGGGTTGGGAAAAGGCAGTGATGAAAGTTGCATCAACTGGGCCATCCTTTGGTGGCCATAACCAGCTATGAAGGTTCAATCAGAGGACAAACATTGGAATTTATCTCCTGCATAATGGAGAGGCCAATTTGTACAACTGGAATGGTTGGATGCCTTTTCAAGGTTGAGGCATTATTTTCTTATTAATAAGTTATTGAAGGAAGAGAACGGGAGCTAGTGACTTCTTGTATGGAAGGAAATGCATTCCTATGGTTTCAATGGGAGGAATAAAACTTATCTAAAGCTAGGTGTAGTTTAGATGACAACTGTTTGAAGGATTCCAACTAATCCTGGAAGGAAAAATTTATGAAAAATTATTGTCACTCTTACAGGTGACCATTAAGAGAAAATATTTCTGAAAATTTGAGATTCTTGCTGTTCCTTTGGTGAAAGTTCTTTAGGAGGATCTAAAGCGGAGAAGAAGTATTAACTACTGGATTTTTTATGACAATGACTTCACGCGCTCCTCTCTCTCTCCCATCTGCCCCCAACCTCAACCTTGCTGGATCACCATGCCAAACCCTCACCTGAATCTCTCCGGTTCCCCTTCAAAGGATGCAGAATCTACCTGTTAGTTCCTTCTCTTTGGAGAGAAAACACTATTCCCTCCGTAAAGAATACATCAACCGTTATAAAATCACTGAAGCCACCAAAGACAGATCTTTCTCCCTATCTCTTCATGGTGCAACCATTACCT
>JAOANK020000043.1:448851-461577 GCA_026257165.2 Telfairia occidentalis | reverse complement strand
TTTTGTAATTAGTATTGGCTTCCTATAGCCTTTTGTAACATTTCACTCATCAATGAAATGGTTTCTTTTCAAAAAAAAAAAAAAAATTCTTTAGGAGGATCTGAAAGTTAATTTGCAAGTGGACATGAGATTGAGATTGGAGCTATTTTTTTTTCTTTTTTAATAATAAAAACCAAGATTTTGAAAAAAAAAAAAAAAAAGAACCAGGAGGCATATAAAAAATCTAACCCCAAAAAAGAGCCACATTGGAACAAAAAGAGGTTCCAATCAAACAAAATAAGACCTAAAGAATAATTAAAAAAATCCATACACATCGAAGTCCAAAGAAAGACATGAAATCTAACAAGAGACCAAACCTCCTCCCAAGGTCTCTCGACCCTTCTAAAAATTCAATTGTTCCTCTCAACCCAAAATCTCCATAAAATAACATACAAGTCGGCTAGCCACAGAAAATACGACCCTTATCACAAACAGAGTGAATGTAGAAAAAACTACTTCACCATTGAACTTCACCCTCTAGGCCGAGCCAAGCTAAAATGGATGTCTAAAAAAACAACTCCCAACCAACCAAGCATAATCGTAGCTCCACAGAAGTGATGAAAATCCTTAGTTGCACCGCTATAGAAGATACAACACTATAGCCCTTTCAGACAGGACCACTACCTCAAAACCTAATCCAAAGTATTAACTCTATCGCGAAGGACCCCTCACAAAGAATAATAATCATCACTTCTGGATAAATTTCTATGGGTATGACCTTTGGGCTTGGCCTAGTGGATCAAGGATAATAATCAAGGCCTTTACGTCACCCGTGAAGCTTCCCTTGCTGGAAATTAGGAGTGATACAACGTGACACTATCTCATCAAGTGACTATTACCTGTGAGAAAAGGATTTCAGCTGAAGTTCATCCCACTTCACGCATCTAATGGAATTGGAGATGAAGATGTTAGTGGCTATGGACACTTCCAAAAGTTGGCTTCAAAATTATATGACCCGTTTGGATTCTAGTTTGTGTAACTCCAGTTGCCTACAAACTCAAATTATTGGATGAGGCCTCTATTTACCTACTTTCCATGTATGACAGTTAAGGAAAGCAAGAGGACTGCTTGGCAAAAAGTTGTTTTTTCACCTCAGATTATGGATGACTACATGGTTTTATAAGACAATCCAGTGGAAACAGAAAAGATTGGCCTTGATTCAGAAATGCGGGCCCAATGGCAGGGTGCCTCTTAAATGAAATTATGAGGAGCTGGCTGAACAAATCAAATCTACAGTTCCTTGATTTTGACCTTGAATACATGGTGACATCTTGGAGATGGAGTATTGATAGGCTCTGTTAGGATTTACTTATTATCCTAGGAAGTAGAAAATGGGCCGGAACACTGCTTTAAAAAGGTGATCCTTCAGGGATGCACGTGCTGAGTTTTTAATTTATTTATATTTTATGTTTGAGAAAGAAATAAAGAAATATGTTTCAGAACCCTCATTTTCTCTAAGTAATGTCTTACAAAAAATCTTATTTTTCTTTAAATTTTCATTCTATTATTATTCATAATACTTCCATTTTCCAAACATAAAAATTTTATTTATATTTTTCTACTGAACTTTATTAGAAAATAAAATCCATCATTTTTTTTTTTTACTTTAGGTTTAAGTTTTAGAGGACATTGCATTTTAATGTTCTTCACGCTTTAAGAAAAAGATTGGGCTGGAAGGATTACGAGCACATGGAGAGGGATGAAAGTTAGTTAAGGAATTATTCCGACAATGTTTGGTAAGAACATTTAGTTCGATATAGCAGGTGGTAGGGAATGAAAGTTGATGTGAGAGGACTAAAAGAAAAAGAAGGTAGATAATTAAAATATGAATTTTGACTGGAGGCCTACCATCCTTACAGAGTAAGGAATCTCATGAAAACTTGCAAAACGTGCATATTCCTGCTTCATCTGTGGAAATTCTGCAATTCTATCACAATTACATATCTAGAGTACCTTCCATATTAAAACCACGGATATAGTAGATATCCTTCTGGCCTTGGATTTTATTACCTTCTCTCCAATTAAATCACTTCAACGTATTACAAGGTTGTCAAATGCTAATGATATGGCTTAAATGCATGCAGGTGCAGCAGCTGCTGAGTTTTCAGCTCAAGCTATTCCTGGATTCTTGCGAACATCATGTTCCACAAGCAGGTTTTCATTCTCTCATTTTTATATTTAACCTTTTTCACCTTTCGACATTTTTTTTTTTTTTTTTTCTATGATGGAATCTTCTGCGTGCAGTCCTTCAAATGCATTACTGGAAGCATTTGTAAAAACTGATGTTGAATTTAGAAAAGAACTTGATTTCTTTCGCAAATCCAAGAAAGTTAAAGAGAAAGACTGGCATCCTGGTTGCACTGCCGTTGTTGCTCTAATTGTTAGAGACAGGCTTTTTGTTGCCAATGCTGGTGATTGCAGGACAATATTGTGTCAGGCTGGGAATCCCATTATTTTAAGTAAGGTGGGTTTTCGTGTGTGCTTTTTGCTTCTTTTTAATCATTTTATTATCTTGTATTCTAAATATGTCTGAGGTAATCCACATTGTCTATCAGGATCATGTCGCAAGTTGTCTCGAGGAGAGAGAGCGTGTCATAAGTGCTGGAGGCCAGGTCAAGTGGCAAGTTGATACATGGAGGGTTGGTCTGGCCGCTCTTCAGGTCTCTCTTTTGAACTTTATAAAAAAACTGGAATCAATGAATTGAAACTGGATATTGTCTGTCAAGTTGATGATAAATAATGGGAATAGTAAGTATTAAATGATGATTAACTCTGCAGTTTTTTCCTGTTACGTCAAGTTATTTTCTGCAATTCACGACAGATGTAAATTTTTTCCTGACTGCAATAAGGAACAGAAAGCAGGTTTTGCTTTCCAATGTAAATGGCTCTCTTTAGGGCATGGTAAATACCATTCTTTGGTGAGATTTGATGGTGATATTTGATAGTTTTCTCGTCTATAGTATAAGCTTTTAGATTTGGTGGTGATTTATAAGTTTGAATCCCTGTAATGCTATTTCCTCTTTGATTAATATTAATTATTCACATATTGTGTTTTTTTAATCAAATTAATTCATGAGCCCAAATGTAAAGGAGAGTGATAAGAGTATATAAAAAAATTAAATATACCTAACCAATCAGCTTAAATTTTGGGGGTCTAGGGGTAGTGTAACAAAATTACTTAACATTAACATAACTCAACAGTGGTCATGTTTATTTTGGAATGTCACTGTTCACCTTATAATTGTTTTTATCTTGAAAATCTTTGTTATAAAATGCAACTCCATGCTTGGTTGGTGGGATTCTGCAACGTTGATTCTCTCAGTTCACCATTATACATTTTTAGCAATGGACCGATGGTTATACATTTTCTTTAGAGTTCTCAGCTGGATCATCTTTTTATTCACTGTCAGTTTGTTCAAAAAGCATGGTCTTTCATCGCTGAAGATTTTGGTATTAGCTACTGCCTTCCCGTTAAAATCGAAGATTGGATTGCAGAGGCTTTTTGTGGTTGATCTTTGAAGGATAAAAAGAAAGTTTTATGGAATTGTGCTGCAAGGGCTCTTCTTTGGGCTCTTTGGAATGAAAGAAACAAAAGGATATTTGAGAACTTAAATACTTGTTTTGTTGATTTTTGTAACTCGGTTCATCTTACAGCTTCTTGGTAGGGTTCAAACCATAGGAAATTCTTTTATAATTACAGTCTTTCTTTGTTAGCTTCAGATTGGAAAACTCTTCTTTTATAGTTTTAGGGGAGGGTCTTCTTGACCCTCTGCCGATAGGCTGGTCTCTTTTGTGTTTAATACATATTTTGCTTCTTATCCCAAAAGAAAAAAAAAAGGTAAGTATAAAGAGTTGTAACCTCTCAAGACTGGCTCTCTCTCCTAGTCTTTCCCTAGTAATTGACCAAATTCTAACTTTCTTAGCTTGCATTATTTTACTCAATCTTTCCAGACAAACTCATTATTCAATGACCAATTTGCCCCATCTATAATCCTAACAAATAGTTATCATAAACGCATTCTCTTTTCAGATGCCAATATAATATATCTTTACAAAGATAAGATTGTTTGCAGCAGTTAGGTTGTAAATATTCAGAGACAATGTTATTAGTTGTTTTTTTTTCTCATTAAACAATGCTTGCTATTGATTCTTTCAAGTTTTAACAGGTCACTCGATCAATTGGCGATGATGATCTGAAGCCAGCTGTAACCGCAGAACCCGAGATAACAGAAACTGTTTTGACATCACAGGACGATTACCTGGTAAAAAAAATCAGTTTTCAAGTTCTGTTTCATTTCAAAGTTAGAGAAAAAGAGATTGAGATGGCACGAGGGATAGTTTGTTGTGCACACCTTGATAGTATATTAGTATCAAGATCCTTTATAGGGAAAAGTAATTTTGATACTTCAATTTCCTTATGAGACGAGCAATGAATAGTATGATTTCACAGTAGTCACTAGTCACGATCGAAATGGATGGTATCAATCAAACCATACAACTGTTCTTCGTAGTTAATGTTTCATCTATTTTTCTTGATCATGAAACCATGATGTTGCTTATCAGGTTATGGCTAGTGATGGA
Source organism: Telfairia occidentalis (assembly GCA_026257165.2). Classification (NCBI taxonomy): domain Eukaryota; kingdom Viridiplantae; phylum Streptophyta; class Magnoliopsida; order Cucurbitales; family Cucurbitaceae; genus Telfairia; species Telfairia occidentalis. The sequence continues at coordinate 456,957 of JAOANK020000043.1, read as the reverse complement.
CTATGGGATGTCCTCAGCAACTCTGAGGTAGTCCAGATAATCAGGGATACCGTCAAAGAACCGGGAATGTGCTCAAAGCGACTCGCTACAGAAGCTGCAGCTCGTGGCAGCAACGATAACATCACGGTAATTGTTGTATTTTTGCATCCGGTATCTACAGTAGAGAGGATTTATTAAGTGGGTGCCTCTTTTAGCTACCGTAAAGAAGAAGGTATGGCCGCTTCTAACGCATTCCTTACAAAAGGAATATGATGACATTTCTGAAGAATTCATTGTTCATACTATACAAGATACTGCGAGTTATATATATGCGTGTATGTAGATAGAAATATCTGATTTATCTAAACAAACAACAAATCTTATTGGTAAAGGAAGTCTGGTATGATTGAGGTCAGCGAAGGAGATGAAGTATTTGTTTTTTATTTTAACCTTTTGGGATAAATGTTCATGGTTTTTTTTTTTAAAGGAAATTGATATTGTTGTTGAATATCCCAACTATCAAATGGTTTATCTTGATCATATATAAATTTATTAGCGAGCATGAGATTCCATTAAAAGAGTAGGATATTAAATCTCATAGGCATTGGTTTTGCTTCATTCTTAATCTTGAGTAAAAATATTTTTTTTTTGTTTACAAACAATTATTTTATTTTAGTTACTAATATGCAAGGGTGCCAATCCAAGCATAGCTCAGTGGATAAAAGCATTTACTACTATCGCAAAGGTCAATGGTTCAATCCCTCATCCCCACAAATGTTGAACTCAAAAAAAAAAAAATTCAAGGCTCAATTTAGTGATTAGGTATAAAATATTTATAAATAAAGAAACTATAATTTAATAAAAATAAATTTTGTACTAAATATTCTTGAACATTAAATTCTTTGCTCATAGTTTTTTTATTTAGTTTTTTTATTAGTTCAATTGGTATAGGTGAAGATTTGAATCTCCAACCTTTTGTTCATGTTGGCTCTTTCATCATAGTTATTAGAGCGACTGGATTAGATAATACTTTTCATTGGGTTAAAGGAGTTAACAAATGTTCTTATGGTTGTCAGAGCATGGCCATTTAGGGCAAATTCTAACCATCTTCATCACCACCCATTTCTCAGTTACTCCTTTTTCTATTCCCTCATCAACATTTGGATGGTCAGAAATGTTCACTCACAAGTGACTTCCAAAAAGGCCAATGTTGCCATTGATCACTTTTTTTCCTTTCTCCTTTTTCCTTTTTGGAGAAAACAAAACAAAACAACTAAAGCCAACAGTTTATCAAAGACCAAGACTCATCTGGAGTAAGGCCTTGCCCAAAACTCAAAAACTCCAGTTCGCCAAATGTGGTAGCTCGTTTGCTTCCCTTGCATGAATTAAAGCAGAAAGCAGAGACACCCATTCTGCAGCCTTGGAGAGAATTTCAGAGATGAACCAACAAAATTCAGTCAGATGTTGAGATCAAAAGGGTTAGTAAAGTCTCCCTGGATAGCTTTTAGACCTTCAAGAATCACCATTATTGCTTCCAAAATTTTAATATAACTCATTTTGATCATGCAGCAACCAGCTTCCCGAATCGCCCCTGAATGATGACGAAGGACCCAGCCCAAAGAGCTCCAAGACGCCTCAGTATTGAGCTTTCAAAACGGTGCGTGGGGCGGACACCATTTGTTGGGCAAATGAAAGTTTAATCTGCTATAGCCTTTTGTCCATTGCTATTATTTATGAATCCATGCTTGTTCTTTCGCTCCTGAAAATTCCCTTTGTTAAGATATTAAGGCCAGCCACGGCCCAACAGTCCAGACTTGACAATTTGAAAATCAAAAGCCCAAGCAATACGAGGAAGGCAACGAGCTCAAATTTATCTGGAATCTTCTCTCAACAGTTTCAGCAAACGAATTCTTCTAAGTCCGTTATGAGACACTAACACGTGTTTCATATTTGTTTGCTATTATTTTTAGTTTTATTCTTTGCATTCTTTATAAAACCTTAGTAGAAGTGCAGGGTTCCTTTATATATGAAAAGTTGTACAATGTACAGTATTATCGACAAAAAGAGAAATAAAACCACCTGCCCTAATATTTCTCAAATTTCAAGCTGGTATCAGAACTGAAAAATAGCAAATGCCTCGAATTTCTCAACTGGGTCAACACCATTATTAGGAAACTCAACCTTCAACTTGCCCCCACTCAATCAACTCCTAAACCAAATAACTACGATCAAACTTGAGCGAGGGAATTACCTCCTATGGAAGATCCTTGAATTGCCCATCCTTCGCAGCTACAATTTGGAAGGTCACCTCTTTGGGGACCATATTTGTCCACCAATATACGCACATCTGACTACTACAGCTACCATAGCAGACGGAGTATCTAGCTCTCAAGGAGCTTCAACAGGGGCAGTCCATAGCAAACGGAGTATCTAGCTCTGAAGGAGCTTCAACAGGGGTAGTCCTAACCGTGAACTCACAGTATGAGTCGTGGATGACCATAGACCAACTTCTTCTCGGATGGCTATACAATTCAATGACTCCAAAAGTTGCTACCGAAGTAATCGGTCATGAGAAATGCTAGAGGTCTGTGGCAAGCCATTCAGGAACTCTTCGGAGTTCAATCCAGAGCAGAAGACTACCTTCGACAGGTATTTCAACAAACTCGTAAAGGTTCCCTTAAAATGGTTGAGTATTTGCATGTTATGAAGCTCCATGCAGATAAACTGGGTCAAGCTAGAAGTCCGATTGCCACACGCTCGTTGATCTCACAAGTCCTTCTTGGGCTTGATAAAGAATACAACCCCATAGTAGCTATGATACAAGGTGGGGTGAGAATCAATTGGTCTAAAATGCAAGCTGAACTGTTGGTGTTCGAGAAGAGGTTGGAACTTCAGAACACACAGAAAACCTGTCATTCAACCATGTAGCAACAACGGTGAATATGGCGAATTCCAAAAACGTAAATGGAGGACTCAAACAACAATACTACAATAACAATCGACAACCTCCGCAGTCGAGTAATCAAAGAGGAGGTGGGGGTCGAAATTGTGGCCATGGAAGATATGGAACAACAACAATAACAGACCAATATGCCAAGTGTGCAGCAAGACTGGGCACTCACCATTCATATGCTTCCACCGATTTGACAAGCAATTCGGTGGACCAAATCAAAATCAAAATTGAAATGGCAGCGGGAATTTAGGAAACCATACTTCGTCTCAGTTTTCACCCCGTAACTCAAATTCTGGTCCAAATGCCTTTATTGCAGCACAACATAATTCGTTTCTGGCTAATCCTGAGACAATCATAGACCCCAACTAGTATGTCGATAGTGGAGCTACCAATCACGTAGCTGGTGATTACAACAATGTTGGACAATCAACTGAGTACGGAGGTAAGGAAAATGAAACTGTTGGAAACAGAAATCAGTTATCTATTTCTCATATTGGAAAATCATGTTTAGTCTCATCAAATGACTTGCTTAAACTCAAAAATGTTCTCTATGTTCCTGATATTTCAAAAAATCTTGTGTGTGTCAAAATTGCCTAGTGATAATGATGTGTTTATTGAGTTTTATGCTAATTATTGCCTTATAAAGGATCGTCTTACGAGCCAAGTGGTGCTGAAAGGGGTTCTTAAAGATGGATTATACAGGCTGGAGGCTGAGAAAACAAACACTGGCAGTACTTCAAGTCATTTTGCAGGGAACTTGTAGTCGGATTTAAATAATTTTTTATCTCTGGATGACAGGCCTAATAGTTCGATTTTTATACTCTGGAGAATCTTTTTGTGGAAATACAGGGGTGTCTAAGAATATTTGCACTGTAGACTTGGTCACCCATCCCCCAAAATTTTTGATCAAATAGTTAAGCGTTGTAATTTTAAAAATATTTTCTGTGACGTATATCAATTTGGTAAGGCTCATGCTCTTCCTTTCCCACTGTCCAGTTCTCACGCATTAGAGTCATTTGATTTAATTCACTTTGATTTGTGGGGTCTGGCTCTGGTAGAGTCAACAAATGGTTACCACTATTACGCCCACTTTATCGATGATTTCAGTCGGTTTGTTTGGATATACCCTTTTAAACATAAAAGTGAGATGTTTACTGCCTTCCAACATTTTATTAATATGGTGAAAGTTTAGTTTGGGAAGATCATAAAAGTTGTTCAAACAGATAACGGTGGAAAATTTAAACCAATACATTGCCTCTGCACTGAATTGGGAATCAAATCTCGACTCTCTTGCCTGCATACATCCGTACAGAATGATCAGTCCGAGCGCAAACACCGGCACATTGTGGAAACTGGCCTCACTTTACTTGCCCAGGCGTCGATGCCCTTGAATTATTGGTGGGATGCCTTTTTAACATGTGTGATGCTCATTAACGGGCTTTCTACACCTTCCCTCAATGGTAAATCTCCTATTGAATTATTGACTAATAAATTTTTTGATCCCTCAGCTGAGGATATTTGATTGCGCGTGCTTCCCATGCTTATGCCCTTATCATAGAAATAAATTTCAATTCCATACGGAGAAATGCGTTTATTTGGGCCCAAGCCCAGCCCACAAAGGGCATAAGTGGCGCAGTCCGTCAGGTCGTTGGTTCATCTCAAGGCACGTCTGGTTCAACGAGAGTGATTTTCCCTTTGCCACTTCGTTTGGGCCTTCAAAAGAAATTACTAATCACACAAGCCCACATGCTCCTCTTGTCTCTTATGACATAATGGCTCCCTCAGCCATTACTTCCTTACCTAACCTAAATAATTTTTCTTTGAACAATTTCCCTCCATTTCCACCATCGATTGTATCCATTCCCTACTCCCGTCACTTCAAACTCTATCCCTCTCACACTGACAACTCAAATGCCTCTGACAAGCCACCCATCTTCTCCTATGCCTTTGACTTCCCATCAACCCATTTCTTCTTCTCAAATGTCGACTACACCTACCACCTCCCCCTCTCAACCATAACCCATCTTTGATATTCCATCTTCTCTGGCAACAACAACAAATGCAAATCGAAACCGCCCACCCATCCCATAGTTACACGAGGAAAGGCAGGAATATTTAAACCCAAGGTGTGGGTCTCTTCGGCTGAACCAGATTGGGCCCTGATGGAACCAACCAGTGTGAAAACAGCTCTACAAACCCATCAAATCAATGGAAATCTGCGATGGACCTTGAATACAAAGCGAACACCGTCATTGTTTGTTTACGATTAATTGATTTTGCATAACGGGTAACACCTATCGATATTTACAATTTTAATTGAGAGCTAAAAATTAGTATTATTGACGTTTGTAAGTCGTCAATGGTATGGTGTTTTATGACGGGCAACCACAGTCATTGTTTTTAGACATTCTGAAATAGGTTACCTCTATTTTTCATTAATTTTTATTTTCTATTTTAACTTTCTTAATTAAATAAAAAAGAAAAAAAGAAAAAAGAAAAAATATTTAATTTTATATTTAATTTTTTATCTCTTTTTTCTCATTTATTTGTGCTATCTAATAAATGTTTTGATTATCTAAATTTTTAAAACATGTATTTTTTATACTATCTATAACTTTATTTATATATATTTACTGTACATAAAAGACATTACGTGGGATAAATCGTGTTATTATGATGATTTTAATGTAGGTTTTATCATTACATTTATAAATTATTATTTTTCTTAGAATAAAATTTATATATATATGGTATTATTGAAACGTTAAAAGACTTTTCAATGTCAAAAAATAAATATAAATATTATCAATTAAAAATTTAAATTAAGAAATATAATTTATGTACACTATTTATGATTATTAACGATTTTTTAATTTTTTTAATTTTAATCATTAATCATTAAATTAATATTATGATATCTTTATTATCTTACTAAAAATTAAATAAATTTAAATAATTTTAATTTATTAATGTTTTATTATCTACTCTATTTTCAAAATTTTAATTATTTTCTTACATATTATTATATATGCTTTAATTTTCATAATTATTTTCTTAATGTTCTTAAAATAAAACTTTTCAAATTATTGTGGACGTGAGTGGGAAAAATAAATTTATAGTGGAAGAAAATGAAAGAATTATAAAACTTTTGACATTTCAAAACTTTTGGTATTCTAGCTATTGTTATTCCATTCATTTAATCTTTATTGGTGCATATAAATCGCATTATCTCATACCACCTCTTTAATGAAATTTATGTTACATTTTATTTTGTTAATATATCAATTTAAAAAATATAGGTATTTTCATATTTTTAATCTGAAAAATATTTTACTTCATTTGGACACATTGTTTTTTTTAAAAATATTTTTAAACTGGTAGTGGCGTCTCTCTTACTCTCCCTCGCTTGAACGTGCATGCGGTGGCTCTCTCTTTTCCTCTCTCTCACGCGCACAGTAGGTGCGACGACCCTCTAGCACGATAGCAGCACTCAACGACTTTCTCTCTCAAGTGATACCCACGGGTTTTGATATCAAAAACATTGGGTTTGAGGCGTTTCTTCCTGTTCAACACCCTTCAGCGAATAGTGTCCTAAGACACTTCAAGAAGTTGAAGATATGAGACTTGTTCCCTATGCATCAGCAGTTGGGAGTTTGATGTATGCAATGTTGTGTACACGACCCGACATATACTATGCAGTAGGAATTGTCAGTAGATACTAGTCCAACCCTGGATATGATCATTGGACTGCCATTAAGAATATCCTCAAGTATCTTAGAAGAACGAGGGACTATGTGCTTGGGTATGAAAGTAAACATTTGATTCTTACAGGATACACTGACTCAGATTTTCAGACCGATATAGATTCTAGGATATCTACTTTGGGATCTGTGTTCACTTCAAATGGAGTAGCCATAGTTTGGAGGAGTATTAAGCAAAGTTGTATTGCAGACTCCACCATGGAAGCTGAGTATGTAGCTACTTGTGAAGGAGCAAAGGAAGCTGTATGGCTTAGGAAGTTCTTGACTGATTTGGAAGTGATTCCAAACATGCATCTGCCGTTCATTCTGTATTGCGACAATAATGGTGCAGTTGCAAATTCCAAAGAACCTAGAAGCCATAAACGGAGAAAAAACATCGACCGAAAGTACCATTTCATCAGGGAGATCGTGCAAAGAGGCAACATTGCTGTGAGACAAATAACGTCAGAGCAGAATATTGCTGATCCGCTTACGAAAGCACTCTTGGCTAAAGTGTTTGAGGGTCACCTACAAAGTCTGGGACTTAGAGTTTTATAATCTAGGGCAAGTGAGAGAAAATCTTGGGTATGAGATGCCCTAGTTTATTGTATTTATTATTTTCTCTCTCTCAACTCAACAACATTTTGTACACCACTGGAGTCTTAGTCCAAGTGGGAGTTTGTTGGGTTTTATGGCCTAAAACTTGTGCTATGTAAACGTTGTGAACATATTCTTATTTTCAATAAAGTGATTATTGAAGTTATTCAGTAAATTTGTTATTGAATAAGTGAATTGATAAGTATAACTTTATATATCCAATAAACTAAGAACCCATGGCTATAGTATGAGGACATGGACTTTATGTGGAGACATAAAAATGGAGTTCGAGTCAATAGCCAAAATGGTCTATAGTATATGAATTACGGTGGGTACCTTATCTTGGGGACACTATAGGACACGACCCACTTCGTATATGATACAAACGATGTGATCCTGAATCGTTCATGTGGAGACATGCGAGGGGGGGCGTTATATGTAAAGAGTTTGCATATGACGGGACCGCAAAATAGTCACTGTTTCTTTATAACACCGTTTACTGATAAACATTGACTTATTTCATAATTGATGACTTAGGTAACTCGATCTTAATTCTGAGCTAACTATGAACTCCTGTTTATTTAGAATTATTCTTAGATTTGCATGGGTGAGAGAGGCTCATCATTGCCTGCTCAATATGCCTCCAATTTTAGGGGTAAGATTGGGTAGATAACTGGGAACATGGTCGTGCAAGATGGAATTCACTCTTACTCGACTTTAGGAATAATAGAGAGATTGTTCCCTTAAGTGCTGATTCCAGGTCTTGAACAAGGGGCCCCACCCTCTCATTGGCCTGAGAGGGACTCGGTTTGGTGGTAGGACCACAAACCAATTGTT
>JAOANK020000043.1:431628-447888 GCA_026257165.2 Telfairia occidentalis | reverse complement strand
ATAGTTATCAAACCTGTTTCTGTTTCTAGTTCTAAAAAAATAAGAAACAAGAAACAAGAAACAGGAAACAAGAAACAAGAAACCAGAAACAGGAAACAAGAACGTTACCTACGCGCCCTCATTAACTGTCGGTCACTCCACTAAACACTAACAGTTGCACTCTTCGCACTGTAGATATATTTCTGTGTCTATGGATTTAATCAATCAACAATAAGTCAACCGTTCATGAATTGTTCATAACTACAGCTGGGTCAAAATTACCCTTTTACCCTTGTAGTTATATCAACTCCTTAATGAACAATTAGTTATAGTCCAACTATAACTAGACTCCTCTCTAGCCAGTGAGAGGGTGAGGTGCCTCAGTGTTCAAGACCTGAAATCAGCCCTTAAAGGAACAATTCATCTACTTACCCTCGAGACAGGAAGGAGTGAATTGTATCTTGCGTAGTTGTGTTCCCAATTGTCTGCTAGGACAAATCCCCAAAATGGTAGGCTTATTAAGTCGGTAAATTCGGTCACTCTCACCCATACAGATCAAAAGATTGCCTCATAGGCAGGAGTTCACAACTCACTCAAGATTAAGGTCGAGTCACATATAATCATCCTAGTGAAATGTTAATCTCTTCAAGCAACAACTTTATAAAGAGAGACTAATCATTTTTCGGTCCGATCTTATACAAACTCTTTGTATAAGATACCCCCACTCATATGTCTCTACATGAGCCATTAGAATCATAATCGTTTGTAACACTTTACAACTCTTGTAACAAGTACAAAGTGAGTCATGTCCAATAGTGTTACTAGGATAAGGTACTCAATCTTATCCATATACTATAGATCGTTTAAGTTATTCCTTAAACATGATCTACCTATATGTCAACCACATGCATGTTTAAGTTACATTAAATAATCTTGGATCTTTGCTTATTCGATTTGATTAATGCACACTAAATGTCAAATAAAATAACACCTTATTTTATTAAATAAATATTTTTTGTCAAATAAACTACGAAGCTCACGAAATTTAGGGCATCAACCCCAACACCAACCTCAGTCATGGATATATGTCTTAGCCAAAAGTCGAGTACGGCGCGTAACTACGCACTAACTTAAAGTTTTACTTAAAAGTGTTTTTACACAAAGTATTTAATCATTATTTTTTCTTAAACATATTTATTGAATATCGAACATGTTCCAACATGTCATGTTCGATATTTCTAAAAATTGACGTGTCGTTCTGTTCGCATACTCCTGTCGCGTGCTTGTGTTTATTCTTCTTAGTAAAAAGGAAGTTACTTCTACATATTCAACAACTCTACCTTTCACAAATCTAGAATTCAAGATCAAAGGGACTTAGTTGAAACCCACGATGGCGAGGGGCGACGACGTGCGAGAGAGATAAGAAGAGGAAGCAGAAGGAAGATGGACAAGCACTCACCACGCATGGAAGAAAAACTCGCCGTAAGGAAATATAGAGATGAAAAGGAAGGGAGACGACAAAGGTCTAAAGGAGCGAGGGTGAGTGGTTGAAATAAGTGTGTCCTAAATTCAAATCTTAACTTCTCTAAAGGTAAAAGTCACTTGGGTATAGGCACGAAAGATTAATCAATTCGTCTAAGTAGCTATTTCCTCAAGATCGCTAGAGCCGTGGCCGAATTCTATCGGGGTAGGTAAATTATTAGAGGCATCGAGGGGGCAACGTATTTGATCTATTTTAAAACTTTAAAAAAGTAGGATGACTAAATCAAAAGCTCCAATGGGGTCATTGTTGGTAAGCAGAATTTGCGATATGAGATGAATCATCCACTAAGTAGTTGGGGATTCGAACCCTCCAATCACTTAGTTGATGATATATGCCTTAACCAGAAGTGAGGTACGGTGTGTAACTACACACTAACTTACAATTTAACTTAAAGTGCTTTTACATGAAGTATTTAATTTAAAAAAAATTATCGAAAAATCGAAAATGAACCCAATGTTTCATGTCCTATATTTCTCAAAATTTTCGGTGTCACAGTCGTGTCGCGTGGTCATGTTTGTGCTTCTTAGTAAAAAGAAAATTACTTCTACATATTCAACAACTCGGTCTTTCACAATCTAGAACTCATGATCAAAGGGACTTACCTATTGGATCGGTATGGCAACCCTAGCAGAGGTAATAGAGTTAATTAAAGATTATATAAACTTTTTCTTAAGTAGTCCAATTTAGCAAATTAATAAACTTTTTAACCGCAATTAATAAGAACCCTAATTAATTCTAAAAACAAGATTAATAATAAATATGACAAAATAAATGTTATCAATCTTCAACAAACAATTAATGACAATTTAAAGTATGTAATAAATTTCTAAAATTAATTACAAAATATATAAAAGAGAGTTAGAGAAAGTGTTACTGTAATTTTATAGTGATTCGGTCAAACTCGATGTACTCCACTATCCAAGCACCTCTTGAAAATTTGAATAAAATCTCTCAATTCTTTCCACAGCTTAGAGTCCAACTAGTAAACACGATCATTTCCATGATTGAGGATCAAACCGTTGAAACACTCTTGTTAATAGGCTACGGAGAAACCCTTACAAGATTTGAAAATTGAAAAACACGCTCAATAAAATCTTTAAATAGAGCTGATTTACAAATTTGGCTCACGATTTTTCTCAATTCTTACAATAATAAATCTCTCACAATAATAAGATAAAAATTTAAAATTGAGAGTTTTGAGAGAGCAACAATGAAGACTTTTGATTTTGGAGAAATTGAGAAGAATAAAATTATTGAGTTAATTTTGGAGAAGATTGGTTTTAAAAAGAGAGGGAAATTTAGTGAAAATAAATTTTAAAACGAAGTTTAATTTGGACCATTTGATTTGAATAAATAAAAATCGATGGTGAAAATTTAATGGTAAAAGATGGTAAAAAAATTAAAAAAAATTAAAAATGATCTTCAACGGTAAAATATAATTTGAAAACTTGCAAGGGGAGAAAAAGACAATCCACACACGCTAAAACTCCTCAACACTAGGAGCATGCATAAGACCCTTTTTTTTTCCCTGATTGGAGAAGCTGAACCCATGACATTTTGGTTGGAAACATATGTCTTAACTAGTTGAGCTATACTCAGGTTGCCTTTTGGAAAATATGATTCAATTGTTGAGAATGGAAAGAAAATTGAAAGTGTAACTAGACTTATTTTTATGGCTACAAAAGATAAGATGTAATAGTGGATAATATATTTCAATGATTGAATCATTGATATACCTTATATGAAGTATATTGGTGATATATCATAATACTAATAATCCAATTTCCACCATCCTAGTATTGTCATACGATCTTACAAAAATAAGATACAATTTTACTAAATTAAATAATTGATGTGATTTTGTTTATATAACCACTATTTCAATTATGCATAATGTTTTGTCGATATTTAATTTTAAATATTTCTATAAGATAATTATTTAATATTTTATATGATTTTTTTGTTATAAATTTGTTGGTAAATCACGTTGTAGATATGAAGGGTAAAATGATAATTTTGAAATTTTGTTAGCAAATGTGCAAATTTTTGGGGAAATCAATTTTAAAAGCTGCTCTAAACCAAAATTTCTAATTCAACGTAAATGAGGAAGTGATTTTGTTTAAATTATTATGTAATTCATTCTACCAAATACTAAAAAGCGAAAAACGATTAAGATTCCTTCAGAATCACTTTGAGAGTCCTCAAAAGCAATGTCAAACGAGCCTTAGTCTCTCACTCTTTCAATCTTAGGAGTAGATAAATTTTAAAGAGAAAAAAAATGTGCGAGAAATATGTAGGAGAAATTGAAAATTGAAAATTTAAAAAAAAAGAAATGTGAGAAATTTTAAAAGAGAGAAATGTGAGATGAAGATACGTTCTAAAGATAGAGATTTTAGATAGATAGAGAAAACTTTAGAAGGCTTTAAATTGCAAAGAGATAAGTTTTATAGAAAATTTTAGAGAGAAAATAGGATGTAAAAAAAATTAAAAACAAAAAAAAATGTTTTTAAGAACTTATTTTCTAAAATTACTAACCATATGAAAGCATACATATAAACAATAAATCCAAAATAAAGAACAATATTTAGTATAGGCTAGATTTACATATATGCTATTGTTCAGGGTTAGTATTTATAACTTTTTCTAACTTAGATAACAACCAAATTTTAAATTTTGAAAAAAAATGTTTAAAAAAATTTGGTATAAACCAAATACCAAAAACTTGAGTGCCCTAATCAGACAAATATTTATCTTCAATGAGGCTTTTTTCTGCACTGAAAAAATGTAATTGCTTGATCGACTTTATGATAGAAGTTAAGAACCACATTGAATGAGATAAATTTGCTGATTTCTTTTCTCACATTTTCTCAAGAAGAAAAATAATACACAAAAAAGATACCAATTCATCTTATCAACGGCCTGCCACCTCTGTGACTTTGACCTGGAAAAATTACATCTCCCAACTAGCGTGATCTGATATTTACACACAAGGAAACATCATTATATTGACTCTAGCGGGCGCACAGCTTCGCGTTTGGTCTCACTAAAACAACTCTTAATCTGAATGATGAGTCCTCTTGTTACCGATATTCCGAAATATGCATGTAGATTACATCTCCTTGGTTATACATGCCATAGAAGAAGAAATAGCGGAAGTGTCCATTGAATTGTATAAACACAAACACCTACAGAAGCTGCAAACGAGCATGTTAGGTTAGAACACCATTCCACCTTTAACTTCCATGAGTAAGAATACAAAAAATTTGAATGCCAACAGAATAAGAACCGTTGGTTGACACCAAATGAAAGAGGAGCTATACAATTTCGAGTAGGTTCCTCTTCCACCGTTTCTTATTAAAAAAAAAGGCCTCCTTAATCTCACAAACAATAATTAATAAAGTATTCCACAATAGTTCTCCAAACACAAACCTTATCTTCAATGTACGAGTCAAGTTTCTGCACCTGAATGACACCAAACAGGGCAGGTTTTGAAAATAGAGGAAACCTGAACTTTGAGTTTGAATTCGTGTTCTCAAAAATGGAATTGATGTAGCAAAGGTGATTTTTTCGGATATTCATCTCTTTCAACCTAAATTCCTTTACATATACATGACTCAACTCCACGTTTTCTACAAATGGCCATAGATAAAATAGGTTTATGGAAATTATGAATGAACAGAATGCTCACAACTTCCCTCTAGACCTAGCTGCTGTTGAAGTTCCATCTATAAATGGACTTCGTCTAACTGTATACAAGTTCTTGAAAGTAAAGGATAACACCATCAAAAGCAACACTTAAGCGCCATCAGCTCCTCGAGGAACAACCGCAATTGAGCACTCTTTCCAAGAGCACTACACCTTGAGCATATTTATGCTCGATATCATGTTACAATTTATATCTAATCTTGTTTACCGGTCTCACTTTCCATAAGAAATTCAATTGTTGAAACCTCGTGCCGTACTACTGTGTGCCATGTCTCATGAAGGACTAAACGTACTTGTTAAGAAATTGAGTGTTTGGTCAAAATTTTAGATAGTAGCAATAAGTACTCCAAACTAATTAAAAGCACTTCTTAAAATTGTTTATAATAAAAGAACTTTCCTAAAACATTCTTCTGAATGGAAACAACATTTCATTGATGGAACGATGCAATACAAACAAAAGAGGGGAGATTCATCCAAGGAGTCACAAAAAAGTTCCCCAATTGGATATCAAAGTCGAAATATTGTAGAAACAAAAGAGAGAAACTCTTTTACACCAGTATAAAGCTAAGAAAAGAATGCTATCAATAAGAGAGCTTTTGCATTTGTCGATCCCTTGAAAAATTCTAGCGTTGCACTCATTCCATATGACCCAAATGAAAGCTCTATTAATATTCTTCCATAGAGTTTCCTTGCCAAGCTTGAAGGGCTGGTCCAGAAAGATGAGGGAAAGCCAATCCAAGACATTCCAAGGCGATATGAAAAGCCCAATCAAAAAGAGCCGTGAGATCCCTCCAGATTCTGGAAGATAGTGGACAGTGAATGCATAGGATGTTTTGAGATTCTTCGTTAGTTCAGCAGAGACAGCAGCAGTTGGGGGATAAATTCATCCAAGGCATCCTTTTTTGGAGCCTTTCATGTGTGTTGAGGCAAGAGTGACTAAGCTCCCAAAGTAAAATTTTAACTTTCTTTGGGTAAGATCCCTTCCATATCGCTTTGTAGAGGGGGGCAGTGGCTGTTGGTTGTTGGCAGAGATTAAACATCAGAGATTTTGTTCAAAAGATGCCTTTGCTGTCAAGATTCCAAATCCATTGGTCCTCCCTTTCGGCTAAGGTAACCGAGGAGAGGGAGAGAGATACTCGCCCATTCTTCAATTTCAGAATCCTTCAAGTTTCTACGAAAGTTCATATTCCACAACTGACCAACACCATCCCAATGATCAGCAATCGATGCGTTTTCGGAGAAGAATAGATTAAAAAGATGAGGGAAAGATGATGCAAGAGCTTGCTGTCTGGACCAATGATCGTGCCAAAAGCTAGTACTGTAACCATTTCCCACATTACATCACACATTCACATGTACGAGGTATCCTTTGCTATAAATGGACCCCCATGTGCTTTTTAGAGAGGCATTTGAGGCGTTACTAGATTTTGAATCAAAATGGTAAGATCCATATTTGAACTTTAACATTCTCTAAAGGGCAGATTTCTCAATGAAAAAAAGCCAATGCCATTTAGCCAAAAGAGTATCATTTTTTTAGCTTAATATCAGGTATTCCGAGACCACCCATCTCAAGGGGTTGCTTTACCTTATCCCAACGAAGAAGGTGAGATGTGTCTTTTCCTTTACCACCGGTCCAAAGAAAACGACAAATGATTCTTTCAATGCACTTAGCCACCTTGGCAGAAATCTGAAAGAGAGAGATAATAAGTTGGTAGATTCGCAAGGGTGCTATTCATGAGAGCAAGCCTTCCACCTTTAGATATAAAAGAATGGGACCAACTTGAGAACTTTTTCTCCACCTTCTCGATGATAGAAGTTCAGAAAAGCCTGGATTTTGGGTTACCATACAAAGGGAGTCCAAGATAGGTGCTTGGCTAAGATCCCACAATACAACCAAACCGGTCAGCGACAGATTTCAGCCAATGATCCTCAATAAGTACCCCCAGAAGTTTTGATTTCTGGCTATTGATGTTCAGTCCGGAAGATCTCTCAAAAAGATAAATGGTATTGAAGAGATTTGCTATGCTTCTTTCGTCGGGAGAGGAGAACAAAATAGTGTCATCGGCAAATTGCAAATGATTGATGCTAATAGAATCATTACCCACTATGAAGCCTTTGATGAGGTTCTTCTTTTCAGCAAGGGAGAGCATTCGACTCAAACAATCAGCAACAAGGATGAAAAGGAAGGGGGATTAGAGGGTCTCCTTGACGAAGGCCCCCTAGATGCCTGAAATTTGCCCCTAGGTTTGCCATTGATAAGGATGGAAAAGTTTGTTGATGATATACAACCCCTAATCCATCTTATCCATCTAACACCAAAGCCCTTTAACTTTAAGAATTTATTCAAAAAATCTCAATCAACCATATCGAAGGCTTTTTCCACGTTGAGCTTAATAACCAACCCGGGCTTTTTCCTTCTTTGATACTCATCAATAAGTTCGTTGGCTATAAGGGAAGCATCCAATATTTGTCTATCCGTTACAAAGCAGATTGGTACTCGAAAATGGTGGCTGGAAGGATGCTTTTTAGCCGATCCAATAGCACTTTGGCAATGATCTTATATAGACAAGTAGTGAGGCTTATCGGTCTATAGTCTCCCACTTCTTGGCATCTAATTTCTTAGGAATGAGACAAATGTATGTCTCTTTGACACTTGCATTTATAATAGCATTCTCAAAAAAATCATTGAACACCTTAAATATATTTTAAGATGTTCCATGATTTTTTAAAGAATTTAGATGTGAACCCATCGGGACCTGGAGATTTGTTGAAGCCAAGGTTGGTAACCACTTTCCAAATTTCCTCTTCTGAAAATGGAGATTCCAAGAGAGCAGCATCAGCAAGAGAAATAGGTTTCCAATCAATCAAGGCAGGGAGGAATCTTTGATCATCCTTCTGTTTAAAGAGGTTTTTGTAAAAGCTGATAAATTCTACCTCAATGTCATTGTCATGGAGAATATGATAGCAATGCTACTGCCGTCAGATGATAGCAATTCCACAATAGAGTTCTTTCTCCTTTTGGCAGCAACATATCGGTGGAAAAACGTGTGTTTTCGTCCCCCTCTAGGTTCCATTTGGCCTTACATCTTTGCCCCATTTTATCTCTTCATTAGCTGCAATATCAAGGATATTATTCTTGATCATGAAGCGATTAGATCTTTGTCATCCGTCAAGGCCCCTGTTTCCTCTATCTTATCCAGGGTTGCAAGGTTCTGTTGAAGTCTGTTTTGGTAGAAGATAAGGAACCATAATTTTGGGTATTCCATTCCTTTAAAGCCATATTCAAGCCCTTCAATTTCACCATAAATCCGTGACCAGGCCAGCCAGAGATGGGATGGAGTGCACCAATTTTCAACAAAAGAGGGAAAATTTGGAAGCTTCAGCCAAGAGTTTTCAAATAATTTTCGAAAGGGAGAAAATTTGGATGCTTCAGCCAAGAGTTTTCAAATTTGAATGGCGTGGGATCCCATTTCTGTCACCACACACAAGCAACAGGGGATAGTGATCAGAGGTGATCCTCTCTAGACGTCTGTAGACAAGCATCAGTGAATTTGTCCATAGAAGAAGAGGATAGCAAAAAACGATCAATAAGGGTGAGTGTGGGAGGAGATCTAAAGTCTGACCAAGTGTAGCAGCCATTGGCAAGGGGAATATCCGTAAGATTGTTCCGATGAATGAAGAAGTTGAAAGATCTGGAGTAGTGTGGGGGAGCCCTGCCATTAGAACTGTCCTTTGCCCATCTGATAATGTTGAAATCCCACCGCCCCCTAAAATCCAGTTCTCAGAACAGAGGAAAGATAATCCTCAAGCTCCTATAAAAATTGGGATTGATGGTCCTCTGAAGAGGGGCCATACATTCCAAAGATCCAAAAGTGAAAATCATCAGCTAAAGAACAAAGGAGAGATAGGGAGAATGCACCTTCCGTGATATTTGAGATGGAGAGAGATGGGTCATTCCACATAATTAAAATTCTACCCGATGATCCAATAGCATCCAAGGAGGACCATCCAATATGCCTACAGCTCCAGATAGGCTTGATGAAAGCCTTTAACACTCAATCACTTGGTCTCTTGGAGGATAACAATGGTGGGATTTTGCTTGTTGTTAAGGCTTTTGATAAGCGCGCGCTTTTTCCACGAGTCTAATCCTCTAACGTTCCAAGACAAAATAATCATCCAGAGATTAACAACCCTTCTTCATTGTTCTTGCTATAGGAGCTAGAAGAATGAAGATTTTGAAGGTCACGCAATCCACGATTCTATTTTACAGATAGCTTGTTCTTGTTTTTTTCATTGGAATGGATGTAATGCATAGGTCGTGCCCTCCAACCCTGGGGCAAGTTCCTTTTAAGTGTAAACGAGGATTGACCAAAGAGTGGAGGGGATTTAAAGGGGGAACAGCAAAGTCACAAACCCGGGCATTGAGTGAGGGGGTGCAACATTCTGGGCAGTCAAGGGTATCCATGGTGGTGGACTTTTTGTTCAGGGGGAAAGTGAGGGTTTTGAGGGAAGAGTCTGGAGGAGTGGTAGGAGGACTAGAAAGAAAGTCATCCTAAGGGTTTTGAGGGACAAGCCAGAGGAGAGAGATGATGAAGGATTTGGCAATGTAGCTAGGAAGTCAATGAGCCCCACATCTAATACATAGGATTTTGTACCTATAGCTTTTGTTTCCTTGGGCAATGAACTAATTGCTTCTGATGGGTGTGCTTCTCTATGGTACTGACGAGGATTGGGATCATTTGAAATTAAAATCAGGCAAGCGGAGGCACGCGCCAGAGGCTTTTGGTGGTGAACTCCGGCAATGAAACCTAGGTAAATATTGCCCTAGAAGAAGGGTTCAATCCATATGAATTTCTCCCTAGATGAGGGGGATGGAAGATTAATCTTGGCTGGAATAAAGCCGTGGTGTTTCCTTTGACCTTGATGGATGCAGATAAGAAATCCAACGATTGATAGTTCTTTTCCCAATCTCAAGTAGACCTCCACAGGCCTCACCAATGATTTTGAAGTTGTCCATGTTCCATTCATCTGGGGGCAGTCCACAAATATTGAGTCATCCACCATAAGATGGAACAACCAAATCATGAGTGAAATCTTCTAGGTTCCATGGTTTGAACAGAACTTGGTAAGAGGCCACCCTTTGCCAGCCACAATAGTTACTAAGGATAGACACCTGTGTTTCATCTTCACAACTCATAATAGCTTTGTTGAGTTGAAATGGATTTAAAGAACAGTAGGTTGTTACGTTCTCTTGGAGGGCTCGAAGGAGCTTAAATCAATCATCATGGAAGTTCTTTCTTTGCAAGATAATAATGGATTTTTTGTTAAAAGGGGGGAAAGTAACAACATCACTGATGGGTTCATTGATGACAGTCGAGGGCAGTGGTTGAGGCTTCAGAGCTTCATTAACTTCGCTGACTCGGCTCTTTTTATTTTTGTAGAATTCTATCTAATTCTCCTTCAAAGTTATATCTATGAATGTTGGTCGCTTATTGCTTGTGGATGGTTTAGTGTCAGAGTTGTAGAAATCAGTGAGGTCTATAAAAGCTTTCCAACCTTTTTTGTGCTCCCCAACAGGAATGATGATTTTGCTTTGGCCACCATTGTTGCTCACTCTGACTAACCCTGTAGTGTGCTCTTTTCTATTCGATATTTTTTCAATCCAAAGTACTTGGTTTTCTTCTCTTGTTTCTTTGAAGTACTTTTGGCTGAGTGGCGCCTCGTGAAGAATATTGAAACAATGTTGAACCCACCTGAGAGTTTTCCATTGCATAGATATGGAGAACGCTTTGTCTTTGGATGCTTCAGTGATACGGATTCTGTTTCCATTTGAATTTGGATCAATGCCAATCGACAAAAGCTTTTGTTCAATGTGAACAGAGCGATGTTGTTGGGGAGGCTATCCATAGACGGGCAAAGGGTTAATGGGTGAAGGAGGCGGCGGGGAGGGAGGCATGGTTACTGGCAAAAAGGTGATGATAAGGGTGGAAGAGAGGGAGGCACGTTGGTTAGAGCATTTTTCACTCTCATCCATTAATCTGACTTTCAGCTAAAACATTTAATTAGGTTTCTTCCAAAAATGCTTGTAAAAAAATTACTTCAATTAAAAATATCTTTTTTTTCAAAAGACAACTTAAACTCACCCTAAGTCAACCTTGAATGCATTAGAAATAGACTCCTTAGAACTTGTGGTGCTGAAAACAACCTCTACCAGCTCCTTTTCCTAAGCTTATAGCCATTTACTTATATTTTCTCAACAATTTCCAATACTTCAACAACTCCAACTTCTTTACCAATCTCCCATCACTTCATGCTTCACAACACCCAATAATCGATTAAAAGTGGTAGCAGAACTTCCACTGGTTGGGCCAAATCTGAAGCTGTTCCATAACAAGTCGGCAGTCCAACCATTAGTAGTGGCTTTTTTGAAAAGTCACCATGGTATCCAACCATAAATTTGTCAGGAACCCACTGTATTCTAGTAAAGGGGGAATATGCAAACATCGCTAGCATTCTGAGAACTATCTCTCCTACAATCTACACAATATTTGCCTACACCCAAATCACCTAATCGGTTAATCCACACAATTATAACCTCATTAGTCTAACTGATAATAACTAATATACTCTTCTGCTATAGTACAACCATAATCGCACTAACACTTAAAACCAAAAAGAGAAGTCTCTGTTAAAGAGAAAGTCAAGTCAATGAACTGAAAAAATGTGAGAAAGAAGGATGAAATTATACACTCACAAGAAAATTGTGGTGGTAAAACAGAAGGGGCTCTTCTTTCAAAAATTTCTGCATGTCTGCTGCCTTTATCTGGAGGCTGTACATTAGATAGAACTACTACTGGCAGTGGACTTGAAGCAGAAATTGAATCAGAGACAGGTGCTGGCCAGCCTACTCGTAAGTCTAGTGACGAAGGAGAAATGCCTGGTGAAGGAATAGGGCCTAAATGAGATTGCTTTGTGACTTTTGTTGAAGACCTTTTATATCCATATTGACGAGCAGGCAGAGTTGCTTCATAGTTTCTTTTCTTTGACGTGGGACTTTCCACTGGGGTAGACGAACCAGCTTCGGGAGCAGATGACACCCCATTCTTTGGTGCATGTGTGTGCTCCTCTGTTCCAGGAGTCGGTGAATATGCAGCATCATGGTGGTGATGGTGGTGGTGGTGGTGGTGGTGATGGTGGTGATGGTAGTGTTGGTGGTGATGGTGGTGAGAATGAGGCAAAGGAGTAGGCGAAGGTGACTGTGCACTTCCACCACCACTAAGAGAGTGGTTCAGGACAGATGAAAGACGAACTTGCTTGACCTTACCAAATATAGTGTTATTGAGGCCAAGGTTTCCTGAATGAGAACTTGTGATGGTTTGTGCCAACTGTTTTAGCCTGTGTTTCGTTGAATTAGTCCCAATTGCCATTAGAACTGACGACTGAACAATAGTTGGGACATCCATTGTTGAACCTCTGTCGTTCGATAGGCTAACATATAAATTCTGCATCACATAAAACACTGCCAGTTAAATCTACAAGTTAAAAGCAATATCCATCAAAATCTTCAACAATCGAGAGAGTGAATATAGTTTCATCACCCATGCATCTAGCCATGAAGTTTCTTTAAGCATATAACTAAAAGCCAATGCTTTGTGAAGTTTACAGTTTCTTTAAGAAGTAGCACTCTTGTCATGCATAATTAAATGGAAGGGATCAAACATATAATGGGAAAGAAGATAGTAAGGAAGACTGCCGCACCTCATAACGAGATAGATGTAATCCTGACCTCAGCTGGCTTGTAAGATCATCAAAATTCACTTGAATCTGATAAATAGAATAATTTAATGTAAAATTGAAATAGATCTGTGCCGTTTGCAGAAGAAATGCACTTTGAGGAGGAATAATAGTTATTCCTCCAGGAAATTTCAACACCTCGAAGAAGGATGTATTGCCAAATAATGATGCAGTCAATCTGAGAGGTGGTTCATTTATAACCATTGTTTCAAAGGTTTCCTTGATTAAAATTTGAGAGGTTGGCGGAATTTTTGAATACTTGTCATCAGGATCTACAGCAAAAACAATTTTTGTTATGTTTGGTCCACCTAATGATTCTACTGAGAGGATGGCCACCTGGTTCAAAGAGAGTGTTAGATCAAATGACCAAAATGTGAGTTATCAAGCCAGAGGAGATAAGAAACTAGACTGGATACCTTGACAAAAGGTTCGGGTATTTCTCCAAAAATGTTATCCTCGAGCTCCAAAATATGGTTTTCCAGAAAAGAAACTGGCTTCCACGCATGAAAACTTGCTACTATTTCATGATCTGGAAGTGTGATAGAATCAAATAATTTCAGTGAAAAGAATATATATAATACATGTGCAGAGTGCAGTAGCTTAAACGCTACAAAAGGAGAATAATTTGACAGAGATGATTAGCATGATATGATACCATCACACATAATAATTCGATCAAGACATTCTGATTATGATAAAGCTCAAAGAGAATCAAATCCAAAAACAAATTTCACAAGTACTAAGCACTAATTAATTTTATATCAGAGTTCTTTGTCTTAAAGTTCACCACAATCAAACAAATCTAGAAATACCTAACTCCCAAACAAACAGATTTTACTCCTGTGAGTTTATGGGATACCACCCAACTCCTATGCCTTCTGATCATTTAACCAACACAAACACAAGTAATTTCATATAAGTCGAATGATTTTTGTTATTTTATTTGCATCACTCTTTTTGAATTCAAATACATCAAAAGTTGAGACTGTTCTCAAATAGATGAGACTTGAGAGAGAGCACTATCAGCTTTTAGGTGGTACGTTTCATTCATCACTGACCATAAACATGTTGTGTTATGCCAAACGAAAGAAGAAAAAAACAAACAGACAAACTCAAAAAGTATTTGAAATAATCACAAAATCATCCAAATCCACTTTTAAACATAAAATCAGATTTCCAGAATAGACAATGCGTTAGAATATTTCTTTAACCTATTAAAAGCTGCCCACAAGAATAGAATTATTCGACAAATTCATGCATAGATACCACCCAAAAAAATGAGGCAGCAAGCGGGAGAAGAAGAAAAACAGTCATCACCTTGAGCTAACTAAACATATTGTTTCTTTTTAGGGGTGAGGCAATACTAACTGCTAAATGGACAGCCAACAAGGATTCTTCAATATAACACTACAAATATTATCAAAATGGAAAATCCTAATGCATATCTGATATCACCTTCTCTTCAAAATTTCATACCACAGTACAACAACTTGAGTAGATACACGTAATTAACAATAAGGATAAGCTGGATCCAGGGCAACAATTGAATATACACTGGGCAAAGTGAGTCAATTTTCATTCTAAACTTTCAATTTTATCAATTGAACCTCATACTTTGGCAAGTATTGCAATTTTTATCTTCTTTTAGGATTCCATTTGAAGAATTGTTAAAAAAAATATTCTCGAGTGCATTCAATAGATTACAAATAGAAGTCTAATACAAAATTGATGGAACTAGAACTAGATTTTTGTTGAAATTACCGAGCTCTAAAGATTAATTCAATGGTCGAACTTTCACATTGATTTACCAGGACATGATTTTGTGCATTAGTTTGTTAGGGTTTCAATTTCATTGAAATAAGTGGATTTGGGGAGATTTACATTTTTTATGTAAAGTTAGTGGACAATTGTAATGGAAGCCTAACTATCGGTAAAACTTGCGGCGTACAATTTGATGAAAGAAAATCTCAGTGAGACTATACTTGGTCAATTGTTTTTCGCAAATTCTTCTCCTTGTTTATTCTTCATGAGTTATCTTGATCTATTTTTAGAACAATTGAAGTCAATCCTCCAAATGTTTCTCACGAAGGAGCTAAACATAATTAAGCTTTGTCTCAAATTTCCCTATGATCGTAAATTTCCTTTCTCGCACTCCAATCAAATCCAATAAATCACAACCACAATGATTCCACAAGCAACCATCCATACACTTGAACAACGGGTGCAGACATTCAAAAATCCAAAACAGTCTACTCTTTACAACAATCCAAATTTGTCTTCATTTTCTTGGTTATATTTTCAGAAGCAACAACGACAAAGGGGGCGGTAATCTAATAACAATCAACACCCACCAACAGAAATATAGATCTATCCCTGCCACAAAGTGTACAAGCACTCAAAACTCTAGAAAACTGAAAAGGAAAATTAAGAAAAAATGACGAAGGTTCCCACCTCTATAAGTAGAATCAAAAGCCCGATCCGGCCAATCACCATAGGAGAGGAATGGCGGCAGCCAAAAGATAGCAGAAAGAAACACAGCCGCCGACAGTAGAAGAAAGAAGACACATCTCACCGCAATCAATCTACGAATCCCACAGCACCCGCCGCCGCCGCATCGGCTGTTCACATTCCGGTCAGAAAGCTCGGAGGAGCTCACCCCAAGCGGCAGTGGCTGCTCTTCCTCGCTCTTTCCCATGGAGGCAATGCATGTGACGTGGGTTAATAACCTCCATTGTCAATTGGGTCTGAATTATCTTCACCCATTACTGCTCAAAGTGGAAGCAAATGGACTCCAAAACCAATAACAAGCCACAAAGCACCGAGTCTGGGACAATATGAAAAAAGCTTAGAATCCCAAATCCCACCTCGTGGGGTTAATTCACCGCAATCCCAAAACGAATTTAAAAAATTCTAGGGTTGGAAGGGGAGAGAAAAAGAGAAACTGGGGCCGGGGGGGTTAAATTTAACTGGCGCAGGAACTGCCAATGACAGCCATAGTAATGGGATATAATGGTGGGTTTGGTTTATCTGTCTATTCATCCATCCGTTTTCTTTTGAGAATTTATTAATAATAATTTGAAATTTTGGGGGAGAAAAATGGAAGAAGTTGACAAGACAGTAGAAAGAAGAAGGAAGCGAAAGTAGGAACAAAAGGAAGAAGAGGCGGCAAAAACAGAGGAACGGCACAACAATTAATTTGAACAGAAAAAAAAAAAAAAAAAAAAAAAAAAAAAAAAAAA
>JAOANK020000043.1:420274-431528 GCA_026257165.2 Telfairia occidentalis | reverse complement strand
TTAGAAGCTATTAGAATGTTACTTGCTTTTGCATCTCATAAGAATTTTATTTTGTACCAAATGGATGTGAAAAGTGCTTTTTTGAATGGTTATATTATGGAGGAAGTTTATGTGGAACAACCTCCAAACTTTGAAAGTTTTGATTTGCCTAATCATGTCTTTAAGTTGAAAAAGACTCTTTATGGCTTAAAACAAGCTCTTAGAGCTTGGTATAATAGGCTTAGTAATTTTTTTATTGAGAATGACTTTAAAATAGGTAAAATTGATACTACTCTCTTTATTAAGGCTAAAGATAATGATATGCTTTTTTGAGATGAGTCTGATGGGTGAACTTAGCTTTTTCCTTGGATTCCAAATCAAACAACTCAATGATGGAATCTTTCAAAAGTCAAGAGAAATACACGATATTTGCTCAAGAGATCCATTCAATGAAGGTAAAATTGCAAAAACTCCTATGAGCACATCCACTAAGCTTGACAAGGATGAAAATGGTAAATGTGTGGATGTTAAAGCTTATCGAGGTATGATTGAATCTTTACTTATTTAACCGCTAGGAGACCCGAAATCATGTTTAGTGTATGTCTTTGTGTTAGATTTCAATCTTGTCCTAAGGAATCGCATTTGCATGTCGTTAAGAGAATTTTTAAATATTTGCTTGGTACTACTGATTTAGGCTTGTGGTATCCTAGAAATGTTGAGTTTCATTTGGTAGGATATTCTTATGCGGATGTTGCGGCTAGTTTACTTGACCGTAAGAGTATTAGTGGAACTTGCCAATTTGTTGGTAGTTTCTTAGTATCTCCGGTTTAGTAAAAAGTAAAATACAGTTGCCTTATCCACTGTCGAAGCAGAATATATTGTGGTAGCTAGTTGTTGTGCTCAAATTATTTGGATGAAACAAACTCTCTTTTGTGATAATACTAGTACTATTAATTTGACTAAAAATACTATACATCATTCTAGAACTAAGCATATTGATATTAGGCATCACTTTATAAGCATATTGATAAGAGAGCATGTGCAAAATAGTCATATTATTCTTGAATTTATAGGCTCTAATAATCAATTAGCGGATATTTTTACCAAGCCTTTAAATGAAGAAAATTTTTGTAAAAATAGGCTTGAGCTTGGTATTATTCATTGTGATGCCTCTTGATCTTATAATCATTGGTTGTTATTTTTTTTTAAGTTGGCATATTGATAGGGGAAGATATGAAAAATATTCATATTTTTAGGGGGAACTTTCATGTCTTAATTTATTTTTCTTATTTCTTATTTTTTATTATTCCAAAGGCGAAAAAGTTTTTAAAAAATTGATCTAATTTACTTGTTTCATGATTATTTGTTGCATTAATTTAGGGGGAGAAATTAAATTTGTTATTGAATTTCAAGTATGATATTTATGGTGACATGTTGGATTTTATATGAAAATTATTCTTAATCCAATGTGACACTTTGGTTCTTAAAATTGTCTATACATTTTATTGAGTGGTTTTTCATCATAAAAAAGATGAAGATTGTTGGTTTTTTGGTCATTAATCCAAAATTAATTAATATTTTGATGATAACATACCTAATTTAATTTATTAAAAATTTTAGTATTTTGAATAGCTCATTGCGTAGAGCTCGAAACAATGATTCCAACGTCTTTTGAATCACCTAAGTCAGAGCTCAAACGAAGAAGTTATGACCAAAACAAGTTGGACGAAAAATACCGAGAAGATGACGTGGCGGCAACACGTGGCAGATATCAGAGACTGATGCGGATGAATCGTCCATTGACACGTGGCGAAATAAAAAAAAAACAAAAAAAGGGAGAAACCAACGCTAAAATAAGTATATACATATATATACATATAATTTTAAATATTATTTTATTAGATAAATGGGAGAGTGACACGTGGTGGACACTTTTTTAATATATATATATATTGGTGACAGACGGTCAAAATTGTTTAAAAAAACAAAAAAGAAAATTGGTTTCTCTCCTCCTACACGCTTTCTTTTTTCTTTTTCTTTTTTTTTATTATTCCTTCTTTTCGACCATTAGAGCTAAAATTTAATTGTTTTAAAATTAATTTTTTTTATCATTTTCTCCATTAAATCTCCACCCTTGGTTTTCTTTCACCCAAATCAAATGATTTAAATTAAACTTGATTTTAAAATTGATTTTTACTCGATTTCTCTCTCTTTTTAAAATCAATCTTCTTCTCCAAAATAACCCAACAATTTTATAATTCTCATTCTTTCTCCAAAATAAAAAATCTTCATTATTGCTCTCTCTAAAGCTCTCAATTTTTCATTTTCAATTATTCTTGTGAGAGATTTATTGTTATGAGAAGTGAAAATTATTGTAAGCTCAAAATTTGCAAATCTACTC
The DNA here is from genome assembly GCA_026257165.2 of Telfairia occidentalis. Classification (NCBI taxonomy): domain Eukaryota; kingdom Viridiplantae; phylum Streptophyta; class Magnoliopsida; order Cucurbitales; family Cucurbitaceae; genus Telfairia; species Telfairia occidentalis. The sequence continues at coordinate 429,148 of JAOANK020000043.1, read as the reverse complement.
TATTAGAGAGTTTATTGAGTATTTTTTAATCTTCAAATTTCTTGTAACAGTTTCTCTTTAACTCATTAAAAAGAGTGTTGTAACGGTTTGATTCTCAACCATGGAAAGGATCGTGTTTTCCTATTGGACTCTGAGTCTTGAAAAGAGTCGAGAAATTTTAATCAAATTCTCAAAAGATACTTGGACAGCGGGGTAGGTCGAGTTTGACCAAACCACTATAAAATCAAGGTGTCATTTTCTCTAACTCTATCTTATTGAAATTTTCTCAATTAATTTAGAAATTTATTGAAATTGTTATTCATTGTTGTTGAGATTGTTAACTTTTATTTTACCATATATTTTATCAATCTTGTATTTAGAATTTATTATGATTCTTATTAATTGTTGTTAAAAAGTATATTAATTTGTTAAATTAGGTTCACTTAGGAAAAAGTTTATATAATTTTTAATTAACTCTAACCCCCTCTCATCTATGATTGTCATACCGATCTAACAAGTTCATCATTCCTTTAAATGTATGATCAAATAAGTTAGAAATATCACATGCATAGCACGATCTAAAAACTAGTATATTTAAAAGTATGTGAAAGAAACTTTTTTTTGAACAATATTAACTTTGACACTTAAAAAATGTCTAAATTATATTTCCTTTAACATTCTCTCTCTCCCAGTATCCTTTATCTTAAGTTTACTTCTCTCTCTTCACCATTCTTTCTCTCACGTCTCTCTTTATTTCTCTCGCTATCATCTACACACACTCTCCCACCAAATCTTTAGGTTTCTCACTCTCCTACTCATTCAAATTTCTCCCTCTCTCAAATGGATGAATTTATTTGATTCTCTCCCTAACCAAATACCCTATCTTTTCTCTCTCTTAAGTCTCAATTCTATTTCTACTTCTCTCTCATCTACACACTCTCTCTCCCACCCACTTTCTACATTATTCCTCACTCCCCCACTCTCTCTATCACTCTCCTATCCCTCCAAATTTTTTCTTCTCTCAAATGGATCAATATTTTTTGTTAATTTATTTCAAAAATTGATTTAAAATATCTAATTTTCATTTTTTTTATTATTAATAATAGAATTTCAAAAATTTTAGAATTTTAAAGGTTAAATAATTTCAAAACAAATGTTGAAAAGTATATTGAAATTAATAATTTGAATGAATTAAATTAAAGAAGAAATCATTGTTAACGGGTGAAGTTCAAATGTTTTATAATTTTTCTCCATGGCATTTAATCACTTGAAATCAATAATTTAAAAAAAAAATTGATAAATTCATTCTTAATTAGTATTTGATTATATAACTTAATTTTTTCAATAAAATAGTAAGCTATTTATTTTAATATTTATATCAAAGTACTTTAAGAATAGTGTAATTATTAAACTATATTGAAAAAATCATCTATTACTTTATAAATAGTTTATTTTCTTACAAACATACACAATCATATTATTTATTATATTTTTAACTTAATTTCACTATACGATAAAATGAAACTGAAATACCACGTGTAAAGCACGTACTGGAAGACTAGTTAACTCAAAATAAGGCAACTTTTTTGTCCTAATTTCTATTTCTTTTGATGTAATTTTTTTGTTTTATATTACAAATAAATAAGAAATGAGGGATTAAAACTTACACTATGAAATATTAATATCTAATTATTTTATGGGACAAAAATTCATTTTGACTACTAAACTTATCAAGTTGTATCAATTTTGACCTTAAACTTTCAATTTCATCAAATTGAACCCTAGACTTACATAATTCTTATAATTTTAATCATCTATTCAATTTTGGCTATTTCACCCATTAATTTTAACAAAAATCAATGTGAAAACTTTTCGTAAACTCACACATTTGATAGAATAAGCATTGCACAAAATTAAGTTTAATTAATGTACAAATTAACTATTTAACAACTCACAAACTTCAACAAAAAATTAGCTCTAGTGTCGTTTTTATATAAATTTTATTCTTTATATATGTTTTATAATTATTGAACGCATATGAGAATTATTTTTTTAATAAATATTTTAAACAAAAATTTATCAAAAGAATAAAATAGCAACACTTTGGAGTTAAGACTACAACATTTATCTAAGTTTAAAGTTCAATGAGATAAAATTGAAAGTTTATAATCTAAATTAATACAACTTAACAAGTTTAGGGGTCAAAAAAAAAAAAATTTCCCCATATTTTACCTATGCTCAAGTGGAAGATTTTGAAATAACTACTAAGAGAGATGCTCGCCTTATTGCTTATTCGAGGAAAATTCATGAATAGAGATGGTGACATTGATTTACCATTTTACGCCTTGGAGGAAAATAATGAAAGAAAAAGAAAATGTAACCTCCCAACTTGGAGACATTTTAGATCAACAAAACATACAAAAAGGGCACTAAAATTTGATATAAATATGATTTACTGGTGTAATAAGCTGATGTAATACAAATCTAAATTACAGATACAACCTATTTTTCCTTTCAGTTCTATGCAACAACATCACCTAACTAAATAAAAAGATTATTGTAATAAGCATACAACACCACCACCTGACACTAACAACTGCAAATGTGAAAGCTATATGTATCAATCACAAACTTCATCTAATACCATTACCCATCTTGATCCATTGTACAAGTCCTAAGACAGAAGCAGCTTCATCCAATGAAGAAATGCAATTCGAGCGATAGCGGTCGAGGCACTTGTTTGATAAATTTGATTGTAGTCTTTCGATTAACTAGAAAGAAAACTTCCATGCCCCTCACTCTCGCGGCCGTGCAAGCCAGAGAGAGCTGAGGGCTCGAAGGCGGGAGAAGTAGTCATTTATTGCAAGAAGTGCGCGGGCTGATTGACGGGTTGTCAATATGCGATGCATTTGTTGAAGTGTCTGTTGACGAAGATTATCAGCCTGCAAATTCCAAAAAGAGAAAAAAGAGGGAGTCAGAGGACAAAGATTTCTAACTTTATTTGTTTGTTGCAAATTCTGGGGAAACATGACCCGAATATTGAAGTTATATAAATGTAACATGATGCAACTGAAATTTTGAATGACAATTGATTCTGAGGCATCACAAAATGTTATGATTGACTAATGATTTCTTAATGTTTTGAAGCCCGAGATTTTCATTTTACTTGAAATTCGGCATTGAAATCTTCTTTACATAACAAAATGGAAAGTAAACTACATATTTTGTGAAGAAAATACCAAAAATACTGCTTTCAGTTCAAACAAGATCATAGTCAAAATATGCACTTGACAGCAAAACAAACGACAGGTTTTGCCAAACAGCTGACAGAATCTAAACCTGACGAAAGTCCCAGGAACTTGTCATTGAGACAAAGATGAAGCATTTTAGGGTTTTCACAGAAAAGAAATCTATCTAAAGACTTCTTCCATTTTCCACATTTTGGAATTCGTAAGTGATGTCCAGTAATCACTTCCAGCTGGAATAGAGTGGCATAAAAATCTAAAACCAGATTTTACCTGGCGTAGGAAGCCTTCAAGAGTTCCTAGCTTTCCCATTGCCATGGCCATTTGACCCATATAATTTGCCACATTCCCAGATGATCCCGATGTCGCAGGTGAGCTGCTGGCCAATGTTTCAGCCAAGGATTGTTGCAATGCATCCATCCCTTGTGAGAGAGCATCTTCGGCCTGTTGTGATAATTGTTGCAGGTTACAGATGCCCATTACTTGCTGCTCGGTCAAAGGCTCCAATTGGTTTACAAGAAGCTGCATGAACAAAGTTGCAGTTAAAACAAACATTCAGCAACATGAGAGGGAACTGGGAAAGATAAAAGAGAGCATGCTGTAACACTAACGCTTAACCAGAAACAATAAAATGCTAAAACAAGATAGTATTTGCCAATACATGCACGTGCAAAGCTAAAAAATAGTTATATATAATTATTCCAAAAATATAAAAGCCATTTATCAAAAAAGACTCTTGAATTTCAAAACTTTTCATGTTGAGATCTAGAAATTTCAGAGTTATTTCTCATCTGACACCCTGTGAAACGTGTGCTGATAGGCTTGTTAAACTTCATATTCGTTCTACCTATATGAGAGAACTGGAGGTTGTTGACAGTTGGTGATTGCAGTAAAGGAGAAAGTAAGCAAGGGAAGTGTGTTCTGTTAAGATAGCACATTAAAAAAAAACCACTTGCAAATCTTTTCCTTACATTTGTATATCTGTTAATCCATTTTAGTTTAGTTGATTAGAGTTACAGATTTGTTAATTCAGTTCTAGAGACTTCAGTCCATAAAAACCTTCAATGTATTACTGATTAATAAAAGAGAGAGATATTATTTACTCACTCTTAAGATGGTATCAGAGCTTTCTATCTAACGACCAAAAGCACAAATTTTTTTCAATACCCAGAACAAAATGCCCGCATCTGAAAATCAATCGGAGGTCTCCACTGCACAAGAATTGCAGATTATCAACCCTGGCATGAAGGTTTCTATTGTGAAACTAAATGATAATAACTATCTACTATGGCATGTTCAGATCCTTGCCACATTGGAAGGGAATGGTCTGGAAAAATATATCAATGGCGATGGAATAATACCTGCAAAAATTCATTTCCATCACAGAAGGTTCGACGCCCACACAAAAAGAAAACCCAAATTTTCTTCTTTGGAAAACAGATTGATAACTTCTTGACTACTTGGGTCCATGATTGAGGACATTCTTGGAGATCTACTTCATTGCAATACAGCAAGTGAAATTTGGAGCTCTCTCCCAAATGTTTGCCACAAGAAACGTTGCTCAGGTCATGCAGATCAAGACTCAGTTACAGAATTTCCAAGAAGGGAGTCTCTCTCTAAAAGACTATTTCCGACAAATCAATGGGGTCATTGATGCACTGAAATCAGCTGGTAAACATATCTCTTCTGAAGATCATGGATTACACATCTTAGGTGGTCTTGGACCAGAATACGACTCAGTAGTTTCAATCATAACATCACAGAGGACTCCTCTTTCTGTACAAGAAATTACTTCTTTATTACCCACCCAAGAAAGCAGAATGGAAAAGGAAAATCATGGGTCCAGCGCTTCCACCCTCCCCTCTGTGAATCTTGCTTTTACAAAAAATAATGCAATGCAGAATAAAAACCAGTCGACTGACAATGGAACAAAAGGAAAATCTAACAAAGGTGGAAATAATCGAAATTGGAACAATGGCCAGAAACCTCAATGCCAGATCTGCAACAAAATGGGACATACTGCGGCCAAGTGCTATTTTCAAATTCCAGGGCAATATTCGGGACCTTCAAACTCCACTGCAAATGTGATGCTTACCTCCTCTGACATTAACAAGGATACGAATTGGTATCCGGACTCAGGGGCAACAAACCACATCACTCATGATCTGTCCAACATGTATCTAAGCACAGAAGCATCAGATGGAAAACAAATTCATGCTGCAAATGGGGCAGGTTCGTCAATCCAAAACTATGGCTATACTTCCTTTCCTTCACCAAAAAATCGCATACTTTTTCTCCATAATCTTCTCCAAGTTCCATCGATCACCAAAAACCTCATTAGTGTAAGCTAATTTGCCCTCGATAATAACATATTTTTTGAATTTCACCCCAATTTTTGTTTTGTGAAGGATCGCAATACTGAATCTATCCTACTCCGAGGGACACTTCATGAAGGGTTATATTCTTTTCAGTTGGGCAAGCCTCTCCCAGCCAGGAATCCTCATCTTCAGCTTCAAAAGTCTTCAACACCACCACTACTATTTCGCCTTCCATCCCCAACGGATAATTCTTGTTCTGTTTTAGATATATGGCATAGGCATTTAGGCCACCCCTAAAATTGTTTCTGATTGTGTACCTCCTATAAAAGATAATAATCAAAATCTTTCCTTCTGCACCGCTTGTGCATTGGCAAAAGCCATTCTCTACCCTTTTCTCCATCTTTAACCAAATATACATCCACTCAGAAATTAATTGTCTCATACTTGTGGGGTCCCTCTCATACACCTTCAAAAAATGATTTCAAATATTACATAAGCTTCATTGACGTATTCTCTAAATACACTTGGGCCTATTTTCTCCACACGAAGTCCGTAGCCATAAAAGCATTCACCTTATTCAGAAATCACATTGAAAAACTCCTTGGAGTCTCTATCCCAAGATTCCAATCTGATGGTGGTTGCGAATTCAAAGTTTTCACTCCTTATCTAAAATCCCTTGGCATTGAACATCGATTTTCTTGCCCATATACCTCCCAACAAAACGGTATTGCCAAAAGGAAACACCGTTACATTGTTGACATTGGGCTAACCTTACTCTCTCAATCCTCCATGAACTTAGAATACTGGGATGAGGCTTTATGAACTGCAGTCTACTTAATAGACTTCCCACTCCAACTCTAAATGATCTAAGTCCCTTGGAGACACGTCACAATCAAAAGCCCAATTATCACTTCCTAAAACCATTTGGTTGCTTATGTTATCCATGTCTTAGACCATAAAATACACAAACTAAATTTTCGTTTCACTCCTGGCCTATTTCTTGGTTATAGCAACCAACACAAAGGATACAAATGCTTTACCCCTACTGGAAAATTATATATTTCCAGAAACGTTAAATTTGATGAGAACACTTTCCCTTCCCAAATTTCTACCCCACTTCAAAAATTTCTCTGTCTTCTCAGATTTCATCCTTATTACCTACAGTACAAAAATAACCTTCAAAACCATCAGATATTTCTACTACTGTCCATATCCCATCATCTCAGCCTTGTCCTATCCCCATAACTACACACACATCAATTCCCTCACCTACTACAATTAATAGTTTGCATTGTACAGCACCTGTCCCTACTCAAGCATCCCCTATTGCTGCCATACCGTCTGCGCCGGTTGAAATGGACAGATCATTGGACCAAGCTAATGCACATCAGTCTTCAACTTTGACTTCTGTATCTTGTGCATCTCCTACTAACTCATGTGATTTACCAGTTTTGCCCGTAGATATTGGCAGGTCTCCTTCTAATCAGCCGCAGGTAATTCAAAGCTCACAGTTGTTCCTATCAATACACACCAGATGACTAATCGTACAAAAAATGGTGTATTCAAGCCTCGTGTTTTTCTCACTGACTATAAAGAGGTGGAACCTCTTACTGTTCGCAAAGCTCTCAAGCATCCTCACTGGCGAGCTGCTATGCACTCGGAATATGATGCTTTTCTCCAAAATCAAACATGGGAGTTAATTCAATCCTCACCTAATCAGAAAGTGGTAGGCTGTAAATGGGTCTTCAAAATAAAGAGAAACCCTGATGGTTCCATTGCAGATATAAAGCGTGCTTGGTAGCTACGGGATTTCACCAATCAGCCAACATTGATTACACCAAGACATTTAGTCCAATGGTGAAACCGATCACCATCAGAGTTTTACTCACTCTGGCACTTGCTCGTGGCTGGTCTCTTCGCCAGGTTGACATAAACAATATTTTCTTCATGGCATTCTATCTAAGAACGTCATAATGGAGCAACTGGCAGGTTTTGCTGTAGCTAGCTCTCAGCCTCTTGTTTGTAAGCTCAGAAAAGCACTCAATGGATTGAAGCAGGCCCCTAGAGCATGGTTCGAGAAACTTAGTATGTTCTTATGCTCCTTGGGATTCCAGTGTTCACGTGCTGACAGTTCCCTACTCCATAAATTTGCTCAAGGTCAGTGCATCTACATTTTAATATACGTCGATGGTATTGTAGTTACTCGTAGCTCCAAATCTAATGTGGATACTCTTATTTTTATACTACATACCAAATTCTCTCTAAAAGATCTAGGGGTCCTTAACTATTTTTTGGGTGTTGAAATTTCATATCCTTCTAGTGGTGGCATCTTTCTGTCTTAAAGAAAATATATTACTGACCTTCTTCACCGAGCAAAAATGTTTGAGGCAAATCCGATATCTACACCTATGGTTAGTGGTGCACTAGTATATGCTAGATCTGGAGAAAAGTTTGATGATACTTTTCTTTATCGAAGTATCATTGGGGCTCTCCAGTATGTGACATCCACACGCCCTGACATAGCCTTTTGTGTTAACAAAGTCTGCCAATTCATGCATTCACCTATTGTAGTCCATTGGCAGTTGGTGAGACGCATCCTTAGATGTCTAAAGGGCATTTTTTATCATGGTTTGTTGCTATCTAAACCATCTAATCTCCAATTTGTTGGTTATGCCGATGTTGATGGGGTATCCAACCCTGATGACCAAAAGTCCACCTCAGGTTTCAGCATCTTCTTTGGAGGCAATCCAAATTTCTTGGGAATCTAAGAAACAATCCATAATATCCAGGTCCAGCACAAAGGCCGAGTACAGGTCCTTGGCACTATCTGCTGTAGAATTAATTTGGCTCAGATCACTCTTCAATGAGCTTCGGATCCCTCTTCCTCAATCACCAATTTTGTGGTGTGATAATTTGAGCACAGTTCATTTAAGCGTCAATCCAATTCTGCACTCTCGAACAAAACATGTTGAATTGGATATATACTTTATTCGCGACCTTGTACTATCCAAGAAACTAAATGTCCAACACCTTCCAGCTACAGCACAAATTACAGACATTCTGACCAAACCATTATCAGCTTCATCGTTCAACATGCTTCGATCCAAGCTCAATGTATGTTCTGGATTCTCGACCTTATCCATTGGCTAGCGGGGGAATGTTAAGATAGCACCAGTGTTTTTAAAAGCCCAAGGTGCACTAAAGCGCAATAGCCCTTCGAGGCTTAAGCACGAGGCGCCCAAAAAAAGCGCGGGCCTTTTTTTACGAAGCGCACAATAGATATATATAAATAAATTTTTTATATATGAAGAAAAGTAGTATAACAAATAATA
>JAOANK020000043.1:408527-420174 GCA_026257165.2 Telfairia occidentalis | reverse complement strand
GAAGCGAGGCGCAAAGACCGTGCCTTGGGCTTAAGCGCGCCTAGGCGCCCACCTCACTGGGCTTTTTAAAACACTGGATAGCACATTAAAAAAAAACCACTTGCAAATCTTTTTCTTACATTTGTATATCTGTTAGTCCGTTTTAGTTTAGTTCATTAGACTTACAAATTTGTTAATTCAGTTCTAGAGACTTCAGTCTATATAAACCTTCAATGTATTACTGATTAATAAGAGAGATTTTTTACTCACTCTTAAGATGTTCGTTAGCATGCTGGAAATAAGGTGGAGAGTTTGAAGCATAGGGGGAGCAGTTAAGTTCAATTGAAAGAATGAAGATAGATTACAAGTTTGTGTAGAAGAATTTTTCACAATGTACAGGAAACGGAGGTTCTCTATTTGACTGGATGGAGCGGTTAATAAAAAATTGTAGTGGAAAATCAACGGAGCCAAGAGGAAGATACGAAGGAGAAAGAAACCAGAGAGAATTGCATACAAGTTAAAATTATCGAGCACACAGGAATTAATATTACAAGAGTCAGGCATATAAGAAATCAAATCTTCAAAGAAAACAAAGAGGATTATTGAAGCACCGGGGGAGTTGCTGCACCATTAAATTGCATGTTCATATACCAGTCGTCCTAACTTCCTACCTACATCATCATAGCGTCATACTAGTGTGCAACCACATTGTTTTCTCCAAAGAAGCACATACACGGACACGACACCACACGTACACGGCAACACGTAAATTTCCAAAAAAAGTAGGCACGACAAGCCGAGGACATGTTAATTTTTTTTTATAAAAAAATATATATTTGTGCATATTTTGACATATATATATATATATATATATATATATACTTTTTTTCTTTTTTTATTTATTAATTTTTATTTTATTTTATTTATTCTTATTAAATTATTTTTTTATTTTACCCAATTTAAAAATGAAAATAGAATTATAAAAAGATATATTAAAATAGAATTTAAAAAATGAAAATCAAATTTAAAATAAAAAAGAAATGAAAATGAAATAAAAAGAATGAAAACAAAATGAAAAGTATTAAACATAATTAAACAAATAAATAAAATCAGAATTTTTAAAAAATAAATTAAAAAAAAGAATGAAAACAGAATTAAAAAAATAGAATAAAAAATGAAAAGAAATCGGGAAGAAGAAGAAGCCGAAGTCGCAAAGTCTGTGAGTTTTTTTCTCAAGAGAAATTGCGAAGAAGAAGAAGCTAATGGGATACATGTCCGACACGGAAACTCCCTCCATCTTGGAGTGTCCGTGCTTCATAGGTTTTTTCTCCAAGTACAAAAAGGTGTGATTGAATTCATTCATCCCGAACCAACTAGGAATATGTGGTTCCAGGAACCTGATTGGTGGGTGAAATGTTGATTGCAAGAATAATTGGACCCCAAGAAAAAGCCTAGTTTCAAGTCGTCTTGTCAGTAGAGAAGGATCGTAGTTGAAGATTTTGGTTTAAATATCAGCACTGTATAAAGAACAAAATCTCGTTAAATTTTCAATTCCAGTAGCAGGAATGCTAATGGGACGAATTATGAGGTGCTCATAATCTAACTCAACTCCTGTACGAAGGATCAACATTAGATTTACCATTTTTTCAGGCCAACAATTGGCCACCTTATATTTTGAGAAAGTGTACCAAATCCTCATTTGGAAATTTAAAAGGGCCTTATCTAGATGGAAGGGAATGACAATGAGACTCGAAAAGCTGGTTTTGGAGTGTGTCAAGGATCCAGCCCCATTCATCGATACATCTAGTCACCACTATCACTTGTCTCCGGTTGATCTTTCTAATATCTTGGAGATCAGTTAAATCTCCCTTGAGAAATTGATATCTTCTTCTGACAAATGAGGGGGTCCTGGAGTCTCAAGGCTTAGCCACATCCACAAAAGATTGATCAATCTTCTTGGAAAAAATTCTTCTTTTCATTGTTACTAACAACGTAGCCAATTAGGAAGCTCTTGAGGAGTGGAGACGTCATGGAAAGAGGCTTGGTTGTGCATTCGATTTAATGCTTTCTTGGGCTTCTGTTCCTAAGGAATTTTGTAACTTTCCCGGAGTCTTTTCTGTACAGCTAATTAACTTGGTGGCTCCTTTTATTGAGCTTTTTATCTTAATGAAAGTCAGTTTCATAAAATTAAAAAAAGAGTGGCAACACTTGGGATATTTAATGTCCCAAAAGAGTGGCAATTGGCCAAAATAATTTGAACCTATAACGTCAAAAGCATCTGAATTTACCGTGTAGGCTTCTGACCAGTTGGTAACTCACAGCGACATTGCAAGGTATATAGGTAAATACAGACAAGGAATAAGACAGCAGGTGGGGAGAAAGAAAAAACATGATTTTTGACCAAGGCCAAATACACTAAAAGTGCACACGGAAAATAAACATCAAGCAAGGATATAAATTTCTAATTAACTATAATCATTAAATATCATAAAAGATGAACAGAGTAAATTGCGAAGAATCAGTAAACTTGGTGGGACATGCTGAATTAGTTATGAACTTAAGGTTTGCAGAAGGCTCTACTGATCAACCTGAGCATGGATTTAACCATACACTGTGGGGTATAAAGTTATAAACGACGCTCTAAAGCTTCTGCATAGGTTTCTTACACCTTAGAACTTCTGTTGTGATTTGTTAATGCTCAGAGCTGACTGCTTATGTACAAGCAATTGTACATGTCAACACACTTATCCATGTAAATTTTCACTTGGGCAGGAATCAATACCAAAAAAGCGAAGATAGTGAAAGTGAGGGGGAGAAGACCTAATGTGTATCCCATAGCTATCACATTTTTAATTGACTAAAAATCACATATTAGAGGTAGCAAACTTTATTACATGGATGCAGGGTTGGGAGGGACCAATTAACTTCATGTTCTTATACTTGCACCAATCTATAAACTTTTTCCCGCTCTACTTTCACAAGAAAAAATATAGAGAATAGCTTACCTTCAGGATCTCTGATGAACGGAAGCCACCAATCCACAGAAAACACCGCTCTGCTGGTGTCTTCCACATTCCTGACAAGATGTGGAACACATCAGCTTTGGCTGCAATGCCTTTCAACCTGAAAATATCATCGAACTGTGAAGTCACATTATCAACAATAGTTCGAAGTTCAGTGTCACCCGCATGCGAATTAACTGCAGCTCTAAGCTCATTTATCAGCCTGTTATGCTCCTCTAACCAGCGTGAATATTCTGCATCAAATGCCAGGGCTCCTACAAACCAAAAAAGAAAAGATATGACAAAGAATCAAAGAAAACATGAACCAAACCAATTTTAGGTTTTTCCTTTTTCATACACGATGTTGTTAATAGTTAATAGAATCAATGAATAACGGTTCCACACTATACCTTACAGGTGTGCAACTATGCCATATTTTGGTACAAACTCCATTTAAAAGATAACCTAGTACATTTAGCACCAAAAACATGCTGTTTTCCTTTTCACTAACCATGCATCCCCTATAAGACAAGATCACAGAACTGCCCTTGTGTATTCTTCATTTCTTCTTAATGAAAGTCAGTTTCTTCGCATGAAAATAAATAAATAAATAAAAAGCCAAACATTGGAATTTTGTGAAGAAATAGACACAGAATTATTAAGGTTGGTAAGCGTAATTGAAAATACCTAGGATCCCGAGAATGCATGACATTCTTTTGGGTGCACATGCTGGGCCTAAACTGCCACAACATCTATCTCATTCGAAAAAAGTTCTAACGCCCACTAAATTAAATTTATGACTTTGATCATTGGAAAATAAAGTATTTCCTCACAAAACATTAAAAACTATAAAAACTCAGGTTCCTTCAAAGAGAAGTTTATATTAGCAAGAACAGCCAATATACGACATCTATCTCAACAGTGACCAACTCATGATGAATTGAAAACAGTTAACACAGTAGGATAACCAGATAACTGATATATTAAAAAGATCACATGCCATAACATGCATAAGAAGCTTAAATACCATTTCCACTCATCGAATGAGTTTGGTCTCCAGAACTTGAAATAAATATGCCCTGCATAAAGGGTGATGGAAGATGTAAGCAAGCATCGTAGCTTCCCTACAATATTGAAAGATAATGTACTATGTTCGCCAAGCGCAAAAATATAGATAACTCAACCTGCTGGCGGGCTCGCTGAAGTTCTTGCTCGAGCTGAGTAAGCTTCAGCCTGCTACTTTCTAGCTGCTGCACATATGCCTATGAAAGGATGGAAAGTGATAAAGAAATAATTATACAAATTCAAGGCAAAATATGATCAGCTTCACTGAGCATTTCTAAACAACCAAGTCAATATCAGTTCAAGCAGGACAAGCCACAACCACCATTGAAGTCAAATTCTCCAAAAAAGAAAAAAGAAGGTACAGTCTATTCAATGCTAGACATGACTCAAGAAATTCTTTTGTAATTATGGTATTGCCTTAATTCTTCAAGACTGGCTTTGATTGTTTAGTTTTTGGGAGGGGGTCCTCTCAACCCCTTGCCCTCAGGCTGTTTTCTGCCCTCTTTAATATAGTTCTACAGTTTCTTATAAAAAAGATGCTAAACAGTTTACAATTTCAGAGAATCAGTGGAATAAGAGATCAATGATGATGGAAGCTTACTTTTTTCCTTAAACGACTTTTTCTAGCAGCTTCACGATTTTGGGCAAGCCTCCGTAAGGTCTGAAAGGGACGTCAAACAACATATTAGTTGCTTGAAAAAGCTGCTGTTTAACCATCTACATGTTCAGCTAACAATCTAAAAATATTTTAGTTTAAAATATGACCTTCTGATCTGATGTTTTTTCTTTTGATTTGTTGCTTGAATCATATGCCGCAAGTGAGTTCCCTTGATCCTTGTCAAGCTGCAGAAGACAAAAGAACATGAGCTTAGCACCCCAGAATACTAAACAGAAAGACAAACACAATTACCTGAGATAATATGAACATTCAACCACAAAATTAATTATTAAGGTGCCGTTTGATAATATTTTATTTTCTGTTTTTGATTGTTGGTTAATGAGAAAAAGGGTGGTTTGAAAGCCAATTTAGTTTTCTGTTTTTTGTATTTCAAAAATCTAAAGTAGTTTTTAAAAACATTTTCTGTTTTTCAAAAACTGAATTTTTCCTCTAATGCTCAATTTTTTTCTTTTTGACATATCTCTCAACAACAAATTTCTAACTTTTTTTCACTATAGAACTCTTTCCTCTCTAAAAACTCTCTAAAATTTCCATCTGTATAAGTTTTTTTCTCTCTCTCTCTCTAAAACTTATTTTTATACAAATTTCATTTCTCCTTCTCTTCCAACATATTGAATAATTTCATTTCTCTTTCTTTTCTCCCTGCATATTTAATAATTCCTCCAATTTTTTCTCTCCAAGATATCTATCTTTAAAATTACTTCCTAACTTTTTGTCTCTCTCATTTATTTTCTTCTCCAACAAATACATCTCTAACTTTTCTCTCTAAATTTTATCTCACTACAACTTTTAATATCTTCCTACCTTTTCTTTATTTCCCTAACATGTCTTTCATTCAAATCTCTCTTCTTCTCTCTAACTGTTTCCTATTTAAAATTTCTCTTTCCTTCTAACTTTTCTCTCTTTCTTTAACTAATATCTTTTCTTAAGAACTCTAACTTTTCTCTCTAAATCTTTTTCTTTTCTCTCTCTAAATTTACTCTCTAAGAATTAATCTCTACGTCGTTGAACTTTTATTTTCATACGTCTCCACATATTTTTATCTCTCTAACACGCCTCTCTATCGCTCTAACTTCTTAAAAGTCAGAAAACTAAATATAGTAATCAAACAGGTTCAATTTTTTGTTTTTTAAAATCAAGCAACTTGTATGCATAGATGATAAAGATTAAAGAAAATAAACCAGAAGATCTCCAAAATGAATCTTCTAAAACTAATCTGATAACATACTCAAGGGACTTTACCCTTTGACTTTTGTCATCTGTGTCATCTGTGGAGGTATCAGTTCTTGTACTAGTATCTGCCACGTTAGACTCTCCCCAATTTTCACGATGACCACTAGATGTAGAAACCAAATTTGGATTTGATTCTTTCTGTAATGGCAATGTTTGAGACCCCATGATAGCAGTCGGCAGATTTACATCAGCGGATGCAACTGGCTGAATTCCAATATAGGTACATCAGGTGGATGTTAACATTCATCAAACACAAGTCCAAAGCAAGACCAAATAAACCTTTCTATTAAAATTTTGAAAATATAAAATGAAAACAGATAAAACAGTACCTTAATTAAAGCACCAAACTGTATGTTGTTGCTCAGAGCTGAACTATTCGATTTTATCTGATTATAAAGAGGATCTAAAGCAAGCAGATATGGAAAGAAAATATATTAGTAGAAGAAGAAGAAGAAGAATACGAGAAGACTGAAGCTAAGAGATGAGCAGTCAGACTTTCAGAGGTTTAGATTTTATGGCACCAAGAAAAAAAATTCTCTTCTATAGTTATACAAATTGAAGTGACGAATGGTTGAATCTTAGTGATCGTGGCAGTAACCCTTCTATAGTTAATATATACAAGCAAAATTATTTATACATACTACAGTATATGTACATTATTTAGTTATAAATTGGAAAAAGAATCTAAGCAACCTTAAGTATCACTATCACATAGAGAAAGCCATAATTGCACAAGAAAGCTTTAGACAACTCATTGAAATGTGAAGTAGTAGACAGATTGCAGAAGGAATAGAAAGAGACAGTAAAAGATTAGGTTCAACAAAGAAAGCCAGCCATAAAAAGCTGGGGATGTAATGGAACAAGAATGAGGTGTGTTCTTAGGCATATTTGTTAGGGGTCAGCTAATCAAGACATCTCAAAGCCATGCTAGAAACATAGCAGAGGAATTGTACAAGATAAATTAAACAAAATCATAAGAGGTTCACATGCACTGACTCTGAACTCAATAAAGCAGTATCAAGAGTGAAAATAAAATAAACGGATAATCACAAAAACTAAAGTGGACAAAAAAATAAAAAAGCCTTAAGTTCCATTACGAAATAAAACAGTAATACATACTTCTAGTAAGGTCTACATCTTCTATATGAAATCCAAGAGTTTGCTCAAGTGTTCTTAAGTCTGAGATTCGAGATGAAGGAATTGAGCTTCCCTCTGCACCCCTGAAAATAAAAGTGAAAAAGACTATCACAGCGTGAAAAAGATTTTCCAACAATAAAGCAATAGGCGAACAAAAGACCCTAGCAGGAAAGGCAAAATTAAGGGATGCATCAAAACGTAACAAAGGATTCACAAGCCTATAACTGGGGACTGGAAGAGCAAAATATTTGTTGAACTCAAGGATGTGAATTGACCAAGAAGATCTATTTTAAGTTATACCTGACATTCAACTAAGGATTTAAATTACCAGATGAATATGCTAAGACAGGGTAAATGCATTATATCCCCTTCAATAAAGTTTTTGAGATGAAAGTTAGAAATGCTCTAAGTCACATATTCATAGAACCTAAACCAACTCAGGGCAGAAGTACCTTAAAAATGAGGCAAAGATTTGTGATTGGATAGAAAAATTCCATAAGAACTCATCATAAGTATGAAGAAAAGGTACGCGTGTGAGTTGGAGTGCATCAACAAGGAAAAAAGAGTTAGCACAAACTCCAGCCAGAGGCATTTACATTACTTTCACACTTCACATATATGATACAACAATATTTACCATTAGTAATACAAAGCCCATCTTTGTTTGCCAGTCATCCTACGAATCACATCTTCCTTGGCACTAAGCTCATATGCCCAGAAAAAGATACTACAACTCACATCTGTAATTTCCATACTACTTCCATTTCTGTTCCCCCTGTGGGGGGAGTAAACTGGCAGGGTGGGATTGAACCGTGTGACATCACTGTGACAGTCTACTCCTCACATAGGTTTATATTTAGAGAATGAAGATTTGAAGTACAAAAACATTAAATTGAGAGCTTAAGAACTTAGTGTTTCCCTTCCCTAAGCTTCTTGAGTGATTGAACAAAGCATAACCTATTGAAGCCTATGATAGGTTGATAGAATTCTTCAACGTCGAAAAGGTCAACCCATGGAATTAATCGAGGTGCCCCTTTCAATATAAAGCAGATATTAATGAAGTCCTATGGTCTTTTGCCCTCTTCATAAAATAATACAGCATAATCAGTTTATCAAATGAGAAGTTATTACAAGCAGAACGCTGACCCTTTAAAAAGCCAAGTACGTTTACTGCAAAACTAAATACAAACAGTGAACGCCAACAGAGTACTTTGAATAATTCAAATTAAAGGAGATATATAACACATAAGCCAAGAAAGTTACATGGAATTATTGGACGTGGGCATCGAAGAAATGAAGCAAGGCATCCCGTTCACCGTTTTATTTATATCGTCTGCACCAATCTTCACTGTTCTACTACCCATCAATCACCATCATCTCCACCACCAGTTCAACAAGAAAAATAGAAAACCATTGAACATAAACAGGCTCTTCAATTTCAAACAAACTAGCTGAAACCCAGTGCCCTGAAACTCCTAAATCCCAAAACCACTTGCAACTTCTCAATCCAAAGACATCAAAACTTGTTATACAAACTGCACGACTTTCAACTCATCGAATAGCCCAATATAAACAGCTTTAAAAAACTCAGCAAAACTCGGATGCCTCCAACAACAAATATATCTCAAAACCTGAAATTAAAAACCACAGAACTCAAGGCCACACCATAAAAAGAGGAGGAATCAGAAGATGGGGCTTCACTTTCAGAAATGAATCAACACCCAGAAGCTGGAAAAATCCAAGGAACAGCGCAACAAAACCCTACCCAGAAGGGGTCTGGAGAAAAATAGCGAACCCTTTTTGACTTTGTGATCGAATTCTTTGGTAAAGTATTTAAAATCATGGGGAAAAAAGTTTTCCTCTTTCTCCCACCCCCCACAGGGGAAATTTTCAACAGGCCCACCTTGAATTTTGAGCTTTTTAAAATTATACTTATTGAATTTTAAGTCGACTCTGCTTGTTGGTCAGGTGGGGGAGGAGAGAGAGTAGTAGAAGAAGCGTGACGTTTAGACCATTCCAAATTCCAACCTCCTCCCTTACGTCGTTTTCCTTCAAAAACCCTTTTTTTAATCATATTTGATGCTACCACTTCCTTCTTTCTCCTATTTTTCTATTGCCGATTCTTATTTAGTGGGTACACCATCGCCACCCCCCATCTCTCTCTTTCTCTCTCCTCTTCTCTTCTCTTCGCTTCTCTTCTCTTCTTCAAGCTCCACTAACTTTCCCATTCTTCGTAAGCCCTTCCTCTTTCAGGATTTTTTTTCTTAAAGAAACTTTTTTTTGTAAGGATATACCATTCCAATTGTGACGTGGGATTCGACCTTTAGACTTCTTTTAAGTCTCTTGACTCAAGGTGTGAACCAAATATAAGAGAATCTTAACTACTTTATCTTTCTTTTAGAGGAGTGGTGATGTCTTATAGTTGAGCTATGTTGGTGACAACCTTTAACTTGTTTTAGACTAAAAAATTATATTCAAAATGTAGGATTTTATTTACGCTTCATAATTTTTTTTAATTCGACAATTGTAGGAGAGAAATCAAATCATCTAAATTTTTAAAGAAGAATGATAAATGAATTTAAAAATTGTAACTTAAGTTTTCAATTATTAGCATATCAACATTTTAAATGGGTTGATTTTCTATCAAAACAAGCAATTTCAAGTTCCTGAGTTATTAATTTTATGGGTGAATGAAGTATGTCTATTTCATCCATGATAAACATAGCATGCTTTCAACTCAATTAATAAAGTGTATTTTGATCTTACATCATCATTTTGTCATCAACTAATTTGTTTGTGATAACAAGAACTTTGGTTGGAAAAATTTTCAATGTATAAAGAATAAATTTGAAAGTTCAAAAAAATTAGAAACCAAATAAAAAAAATATTAAGTACATATTTACCTATTTTATCATTCCAGAATCATTTGAAAGATTGTGGTTCTTTTTTTAAGGGTAAGGGTTCACGAATTAGCAGTGATGGTGTAGGGCGCATAAATCACTCATTTGATAGAATGTTATTTTACCTTATTCATCTAATTTTATGATAGTTTGTTATATCATTTTTCATTTATTTTGCTCCATGTGTATTGCTTCTTGGCTTTAAATTTAGAGTCTTGCTTGTGTATTTCGTGTTGAACAATTATGTTGAAATTAGAGTATTATTGTTGTTGCCTCTTATATTCCTCTACTAACGACTTCTTTTTTTTTTATTGCAATATTTACAGGATGAGTGATCGAACCATCGATCTCTACAATAGTAATACATGTTTTTATTCACTAAGTTATGCTCGGATTGACCTCTACCGATCTTTAATAATAATAGATATTTTATTTACTAAGTTATTCTGGAATTCACTACCATAAATAGTGGGATAAAATAATAATTTTATGGCTAGAAAAGTAGTGATCCCCTTGTGCTATCCAAAAATGATGTCTTAAAATGATGTTTTTACGAGTACGAAAGTAGGAATGGGTTCACCGTATGGTTTTTATTAAACTCCGTGGATCCAAAGGTGAACCACCCCTCAAGTGGGTCTGTTCCTGTCTCCGTTTTGGTCAATCTTGCCTCTTAATGCCACCGCATTTTGTAGACAAACAAGTTTCCACTGATTTATCGTTTAACTTTTTTCTTTAAACTTCAATTCTTGCGGTCTTTTTTATTTCTTTTCAGATAAAATATTAGAGCTAGTAGCAAATATAGCAATTAGGCATAAAATAATAGTATTTATAGTAAAAAAAATAAAAGAATCTACAAATATGGCAAAAAATTACTCAATTTTTTTTGTTTATAGTCTATCGTTGATAGACTGACATCACTAATAAACTTAAATAACAACATAAATTTAGTTTGTCAGTAATAGAGTTTTATCAGTAATAGGCTTCTATCAATGATATACTATATATTATATTGTGATTTAAGTCTATCAGAGATACAAGTCTATTGTTGATTGACTGAATTCTATCACTTAAGTTTTGAAATTTTTATAGTTTGTGTAGTGCTTCTTCACTTTCAAATCTCATAAGTTCTTATTATAATTTAGCATCGTGTTTATATGTTTTGATTGATTAGTCTATAACTTTTTGATTTAGAAGTTATGTTTCTTCATTTAATTTTTTTAATTATTATTATTATTATTTTGAAGTTCTTAATTGTTACCGTATGAGATGGGATTTATAAGTTTTTTTTTTTGTAAGTTATAACTGGTTAGTTTAAAGTTCATTTCTATTTTCATTTATAGTCTATAGATTAGTATCGTTGATAGATTTAAATAAAAGCATAAATTTAGTCTATTAGTGATAAACTTCTATATATCAATGATAGACTATATATTATATTGACTACATTATCATATATTTAAAAAAAAAATTAGCTTGAATGGAGAATCAAACAAAAAATGGACATTATCTTAGAAAACAGAAAGAAAAAATCAAGTGGTGAAGGTAAGAAATCTGTTTTTGCTATTTAATGAAGTATTTTTTTTTAGGTTGTGATGTAAGTCTATCTCTAATAGACCGTCTATCACTATGTGATAAAAGTCTATCATTGATAG
>JAOANK020000043.1:339293-373978 GCA_026257165.2 Telfairia occidentalis | reverse complement strand
AGAAATCATTTAGCCATTTTCTAAAATCGACTATTTTAAATGGCTATATATGTTGTTATCCCTTAATTAAAAGTGTGAAAAGCCATTTTCTTTCAAAGGCAGAAGAGGAAGAATTTTGGGCTGGATTTTTCTTGATTTTAAACCTAAAACCCGACCCGACTTGGAAAGTCATTAACCATGAAAAGGAAGAGACTCTAGCTATCGCAGCCTGCTGCCTCTATTGTTCACATGCATCACCATTGCCGCCTGCCACCGTTGCCACAACCGTCGCCACAACCGCCGCCACTATCCCCGACCATCGTCCACCATTGTTGTACATCACCAACCATTGTCCATCATCGCCAACCATAGCCACTGTTGCACGCCTATTTTCCCTTCGTTCGCGCTACCAACTACACACAATGGTATCATCTTCCCGACTACTCACACTACTTCCATTACCCCTGTCGACAACATTCACTACTATCCGACATCGTCTTCCGCTCACCCATCAATGCGTCATCAGCCACTTCCATTACCTACTTGTTAGGTTTTCGTCCGTTGGGTTATTAGGATTAAAAAAAAAAAATAAAAAGAAGCTTTTGCCTTGGTATTTTCTTTGAGTTGTTTTTGTTTAACCACAGCTTGAGGACACAATGTATTTTGGGGTAGGTAATGATAGAAATACTATTAGGACTATTAGGATAGATTAATAGGGTATTGAGGGCATATTAGTATTTACCCCAAGAGTTTGTTAGAAGTTGTTATAAATAGAATAGTAAGGAGTAGAGCAAGGTAAGCAATTGTTTAATGGAATTAAGGCTTGACATGGTATATTCAAGAGAGAGGAGGTTTCAAGTACCTCGAATACTTGGTTATTCTTGTAGTTTTTCATCTTTTTTATATTTTAATACATTTTAATGATTTGGTTTCTATCCTCTTCCGAATCAAATTTCATTTATAAGTAACATTTCTTTGAGAGCTTTAGGATGTATGGTGTAGCCAAATTAGAAGAAAAAACTAGTATTTTATTTTCATTCTTTCAAGTTGTATTGGAGGGTATTTATACCAAAAATAAAACATCCAACAGCTAGTTAACAAGATGTTTTAAGAACTAACCAAGTATAAAGTTTATAACTTCTTTAAACAAATAACCAACAACTATAATAGTACGTAAAGCCTAGAAGTTAGTTACATTAATTTTCTTCTACCGACAGAATAATTCATCCTTCAGTTAAACAACCAAAGAGAAACCATCTGGGGCGTCATATGCATAAATGTCTGCCCCGTTGAAAATGGTATTGATGTGAAGGTTTGAAGGTAGTTGGATTTTATAAGCATTTGGCCCATATTGTCTTAAGATTTTGAAAGGGCTAAGTTTTTTCTTCATGAGTTTGTTATAAGTGCTTGTTGAAAATCTATTATTCCTTAGATGAATCATAATTAGATCGCCTTCTTTAAATTCCTTCATTCTCCATTTAGTTCTACAACCTCCTTGTATTTTGAGTTTCCTTGTTCAATATGATCGTTAACCTCTTGATGGAGCTCTGTTATCCGAGTGGCCATTTGTTTAGCTTCTTCACTAATATCTACCGAAGATGGAAGATTAGTTAGATCGAGTGTTAAATTAGTGTAAACAATCTCAAATGGTGACTTCTCTGTAGAACCATTTTCATATGATTGTAGGCAAATTCAGCTTGTGCAAGAGCCAAATCCTATTGCTTTGGGTGATCTCCACTTAAGCATCGTATTAGGTTCCCCAAGGTTTCATCAGTAACTTCTGTTTGCCCATCTGTTTGGGGGTGACTTGTAGTACTAAATTTGAGAGTTGTATGAAATTTCCTCCATAAGGTCTTCCAAAAGTGGCTAAGGAGTTTAACATCTCGATCTAAAACAATTGTCTTATGAACTCCATGTAATCTTACCACTTCCCTAAAAAATAAATTTGCTACATAGATAACATCAAAAGTTTTTTGCAAGCTAGAAAATGGGACATCTTACTGAAACGATCAACAACAACAAGCTCGAAGTCAAATCCTCTTTGAGTTTTTAGAAGACCGAGAATGAAATCTATTGAGAGGTCTTCCCAAATAGTAGTAGGTGTGGGTAAGGGGATGTATAAACCAATGTTTTGAGATGTTTCCTTGTATGTCTGGCATGTGAAACACATTTTGATGTGGTTGTACACATCTTTTCTGAGTTGGGGCCAGTAGAATCATGTGGAAACAAGATCTAGGGCTTTATCCCTTCCAAATGACAAGCCAACCCACATGCATGGATGCCTTTTATGAAAGACTCTCGGAGTGAAGTATGTGGAATGCATAACTTGTTACCTTTAAAAAGATAGTCATCAAGTTTATGGAAATCAGCAGCATTAGTATTGTTAGAGCATTTAAACCAAATGTCCTCAAAGTCACAGTCATTTGATAAGTTTCTGGTAAATGGTTAAAAGCAATGACTTTCCCTTTTAAAAGAGTTAATAGTCTTCCTTTTCTACTCAATGCATCAGCCGCTCGATTAGTTGTCCCTGATCTATGTTTAATAACAAAATCAAATCTCTGTAAAAATGTTATTCATCGAGTATGCATGCGACTTACTGGTTTTTGTGTGTGAAGAAATTTCAATTAGTGATATGTAAACAATATAAATTCCTTACTTAAGAGGTAGTGCTCCCATTGTTTTAAGCCACCAACAAGGGGATACAATTCTTGTTCGTAAGTACTCCAATTGTACCTAAAAGGGCTAAGTTTTCCTCTAAAGTGTTCTATGGGGTGGTTATGTTGGCAAAGAACAACCCCAATTCCAATTCCTAAAGTATCAATAGCCACTTCAAAAGATCGGTTAAAATCTGGGAGTATAAGAACTAGGTTGTTGTTAAGTTTATGTTTAATCATTTTAAAGCAAATGGTTTGGTCCTCCCCCCATTGGAATTTCCGCTTTTTAAGGAAATTGGTGAAGGGAGTCGTGATTGAACTACAATCCCTAATAAATTTCCTATAAAAGGATGCGAACCGAGGAAACATTGGATATCTCTTACTGATTTAGGTTCTGGCCATTTAGAAATTGCATCGATTTTCTTATGATCCACTTGAATACCATGTTTGCCAATAATAAAACCTAAGAAGGATATTTCAGGTGCAAGGAATAGGCATTTTTTGGTATTTATATACAGCTTATTAGATGATAGTGTAGAAAATAAAGATGTGAGGTGTGTAATGTGTAATGTGTTCGTCAAATGATTTACTATAAATAAGAAAGTCATCAAAGTAGACCCAATAAATTTGTTCAAGAATGGATGAAGAACCTGGTTCATTAGCATCATAAAGGTCCTTGGTGCGTTGGAAAGACCAAAGGGCATAACAAGCCATTTGAATAATCCTTCGTTTGTCTTGAATGTTGTCTTCCATTCGTCTCCCAGTCTTATACGAATTTGATGATATCCACTTCATAGATCCACTTTTGAAAATACGGTAGCACCTCCTAATTGGTCAAGAGGGTCATTTATTTAAGAGGTAGGAAAACAATATTTAATTGTGATCTTGTTAATAGCTCTACTATCCACACACATCCACCAACTTTCATCTTTCCTTGGTGTTAAGAGTGCAGGAACAACACATAGGCTCAAGCTTAGTTGGATGTGACCTTTTGTGAGTAAATCTTGTATTTGATCATGTAAAATCTTATTATCAGTTGGGCTCATTTTGTAATGAGGAAGGTTTGGTAAAGTTGACTCTAGTAATAAGTCAATATGATGTTGTATATTTCTTAGTGGGGGTAAAGTAGATGGAATTTCCAAGATATCTGGAAATTTCATGAATAAGTCTTGAATTTCTTGTGGAATTTCAATTGAATTCTCCACTGCCTCATCACCTTTAATCACCAGACCAAATATAGTGCTTCCTTTCTCAAGGAGGAATGGTTGTCCTCCTAGAACAATAAACAATTGCCCCTTTGCGCTATTGCTAGGCTTAGTATATTTTGCATTGTTGTTGTGTAATGACAATAGTACAATTTTCTTGCTCATCCATGTAAACTCATATGTGTTTTCTCATCCATCGTGCAATGCTTGAGTGTCATATTGCTGCCTACCCAATAAAATGTGACACGCGTCCATGTCTACCACATCACATACTATCTAATCATTGTTATGTATCGCCAATAGATAGAGGAACTGTACAAATATTTTTCACTTGAGCCGCATTTCCTTTCTTTATCCAACTGACTTTGTAGGGTGTAGGATGAGGATCTAGCTTGAAATTCAAGGCTGCCACAAGTTTTCTAGACATAATATTCTCAGTGCTTCAGTGTCTATTATAATTGTGCAAATCTTGCCATTAATTGTGCAACGAGTTTTGAATAACAAGTGTCGTTGGGGGCATGATTCAGTCTTTGTGGTAATGAGAAGTCTTTCTATAATGCATGAGAATTGTTCCCCTCATCTAGTTCAATATATGTGGTCAGATTCTTCATGTCAACTTTGATCAAAATTGTTGTCTTCTTCCATAATGGCTACAGATTTTCATTGAGCGCATTCATTTGATAGATGACCCGTCTGACCACAACGAAAGCACTTCCCAATATTTTGTCTATTATAAGGATTGTTGTTTCTTTTGCTTGTGGAAGTATCAGATTTCTTGGTAGGCACCATGTCTCTTTCTTTTCCTCCTTGGTTTGATTTAGAAGTTGAAGCATTACCCTTACGAAGATTGGTGTTCTATCCATCCCAATTCATTCTTCCAGTATATTGCTTCTTGAATCTATATTTAATTTGTTCTTCTATTGCACTTGTGCTAGCTGTGTAAATTGCCTAAAAAAGATATCCAATTGGTTGGAGTTGGATTATTTCTTTAATATCAGTACGCAATCCACCAATGTATCTTACCACTCGATACTGTTCATTTTCTCCAAGGTTCGTACGCGCTCCCAATCTAGGAAATTCTTCTGTATAGTCTGAAATAAAACGAGATCCCTGCCTACAATTCTAATATTGATTGTAAAGTAGTTGCTCATAGTTGATTGGTAGGAATCTCTCCTTCATAAGTTTCTTCATTCTTTCCCAATTGTGAATTTGTATTTTCCCATATCTTCTTCTGTTGGTTTCTAGTTGATCCTACCATGCTGAAGCCCCACTTTTTACCTTTAAAGCCACCAATTTGACCTTCTTGGAATCTGGAGTGTTCATATAATTGAAAAAAATTTCAACATTGTTTACCTTCTCCATTTTACCATTGAAGGTGGGGTAGGTCTATCTTCATTCTGTACTCATTTGCTTCTCCCTGAACGGTTGGTTTGGTCTGAATGTTCTTCTTTCCTCTTCTAATTCTGTCATTTCATCTTCTTGGCTTGAGAAATCTGATTCTTGCTAGACTCTTCTTGGAAATATAAGATTTCAATTGTAATCTTGTTGATTGAATCGAGGTTCTTGAAGTGTTATTGGTTTAATAAGTTGTCTATCTTGGAGTGTAGTATTTCCCTGTCTTCTTGGTTGATCTTCTTGAATTGTTCTTTGCTGGTTTTGTTGAAGATTCATTGCTCCATTTGACGTGCCATGGAGCCTATCATTTGGTGTATCTCACCCACAATCCTTTGTATGTTGTCTATTGCTTCTTCAACCGATAGCAAGCATCTGGTTGTGGTACATGATGAGAGGGCGTGGATTGCTCCGTCTCTTTGCTGGCGAGAGAGGAATATCCCCTCTTGGACTGGAAGGTTTTTTACCTACTCTCAAGCCCAAGAATCTTGGTGCTCTGACACTAATTTGGTGTAGCCAAATTAGAAGAAAAACTAGTATTTTATTTTCATTCTTTCGAGTTGTGTTACAGGAGTATTTATACCAAAAATAAAACATCCAACCGTTAGTTAACAAGTTGTTTTAACTAATCAAGTAAAATGTTCCTGTCAAGCCGAGCGTAACTCAATTGATTAAAGCCATATCTCCCTGACCAAGAAGTCATGGGTTCAAATCTCTTCACCCCACATGTTGTTGAACTAAAAAAAAAAAGTAAAATGTTCCTAACTTCTTTAAAACAAATAACCAATTGCTATAATAGTACGTAAAGCTTAGAAGTTAGTTACATGCAACAACTCCATAATATTTCTGCCTCTTAACCACGTACTGGAAAGGGTCTCTAGAATCAAACTGCAATGTCTTTTTGGCCAATAGGCCATCTCAAATTTTGCGAGAAGAAACTACCACCCTATCATAAAAAAATCACAATGGAAAAGCACATGGTTGGTTCATTGATTCCTCGCCTTTCTAAAATGAAGTACACATCTAGGGGGTGTTTAGCCCACGGGTTCGGCTTGTGTAGCCTAGGGGTAAATATGAGGGGTAATGTAGTCAGGTTTGATTAGCATGTGTTTGGGGTGCAGGTTTGCGTAGCCTGTGTTGGAAGGTGCAGCAGGGTTGATTTAGGAAATCTTATTTTTGTTTTAGGTGGTTTTTTTTTCTTTTGTATAGTGAACTCTTCAACCATTATATAATGTAGTAAATTTTTTGGACAATTTTGTAGGAATCCATTCACTTTGAATTTGGTATTTCTTAAGTTATGTATTTTTTTATCATAATTTTTTCTTATTGGATCACGATACAAATTAAAATTAAAACTTAAACAAATTGTTCACCATAATTTAATAAAAAGTTTAATATTAATATCATAGGTTCAACAACATATTTAACCCAAAAAAAAAAAAAGATATCTGGTAGTCAAGAAAATAAAAAACTGGTAGACAAAATATTCATTTTGAATCAAAATAAAATATTTTCTTATTATAAAACTTCATTCAAATAATGTCAAAATTAATATATTATGTTATATTTGTGATTTTACACAAAAATATCCATTTTAACAAAGTGATATTAATTTATCATTTTTTTACTTGTATGTATAATTCACATTACAATTTCTAATCATTATTATATTTAAAGATAAAGATGTTGAAGATTTATCTTTGAATAATTTTACTCTACTATTCCATTAATAATTTCAATAATGTTAATAATATTTAATAATCGATTATATAATTTAGATAAAAATAATAATCAATTATATAATTTATTCTTAACTCCACTATATTAAAATGTTATATAATTGGGAATTAATTTTAAATGCATTTGTTCTTTATATAATTTTAAATTTTCAAATTTACACTTAATAATAATAGTTTATACTTGAATACTTTCATTATGTTTATTAGAATAAAAATAAAATTTATGTTATAAAATTAAAATAAAGCATATTAAATTAAAAAATTTGAACAAAAATTAGTTTTGAAATTCTCTGAATTTATTTTACAAATTGTCTAAAGTTTACTGGAAACAATAAAAAACATAAAATTGATATAAATATAGTCAGAGTAAAACTTGAATAATATAAATTAAAATATTTATTCATTTATAGGAATATAATATTTTTAATTAAAAAATATTATATAGTATTATAATTTATATTATAATAGTAATTTTTGGGTTTATATTATAGTATCAATTTGAACAATAATATTATATCTAATCTAATTTTATATAATTTGTAATTTTTTAAATAAAAGCTAAAATAATTATTTGAAAAATCTATATGGTCAAAATTTCTGTTTTTATATCTTTTTTAAAATTAATTTGTTAATAACTGGAATTAGAAAATGTAGAAAAAGAGAGAAGAAAAAGAAAGTTGAGAGTTTAGATTTGGTGGAACCCACTTGAGAGGGGTTTAGCTTTTTGCACCATGGGGTATAATTTAGTTACCCCTCCAAATTAACTCCATGGGCCAAACAAAGCCCACCCCACCCAAAACCCACCCCATGGGCCAAACACCCCCTAAGAGGAAATATAAAGGTAAGTGTTTCTTCCTTGAACCGAGGTCTCAAGTATTTAAGCTCTTATTAATAGAACATAAAAAATATTTTACTTCATTGGAGATCATTTTTGTGAGACAGTACTCAAATTTAGTAGTCTTTAGCTATCAATCGGAGTTGTGCCAGTTTACAAGAGAATGTGCCTTGGGCTAACTTGTCAACTCTATTTCATTTGTGCCTAAACCCACCTACTAATCTATATTATCAAACGGATCCATTTCTGAATCTTTATCAAAAAGACTAATTCTTAAACCCAAATCTTCTAGAGATGGCTGACTGTCTTCCCTCTACAGTTAGACATTGAGTAGATAACTTATAAAAGAGGTTGCAAAAAGGTCTACATTAGGCCTCAAGTCACTAGGTTTATGAACGTAGGAGGAGTAGAAAAGGAAATATACCGTAGTGGAGTGAGTTGTGTATTGATAGGCTCCTTTCTCTGTTAGTTGTTGTGCAGGGGTGAAGGCTTGTGAGGTGAGGGTATTTTAGAAGAGGTAGGTTGATTATTTTTGACAATTTTTTGCTATTGTTTGTTTCTGGCTCTCTGTTGAAGAAGAGGGAAAGGTGGGGAGCTCTCAAATCTCCCCCTGACTAGTGTTGATAAATAAAATTGAAGGCTTGAGGCCTATCAATTTTGGTATAAGAGCAAGTTCTGGGTAATGGTTGGGAAGATGGAAGGAAGGGTGAGTTCATTGGAAGAGAAGATGACTGAAATGGAGGAGAGGCGAATAGGCTTGGAAGGTCAGATGGGTGCGAAACTCGGTTTACTCTATTAAGAAATAGAAGCGATGACTCATCGGATGAAATTTTTTTTTGGTGAACAGGGGAGGGTCGACTCATCGGAAAGGACCCAAATAGACAAAGGGAAAAAAATTGTGAGGCTGAATTAATGGAAAAACAAAAAGAAGATGGTAATTCCAGAGGTCGATTAAGCGAAAGCAACAGTGATAAGAACAAAGGGGGCGTGAACGTACTTGAAAATAGATAGGTGCCATTGTTCGACATGAGATTTTGTAAGTTGGAGGTGTTGACCTTCAAGAAGACTGAAGGAGAAGACCCTGACAGGTGGTTACATCGAGTTGAGCGGTATTTTGTGGTGAACTGATTATCCGAAAGAGATAAACTCGAGGCGGTTGTATTCTATTTGGAAGAAGCAGCTCTTAGCATCAATGGGAAGAGGGCCAAAACCCAATCGTGAGTTGGTCGAATTTTTAGGATTTACTGTTGGACTGATTTTGCCCATCGACGCAAGGGGATCGTTACGCCCGATTGATGAAACTGCAATAGACGTCAACCGTGAAGGATTACTGGCGGCGTTTTGAGCAATATGCGGCAGTTCTCAAGGATGTCTCTAATGCTGTCTTGGAAAGTAAGTTTGAGTGTGGGCTAGATGAGGAGATCCAAAGTGAATTGAGAAAATTAAAACCAGGGGCCTTAAAGTTACCAATTGATTGTGGACCACAAGGTCGCCCATCAGGAAAAAAAATATTGGGGCTTCCTTCATTCTAAATAAAAAAAAAATGTGGGTTCAAGTACTGGGTCGACTAGCGGGTCGAATAACCCGACTGCCCGAGTTCTAACACTCAGCCCTAATCGCACTCAACTGACACCTTCCACCTCCATTTTGATAAATCGCGATAGCAAGCAGGAGTCGACTTTGTGCAAGCGCCTCACTGGGAGTGAACTACGAACCAAAGGGGAAAAAGGGCTATGTTTCCAATGTGATGAGAAGTTTGCATCGGGACATCGTTGTAAAAAAAAAAAGAATTACAAATTTTGTTAGTTGAAGAAGGCGACGCGAAAATCATTATTAATGGGGAAATAATGGTCGACGGGGTGGAGGGGGAGTTCGGTGACAGTGGTGGTGAGGTCGTGGTTGTTGAGATGAAAGTCGCAGCATTGTCTCTAAACTGTTGATGGGTTTCAACTCTCCAAAGACCATGAAAATTCGAGGCAGCATCGGCGAGACCCGGTAGTAGTTTTGATTGATAGCAGGGCCACCCATAATTTTATCTCATAAGAGGTTGTTCGTGTGGTGGGACTCTCTATTTTGCCCTCCAACTACAGCATAATTTTGGATACCAAAGGAATCGTTCGAGCGACAGAAATCTGCAAAGGTGTGGTTTTAGCTATTTCTGACCTAATGATTTTCCATGTTTTCTACCTTTGTTTTTGTGTAGTGCTGACGTGATATTGCGGATAGCTTGGTTGAAGACTTTGGAAAAAATTCAATTCGATTACCGGTAATCCAAGATAAAGTTTAAAATTGGGGAGTGGTTAGTTCGATTGTGTGGAGATCGAAGTCGGGTGAAATTTCAAATTTCATTGAAATCCATGATGAGGGCAATGCAAACTGATGACCAAGGCATTTTAATCGAATTGAGTGCAATCATAAGCACCCAGCATGATAATAGCCCCGTTGATGTTTAGAACTTGTGGGTTGAAATACCAGAAACAATATGTTCAGTGCTGCTACATTTTTTGGACGTGTTTATGTCGCGAACAGCTTTGCCACCGACCCTGGTGTGCGACCATGCCATTGAACTTGAACCTGGCTCTGGTCCGATAAACGCATGCCCTTATCGATACCCCAGTTTCAAAAAGAAGAGATTGAGAGATTGGTGCAGGAGGGATGTTGGTAGTAGGAATGATTCAGCCTAGTATTAGTGCCTTCTCAAGCCTAGTGCTTCTTGTTAAGAAGAAAGATGGAAGTTGGAGGTTTTGTGTGGATTACCATGCTTTAAACAAAGTCACTGTCCCTAACAAGTACCCGATACTAGTGGTTGATGAGTTACCCAATGAGTTTTTTGGTGTCACCGTATTTTATAAAATCGATTTAAAGTCCGGTTACCATCATATTCTAGTCACACCCGATGATGTCCATAAGACTGCTTATCGAACCCACAAGGGGCACTACGAGTTCGTGGTCATGTCGTTCGGTTTGCGCAACTCTCCTTCTACCTTCAAGTCCATCATGAATGATATCTTACGTCCATACTTATGTAAGTTTGTCTTTGGTTTTTTTTACTAACATCTTGATTTTTAGCAATACATTGTTAGCCCTGCTCAGCATTTGACATTGGTCCTGGATACTTTTCTTGCTAATCAGTTTGTGGCCAATGTGAAGAAATGTCATTTTTCAGTTAGTCAGAGCATTTGGGCCATATAGTATCAGCGAAAGGGGTGGCAGTGGACCAGTCAAAGTCGGAGGTAATGCGCTTGTGGCCCGTTCCTCGAACCCTTAAGGAACTCCAAGGTTTCCTTGGGTTGACAGGATACTATCAAAAGTTCACAGCTAACTATAGACTTTAGCATTCTTGTTGATGCAGTTGTTAAAAAAAGATAATTTTCTTTGGGATAGTAAGGCAGAAGATGCCTTCCATCGTCTAAAGTCGGCTATGATGTTTTTTCCGATTTTGGGATTGCTAGATTTTTCCCAGTCGTTCATATTGGAAATCGACGCTTCAAGGGTGGGAGTTGGCGCCGTTCTTATGCAAAGTTAGTGACCTTTGGCCTATTTCAACCAAGTTTTACCCCCAACCCATCGACAAAAGGCAAGTGTATGAGCGGGAATTGATGGTCATTGTGTTGGCCATACAGAAGTGGCGACCTTACCTTTTGGGTCAGAAGTTTATT
Source organism: Telfairia occidentalis (assembly GCA_026257165.2). Lineage (NCBI taxonomy): Eukaryota > Viridiplantae > Streptophyta > Magnoliopsida > Cucurbitales > Cucurbitaceae > Telfairia > Telfairia occidentalis. The sequence continues at coordinate 362,515 of JAOANK020000043.1, read as the reverse complement.
GTGCAGACCGACCAACGAAGTTTGAAATTTTTGAACGAGCAACAGGTCATTGGAGGTGACTATCAGAAGTGAATTCCAAAGTTGTGGGGGTATGATTTTGTGATTGAATACAAAATAGGGTTGGATAACTCTGCTGTTGACGCCTTATCTTGCTTACCGCCTGCTTTCGAATTTGGCATCCTCAATGTGGTGGAAGGTATAAATACTTCAGTTTTTTTTTCCCAAATTAATGAAGATAGTTCTTTAAATGCTATTCGACAATCTATTTTATCCCAACAATCGACCCTTGATGGTTATACTGTTCGTGATGAGTTATTATTCTATCGCTGGAGGTTAGTCCCACTGGCCACATCCCCCACCATCCCTTTGCTGTTAGGGGAGTTTCACACAAGCCTAGTTGGCGGGCATCATGGTACGTTAAAGACACACCAACGTTTAGCCAAGGAAGTATATTGGTATGGAATGAAAGCTAGAGTACGAGCTTTTGTTGTGAAGTGTTCAGTTATCAGTAGGCCAAGTATTTGTCCCTGGCCGCAGCCGGGTTGTTGCAACCTTTGTCCATACCGGAACGTGTGTGGGAGGATATTTCGACAAACTTCATTGAGGGGTTGTCAAAATCTAATGGGTTTGATACTATCTTTGTGGTGGTGGATCAGTTGTCTAAGTATAGCCATTTTATTCCCTTGAAACACCTTTTTACTGCGGTGTCTGTGGTTGCGATGTTCATCAAGGAAATTTTTCGTTTGCATGGTTGCCCTAGGAGCATTGTGTCTGATCAAGATAGAGTGTTTACTAGTTTGTTTGGGGATGAGTTGTTTAAAGCATTCGGAACCACTCTGCAGCGGAGTACAGCGTATCATCCTCAGACTGATGGACAAACTGAGGTGGTGAATCAGGGCATCGAGACTTACCTCCGTTGCTTTTCAAAGACCACACCGAAACAATGGTCTAAGTGGCTGTCGTGGGTGGAATTTAGCTCCAACACCTCTTATCATGCTTCGACTTGTACCACCCCTTTTGAGGTTGTTTATGGTTGTCTTCCACCACCGTTTTTGCAGTATGAGTGTGGTTCTTCTATTGTTGTCGAGGTTGATGAGCAGTTACAGGATCGTGACGCCCTATTCGACACTTTGAAGGCCTCTCTTCAACGGGCTCGGAAAATTATGACTAAGAATAAGAATGTCAAGTGCTGGGATGTGCAACTTGATGTTAATGACTAGGTGTATGTTAAACTGCAGTTATATCGCCATGCGTCGCTTTACTGCCATGACCATCCCAAGCTCGCCTCTCGATTTATTGGACCTTTCCAAATTGTGGCCCGAGTGGGCGTTGTTGCTTACCGCGTTGCTCTTCCTCGAGACTTGAGATCCATCCCGACTTGCATATTTCGTTGTTGAAAAAGGCGATTGGGCATAATCTGCCTATGTTCCCTATTCCTCATGACTTAACCTCTTATTTACAGGTTTTCGTACACCCTGGCAGTTGTGCTTGGATTGCATAAGGCGAACACAAATGACCAGGAGCTTGAGGTCTTGATCCAATGGGAAAATGGCCAGCCGGCGGACGCAACGTCGGAACTTGCTTCCTCCATTTCTGCTCAATTTTCTTCTTTTCACCTTGAGGACAAGGTGGTTGCTTGGGGGCGGGTAATGTTAGGTCTCAATTCACTAAGGTCTATTCGTAGGAGGGGTAGAAAAGAAAATATACCGTAGGGGAGTGAGTTGTGTATTAGTGGCCCCTTTTTCCGTTAGCTGTTGTGCGATGGTGAAGGCTTGTGAGGTAGGGGTATTTTAGAAGAGGTGGGCTAGTTATTTTTGACAATTTTTGGCTATTGTTTGTTTTTGGCTTTTTCTGTTGAGGAAGCGGGACAGGTGGGGAGCTCTCAAATCTCCCCTTGACTAGTGTTGATAAATAAAATTAAATGCTAAGGCCTATCAGTCTATCATCAATCTTCTCAAAATATAATTTTATTGCCATTTCCAAGCTTCAAATAGACCGAGTGAAGAAAGAAATCTCTATTTTGGATGATTTTAGGCCAAGGACAACCACCTGTAACCCCATCAATACCTTCAAATCATCATCCCTTTCCATCTTCAAATCCTTTTGCTCAATCCTCTCCATCAGTAGCTTTGTTTCTCACCCTCTAATAATCTTTAAGCAGTTGTGCAAAAGATCAATTCCTTCGTGTTTGAATCAACCAAATTCCAGGTTTCTTCCATCTTTTTTTCCACCATCAACTCATTTTCATAGTCAAACTTCCCTGAAACTCACCAGACATCTCTTGAAAAACTCCATACATCCTTACTTACCCTAACAGAAATCACTATACATTTTTTCACTCCATTAGAAAGTGTGGTGGTTTCAAAAAATCAACTACCTTCAGATTTTTTACTTCTTGTTACTCTCCCTCTATTCCCTTCTAACACAGACACTCCTCTTTTAAAGCCTTCACTGGGTAATGTAACAATCTCCATAAACCTCTCCTTCGATTAAACTATCTTCTGCATCTACACTAACCCTCTTTTTCCCATCTTGTCTTTCTGCAAAATTCCCTATCCTATTAAGAGCAAATGATTTTCTCTATTACACAACATCCACTTGTTCCTATGTTTATCTTTTCTTAAAAGATTTCTCATTCTCCGCTCCATCTTAACATTCTTTTTCCGAAGAAAAAAATGTTCCAACACAATTTCAAGATGTTCGGGAAATAGAAAAATGTCTTACAAGTTTAATTTCCACATACTATGCACAAACTTGATAAAACATCCCGAAGTATATGGGGAATATTAATTGTTAGGCTACAGTGAAGGTCTAACTGTAATTGTAGAGCTTGCAACCTTATCAAGTTGATGATTTTTTTACTTGGTGATCCAGCCTCCAGTTTTGGTTAGTCCATCCATGTTCTAAATATGTTTATATAACCTGTGTCTTAATTTCTTCTCTCTTACTCATTAATTTCCTTAGGAAATTCACAATCTTGCATCCATTGTTTTTTCTTGGGCGGGGATTCTTGGATATGATAGAACAATCTCCCAACTATTGCAATTCATAAATTCAATTATCAAGAAATTGAATTAAAAAGAGAATAAATAAGTTACAAAAATATGCTTACCTAAATCTTTGTAGCTTCCCTTCGCATGATTTTTAAATAACACATGGTTGGCACTATTACCACCTGAATCAAATATTATACATTTGAAAACACAGCCCTAAGACAAATGAACAAATCATAGTTTTCTGCTTATTATAAATGAAAGGTTATGCTTTCTTTTCACAAAAAAATGTGGCTTTTCCAAAGGATGGATACATTGAGAGAGAACAGTTGCAACTTTGAAAAAGGTGGATCTGTATCTGCTGTTTCTTTTCAATATATTATTATGAGAAATTAAGGATCTCGTTCTCACCCTAATACCAATGACGTTAACAAACACACCCAAGGGGGAAAAATCAATTTTAGTCCAAAATTTTCTATCTGATAAATGTCTAGCTACCTTTTCCTAAAGCGTGCATGCCAATTGCTAATTCTCAATTGTTACTGGTAGTTACGTAAAGGCTGAAAGCTAACCAAAAATTTAACAGCTAAAATATTAACAATCATTAGGTGCGACTAGCTATGAGATAAACGAAGAGCAATGGAGAAAGAGGAATGCAATCTCATTAAGACAATTAATCAACAAAATGCACTTACCACAAGTATGCTGATAAGAGAGCCAATTAAAGCCATCACAAGACCTGGAATCAAGATAAATGGTAATTTACTCTTAATTACGCTCAATTCATCTGTCATGTTTAGGTAAAGCTGCTCATGGAAAGTTAACAATTAGGCTTTTCAGTTAGAACTTAGATACTTAATCAATAAGCATCTAACTGCATCTATATAGTAACTATATAGTTGTACAGTTAGATGCTTAATCAATGTTCTCCTATCATGAGAAATTATATGAGCTAACAATTTTGGCGGTACTAGATAAAAGTTAGTTTTGGGAGGATTATCATCATATATTACATAAGTGCAAAGGTTATTATCATAGATTACATTGCAGCCTATTATGTTAAGAGGACTTCAAAAAAGAAAGTAGACCAATTACAGAAAACTTGAGGCCGACATAATTACCAAAAAAGGGCAGAAGGAAAGCCACGCATACAGAAGAAACAACAAGTGTTGTTCTTAGAAGAATGAAACACTAGTAGCTATTTGAAATTCTCGGTGGCAGTAGCTCCTCTATACTTCTTGCCAATAGATTCATCAACAGTGCATACTTGAACAATGTCAAGGAAGCCAATTTAATCATTGATCCAAAGATAAAATATTACGCCACTTCGTTTTTTAAAATGATGCCCCTTATCTAAAAAGGATATTTGGTGAATGGATTGATAACATGTAAAAGAATAAAGATTGCTCAGAAATACTGCTAGTCCCACACTACTTATAAGTTTGGGTGGAAAATAAAAGAACAACATATCGCGTACTGTTGTCCACACTGCAACTTTAGAGGTAACATAATGTTTTGGCATATTCAAAGTTATCTGGGATAATGTATTTTGGCCAAACATGAGAAATCCCATGATGGCAACCCCCCTATAAATTAGAACACACAAAATAAAGCTGCACAAGAAAAAAATTTGAAGCATCAACTTAAAAATGGTAAGTAAAGAGGCATTTAAAGTCAAGGAGAAGCAAGAGTTGACATGTACCATATTATTATCGCCTTGGTGAACTTTATTTTATCAGCCATGGACTGATAAATATTTGGAAACACAGAATGGCCAGAATAACAAAATCCATACACAATAATTGCAAAAGGTACGCCCTTCCAATTCACTACTTAACCAGTTTGATGAAATCCTATGTTTCCAATCGTACCAAGAAAAATTATGCACAGGACTATTAAGATGATTGCAACGACCCCACCAGCTGAAATCAACATTAACTAGATGGTTTCATTCTAAATATCTAAATTATAAAGGCAACATAGATTAGAAATATTGTCTATTATATGATACATTACCTGACAGGTATGAGATCACACGGAGATCTCTCAGCCAAACAGTGGGCAAAATAATCAGTGCAGTTAAAATTCCAAAAAAATGTAGAGAGTCTAAATTAATAGCACCCCAACTCAACGATGCTCCAGGAAATAGACTGGTTAGATTGTCTCCTTCCAAGATAATAAATTCAACACAATAACACTGCACATGTAGAGAACATCAAAGATTAGCAAAATGATTTTTTTTTTACTAGAAAAGAAAAAGTTGAAGAGTTAGAGAATCCCTTACATATAATTCCAAATATAAAATGATCTGCATCAAAATTCCAGAAACATAATATTAGAGAATCTTCTGAAAGAAATCAACAATTATGCATTTATAAGAATAAGAAATATATTATTACATCACTAGAACTAAAATATCTTTGAAAAAAGTATGAATCCAAATGACATCAAACTCACGAATTTTGTAGTCAAGGGAGAAAAAAGCAACCAGTTAAATGCAGATGCATGTAACCAACATTGACATCTCAAATGCACCTAACAATAATGTAACAAATCTGGACACTAGTGTACACTTCGGGAGCAGAAAAGCAATATCATATTTATGGGAAACATGCATAATGAGAAAGTAAACTCACAGAGACAAAAAGACGTCCAAATTTCCCATATGCAGCTTCTCCTAAATCTGGGTATGTTATGACTCCCTCTCTCTTTTCAAAGCAGTACCTCATAAGTGAGGTTGTGTAACAACACACAATAGGAAAAAGAACCATCACTCCCAAACTAGGCCAGCCAGCTTGTTTTAAGTATAAGGTGTGGAGAGAAGTCCTAATCCAACCAATACATTAACCCCTGTCTCAGAAAGTGCATATGAATCAAATCACTCCAATACAGCAAAAAAAAAAAAAACATAATCCATATATTTTTCCATGTATTCTTGTTTATTACTGAAAAGCTATTTAGTCAGATTACCCTTTGTTACTTAAAAAAATTGATCGTTAGAAATGTTGATACATTCACCTTTGGTTTCCTCACATATGAAAACACACTGACAGAAAGATGAACAAGTCCAAAAATGTATATATTATTATACACAATAATTAGAAATTAAAATATATATCTATCACCAGGCTGCATTGCTTTTCACAATTATTAGCACTTTCATCATAAGGATAAATCACACATGGAGGACTTTCTCAAAGAAAAAATAGTGTCAAAAGTGGAAAAACAAAACAAAAACAAAAACAACAGAAAACATAGGTTACCATTGAAGATGGTCTGCGTGAAGCTGCACCCATGACCAATGGGTAATTAACAAGTCAATTGCTTAGCAAATGAGGCTCTCTCTGACCTTAAAAATTCCATTCTTGAGATCCTATCCAAAACCTCATTTTGATCAGCAACACCATGATCTGATATTAAAGGACCTTTCACATCCATGTCTAAACTACTTCTACTAAGATTCTGCAAGCTTGATTGCAATATACTTGGAACACGGAACATTCCAAAATTTGGCGAAGCCATGATTGTATAAGAATTTGTTGTCTCCCTGCCAAATGGGAAAAAAAATGCAAGATAAACTGAAAGCCTCCAAGTACCAACTGCTCAAAAGTTCAAACATTAGAGAAATCCTTCCATATTTCATATTAGTAAAATGGTACAATATTTGATCAATAATTTGATCCTCTCCCATAAATGATGAGTTCGGACTCAAATCATTTTTAACAAAAAGCAGACTCTACTAGTGCATATAGAAATAAACATAAACAAGATTAGCTTGATTATCAACTGACATTTTAGAGTAGCTAACAAGTCCACTTGAACATTTCAGAACCTCAGAACCACAGATCGTTAAAAGGAGAAGTACGGCATGGAAGAGACTAAAATTCATGAATAAACTCCTGAATTAGGGATGAACAGTAACAAGCCATTATTAGCTAAACCAACCTGTTTTGCACATTTTTTCCTTCTTCTTGGTCAATCATTCCAGAAAATGAAATACATTGACCAGCCACCTGTTTACTGTCAGTCAAACTGAACTTCACAAAAATAAATTGATGAAAATATAAATAATTTACAATTAGAAAAACAATACATTGAAATTTGAAAAGATGGCATGAGGACACATGAATTTATCCCTTTCAAGAAAATAAGCTATTCATGGCAAAAATTTGAATAACTAAGCTCCATTTGCTGTAGAAAATTAGAGTAGTGGCCCCGCAACTAATTGATGATGATGCGAGTCTTTTGGAGAAGGTGATAACAATTGATGAAGAACTATGGTCGCTATAATACAAATCCATTAGCGTATCTTTTACTTTTAAATTGTTAATAAATCAGAAAATTCATCTACTGATAGGAAAGAGCAAACTCTTATAAAAAAAAAAAGATAGGAAAGAGCAAACTTGGAACACTTTTTAGTTGAATGAATTACATATTTTTATTCCAACCTCTGCCAAATCATTGTCAAATGCATCTAGAAGTTTGAGTATCAATTATTATACTATTTTCTTAACCTGATGCACAAATTTCCTGTGAGGCGACCAATTGGTAACCATTGCACTACAATAGTAGCCAAATAAGATTTCTTTTCACCGCTCGTTTATATTTACAAAAATTGGAAAAAAAAATACGCCAAGCCGCAACTAATTGCAATCACTACAAAAGTTACCAAAGAAGTTTCCGAAATGAACTCCGACAAAGTTAAAGTAAACGAAAATCATTGAACTCTATACATGTACGTAGAAAATAACCTCTCAACAATTTCAATATCTTACAGCATCACATTCACATCTCCAGATTTAAGAAAGAAAAACCGTAGTGACAATGTTCATAACAAAAACAAAAAAGGAAACCCAGCAGAAGCTCTACAAACACAAACAAAAAATGCAAAATGCAAGTAGCGAATAGGTAGCACGTAGGAGGGAGAAAGTGTACCTGTAACTCTGAGGCCATGTTGAGAAATGAAAGTGGAGCTCCGACGTCCAAGGTCGTTGGCGGGGCGTCTCCGTCGCTGGAACCGCTGTTGCTACGGTCTTCCATGGTTTTGTGGACCTCAATGTCTTGTTCGTCGGCGTGGTCATCGCGGTAGAGAAAGAACTCGGAGTCGGCATCGTTCATCTGCTCGGCCATGGTGAGGGGGAAGTAGAAGGAAGATGGGCGAAGTGTGGGGATTTTTCGGCACGATTGGAGATGGAATTGATATTTGTTTTGTTATGGCATTTTGGCATTTTGCGTTGGAAGAAAGACAAAGGTCATTTATTCATCCAGTGGCCACGAGAATCAAATTTCAACGGCTCAAAATGGACGGGGCCATTTCTTTTTCGCCTGCGGACGTGTCGTAACACTTCACACTTTTTGACAATGACATCTGTTTTTGCCTTTTTCAGCTGTTTTTAGTCTCAACTGGCTAACTTATCCTGTCTTTCTCCATTCCTATTATTTTAGTTATCGTACATCGGTACATGTGATTTTAATATTTTTAATTTAATTTCAATAATTTGATTTTAGTTTTAATTTAATTTTTATAGATCAATTTATTTTTTATAATTTGATTAAACTTCACACAAATTGTTGTTTATCTACTCTAAAAATTAATTTCTTTTCTTTTATTCTTTATCTCAAAATAGAATCTTAGTATAATCAACAACACAGTTACTTGAATACATAACATAAGTTCATTACACTATTGATGCATGAGAAGTTCTTCCTACTGATGTGGACTGAGCAAGGGATGACCTCGGACCTGAAAGAAGAGGAAGAGGTGAGGTGGGGTGGTGGATACCACACTCCGACGCTCAAGTTAGTAAGGTAAAAGAAATGAGTAAGGATTGCTTTTAGATCTCGTTGTGTACCTTTTGATGTGGGTTTGCCTAGTATTTATACTTGAGTTGGAGGGAGTCATTTGTGGCATAGCTCCCCCGATCAGCCGTGATTCCTGGCTGATTAAGAGTGGCTGGATGGCTGGAGTGATTTTATCCCTTCGTGTCCAATCTGGAGCTATTTAAGGGTTCACTCCCTCACCTCGGGCTTGTCTCACCTTGGCCGAACCTTAGTGTTCCATTACACCTCGGGTCAGTGGTTATGATCACGCCTGTCAATGAAGCAACACCGTCGTGGTTATAAAAGGCGCGCGCCCTCTTTAGTTGAGGCATCTACCTCAAGGCTCTCGATCTGTGCTCCCCAAATTACCGTAAGCTCTAGGTCAGTTTCCCTCTTTCCCTTCGCCACTCGCCTTAGCGATTTAGGTAGCATTGGGTCGGGTCGTAGACTAGGAACCGAGCTTGGGGCTCTTGAGGCCTCTACCTCTGGCCGAGGTGACGCTGCGTCAGCTCAGCCTTTGGCGGCTCCCCAGCGATGTTCTTCTCGACTATCGCTGGGGTTTATGGTTAGCTTAAGGGAGAGGTATTCCATTCTCGATAATATAGAGATCCGGCTGTCGGTCCCTGGTGAGATGTCAAATAATCCACCTCTTGGATGCGTCGCCCTTTACCCCCAAATGTTTACGAGGGGTGTTCGGTTACCACTTCACCCCTTTGTCCAACTCTCCCAGCTAGGGTTGGTCTAGCACCTGCCCAGCTTACCCCTAACGCATGGGGGACACTGTTGGGTTGCTACGCACTGTGGAAACCCTTTGACAAGGGTGAGCTCTAGGTCGACCAAGCCCTTAACGTTTTTTCCGAAAAGAACCACCCTCGCGTCTAAGGCCACTGTTGTTCCGCCATTCGTTTCAACATAGATTTCAAGATTGTCAATCCCACCTCGGTCAAGAACTGGAAGGACCAGTGGTTCTTTGCCTCTAGAGAGTGACTTGCCCTCAATGCTGACGGAGGGCCAATCTGCGAGGTCTCGGTCGAGTTAGGGGTGCAAAGTGAGTACTTCTCCCTCAAGCTCGTCCGAGAGGTATGATTACATTTGTTTCTTACATTTTTCCTTTCCTTTTACAGTTTTTCTCGAGAGTCTTGAACCTCTCGACGAATCTTCTCGCCTAGTGGTCGAGGCCGCATCCGAGCTTGACCCCAAACTTTGCCACAATGATGTGATGCTGAGCGAGGAGCAACTCATCGAGCTCGGCTTACATCTTCACTTAGTCCGAGGTAAGCCTTTCACTTCTTTTAGTTCATACCTACTCGTTTTGTTGTGATTGCGTGATTGACCTACCCCTTTGCAGACGAGATGCCTGTACGACTTTCCGCTTTTCAGCGGAGACAGCACGAGAAGCGCGCCCAAGCTACTGATGGTGTCAATCCCTCAAACCGATGAGTTAGGACCAAATCCCCACCTCGGGGGTCGGTCATCCCTGATCCACCGCAGCCAGTTCCTGCCGAGACTCCGTCGATAGTTGGTGTCGAGCTCCCTGCTGATGGTCCTGTCAAGGTCCAAGCTCCTCGTCCAGACAAGGAGGCAACTTCTCGTCCTCCAGTGGTGGAGAATTTATCGTTCGACTCTGACGCTCCAAGGCGATCTACAGCGGAGGAGCCACTAGATCTCAGCGTTCCCCTTCTTGCACCCTCTAGGAGTCCGACGTGGAGGTGACTATTAGAAACGCGGTTTGTTCCCTCACCGGACGTGCTTCAGGTTGGATTGCCTCCAACCTGGAACACGCAGTTTGACTGTTAAGCTGATCATGTAACGACGCTGCTCGGGTAGGCTTTGCTTTTGACTTATGATTCGCTTGTTATCTTGTTTCTCCCTCTGATTTATGTTTTCTGCAGCTTCTTATTTCGCTGTGCGAGGGAGCCGTGGTGGCCAGCGTCGAGCTCCATGAACGAGCTCAACTGAGTGTGACCGAGCAAGTTCGGACATGGGTCGCCGATGAGAAAAGCTGCCGCGAGGAAGAAGTTGCAAGGGCCGCCTGGAGAACGACTTACTGAAGGAGTAGCTTTTCGCTCTCATGGAGGCCGAGGCAGCGTGGAAGAGCTCTGAGGCTGAGCTTAAAGACGCCCTTTCTCGTGCATCCGAGAAGATGAAGGCCTCAAAGGAAAAGCTCGCTTGAGCCGATCACACCCTTTCTGATGCTGCGCTTTTGACCACGACATTTGAAGAACACCCCGATACTCTGGAGAAGCAAAAAGAGTGGGCCACAAGAGGGTTCGACTATGTTTTAAAGAAGGCTCTGGAGCAGTTTCCAACCTTAAACTGCACCGCCATCCGTGCCGTCTATGATGCTGATTGGGCTCCCGAGGAGGAAGCCGTAGGTGCAGTAGTCAATTAGGAGGCTCCGCAGCCTTAGGCTGAGGTGCATCCAGAAGATGTTGACCTAGACCACCTCGGTGATATCTTAGTGTAGGGTTGATCAACCTCCCCCCTTTTCTTTTTGTAAACTTGCCAACGTACTTTGCCATTTCAATAAAGAAATCTTTTTTTTGGCACTTCACGTTTTGCCCTTTGCATATTCAAAATAAGTTCCAGCTCGTCTGCTCTGCTTGGATGCTTTAAGAGCACCATCTCAAAATTTTACTAAGTTCCAGCTCCTCCGCCTACTCAGATGCTTTCAGAGCACCATCCCCAAAATTTTCTAAGTTCCAGCTCGTCTTCCTACTCGCAGGTGCAGAGCCTGGTTATTCCAAATCCTCGCAGAACCAATACCTTCCTTCAATTCGGTCGCCAAGAACTCTCGGTGTTCTAGGTCTGAAGTCCTTCGGAGTCCGAGGTTTGGCCTTGAACTTGGAAACTATACAAAGTCCGTGGAGAGAAAACATCTTCTTCGAAATTCGAGATCGTTGATTCCTGAGAATCTTACCCCTTCCCAGAGGATTACGCCCATTCTCGAGGGATTACGCCCCTTCCCAAGGGATTATGCTCCTTCTCAGGGGAGGTCTGCAAGTCCGAGGTCTCTCATCGAGGGGTTTGAGGTCCCTTTTGGACTTGGAAATTACAAGGAGTTTGAGGTAAGAGGGTGTCTTTCTCGGGATCCAAGATCGTAGGTTCCCGAGATCTTCGCTCCTTCCCCAGCGATTTTGCCTCTTTTTGAGGGATTGCGTTCCTTCTCGAGGGGGTTTAAAGGTTCGAGGCCTCTCGCCGAGTCTATAAATAGCCTTCACCCTCCCTCAATTTCAATTGCTTGGAGGTAGAATGTCTGGTTTCGAAGAGCGCGAAGCTAGCTCGCCCCCTGCTCGGGGAGGATCTCCTACCCATATTTCGAGTGCATTTTAGGTTGACTTCTCCTGGAGGTCGGTTATTGAGCAGATGGAGGCTGTGATTGCCAAGAACGAGGCGATACAGTTTGAGCTGGTGGACCAAATTTTTGCAAAAGAGGTGGAATTCGAGTACCGTCTGGCCGTTCATAAGGCAACTCAGGCTCGTCTTACCCGAGAACTCAGGTGAGCCGATCAGTTAGGATTAGAGTGGTCTGAAAGGCAGCGTTCCGTAGAGCTGATGCCGGAAATGGCACTCGGTGGCCGAGCCACTATTGAGTTCCAGCCCAGCCATACCATAGAGGAAGAGCGTCCTTGATCGGAAGCAACGGAGCCCGAGGAAGCCATGACTGAGATGGAGTCTCTCATGGCTCGGTCTCGTCTGGTCAGGTGTAGACATAGGAGTTATTCGCCCGCCACTTGAAGGAGCTCGGCCATTTCGGCAGAAGCGCTTTGTAGAGGGGATTCTTCAAGGTGATGAACTGCTACCTCCTCCCATCATGCTTGAGCCGAGCTGCTGATCCTCTTCCATCTAGATTAGGGGTCTGATTGTAAAGCCGATCTTGAGTCTATTTAGACTAGGAGTATTTATTGTAATAAAGTCGATCTTGAGGCTATTTAGACTAAGAATTCTATTGTAATAAACCCGGCCCCCTGGGTCACTTTATTAATAAAATTTTCTTGTTGATAATGGACTTGCTCTTTTATTGATGTTGGACGGCATACTTAATCAAACTTTTGTAAGTTAGACAAACTGTTGTAAGTCAGAAGTAGAAGCTTAGCTGACTAGTGTCATGGGGAGGGCCCTCATTTAAGTGAACTTCGGGTGCCTCTCAACTGAAGTGAACCTTAAATCGTGTGTTTCTACTGATAGTATATTTGTAGGTGGTCGGCGTTCTAGGGACGAGGTAGTTCTCATCCATTCAGGTCTGCCAACATGTACGTCCCCTTTTGTCGAAGTTCCTTCACCTTATACGATCCTTCACAGTTCGGCCCCAGTGCGCCGTAGTGGTGAAGGATTCTCTTTAACACAAGATCGCCTACCTTAAACCTGCGAGGGCGTACTCGGGCATTGTAGAAGCAGACCATATAGTTCCAGTACTCAACTTGCTAAAGTTCTAAATTTTGTCGAGCCTCTTCGAGCAAATCAAGGTGTAGTTTTAAGACTTCGTCGTTCTGAGACTTTGAGAACTCCTGAGTACAGCGAGAGGGTAGTCCAATCTTGATTGGAACTACAACTTCTGCTACGAAGGGCAAGAAGAATGGTGTTTCTCCTGTGGCTGTCCGAGTCGTGGTCTGATAAGACCAAAGTACCGTAGGTAACTTCTCGGCCCAAGCCCCTTTAAGCTCTACCAACCGGGGCTTAAGCCCATGCTTAATGATTTGTTTACCGCTTCTACCTGGGCGTTAGCTTGGGGGTGAGCTGGGGATGATGTGAAGTGCTTGATGTTCATCTGACTACAAAAGTCTTTGAAGTTGCTATTGTCAAATTGCCTTCCATTGTCCGAGATAATCGCATATGGCACTCCGAACCTGCATACTATGCTCTTCCACACGAATGACGTGATTTTCTTTTCGGTTATCGTAGACAGGGGCTCAGCTTCAGCCCACTTTGTAAAATAATAGACGACTACGACTACCTGTTTGGTCTGGCCCTTGCCCACTGGGAGTGGCCTAATGAGGTCGACCCCCATTGTGCAAATGGTCAGGGTCATTCTATTAGTGTGAATGTAGTGTGTGGTTGCCTAGGGATCGAGGCTAGCCTTTGGCAACGATCACAGCGTCAGGCAAAAGCTTGTGTGTCTGTTCCCATGGTCGGCCAATAGACCCTTGCTTGACTAGTTTTGCTGCTAGTGAGCGACCACCGGAGTGGTTTCTGCAGACCCCTTCATGTATCTGTCTCAGGGCATAATTTGCCTCGTCTGGGTCTAGGTACCTTAGGAGAGGCAATGAATATCCTCGCTTGTAGAAAATATCACCCATGAAGAGGTACCACAACGCCCTTTGCGCTAGTTTCCTTGCTTCGAGGAGATCCATTGGCCTTCCCCCCTTAAGGTAGTTGCTTATGGGGTCCATCCAGCAATGGGGGCTTTCTTCAGTATTCTCGACCTCAGCCTCGGCTGTGGTCGGCGACAAGACTTCTACTGGTACGGTACGGGCTAGTTCCATCTCAAAGGCGGATGCGAGCTTTGCTAAGGCATCGGCGTTGGAATTCTGGGACTGTGGTATCTGTTCAATAGTGAACTGAAACCCAGTCAGTAGCTCACACGCCTTCCTCAAATACTTTGCCATACGTTTATCTTTAGCCTGGTATTTGTCTGTGACCTGGCTCACCACAAGTTGTGAATCACTTAGGACCTGCAGTTGTTGGATCCCCAGAGCCTTGGCAATCTTCAGTCCGGTTATCAATGCTTCGTACTCTGCCTCATTGTTTGATGCTCAGAACCCGAAGCGCAGCGCGTATTCAAATCTGGTTCTAGTGGACAAGGTCAGCAGGATTCCTACTCCAGATCCCTTTTCGTTGGATGAGTCGTCCAAATATAGGGTCCAGGTTTCCTCCGGGTCTTTAGAAATTGCGGGAGGGGTGAGTTCAGCGATGAAATCAGCAACAGCCTGCCCTTTGACCGAGGTCCTGGGTTCATACCGTATGTCATACTTGCTGAGCTCGATTGCCCATTTCATCAATCTTTCAGACACTTCAGGTTTATGTAGGACCTGTTTTAGGGGCAAGTCAAAGAGGACGGTTACTTGGTGAGCTTGTAAGTAGGACTGGAGACAGCGCGCCGCGGTGACTAGAGCCAAGATAACTTTCTCCAGGTTCGGGTACCTTGTTTTGGCACCCACGAGGGTCTTGCTTGTGTAGTAAACTGGCTTCTATACTCCGCCCACTTCTTTAACCAATGCAGAGCTGACGGCTATTTCAGAGACGGATAGGTAGAGCTGGAGCTTGTCGCCTCTGTCGGGCTTAACAAGGAATGGAACCGAGGCCAGGTATTCCTTCAATTGCACCAGGGCATGGTCATAATCCTTGGTCCATTCAAAGGGTCCTATTTTCCTTAGGACTTTGAATAAGGGATGACACATGTTCGTAGCCCATGACACGAATCTGTTAAGGGCCGCAATCCGTCCGTTAAGGCTCTGCAACTGCTTTAGATTCTTTGGGGCCTCCATGTCTAGTACTGCATTTATCTTATCCAAGTTGGCCTCTATTCCACGCTGGTGGGCCATGAACCCTAAGAATTTTTTGGATGCTACACTGAAAGTGCATTTTGTCAAGTTTAGATTCATCTGATATGTTCGAAGGACATCAAAGGCCTCGACAAGATTGGCTTCGTGTTTGTCCGAGGTGACACTTTTCATTAGCATGTCATCCACGTAGACCTCCATGTTGCGGTCAATTTAGTCGGCGAACATCTTGTTCACCATGCCCTGGTATGTGGCCCCAATGTTTTTGAGGCCGCGCGACATTATCTTGTAGCAGAATAAGCCTGGATCAGTGATAAAAGATGTATGCTCCTAGTCAAGTACGTGCATTTTGATTTGATTGTACCTAGAGTAGGCGTCCATGAAGGTCAAGAGCTCGTGTTCGACTGTGGCATCAACCAGTTGATCTATTCTGGGCAGCGGAACACTGTCCTTAGGGCAGGTCTTATTCAGGTTGGTGAATTCTACGTACATACGCCACTTCCCGTTTGCTTTCTTAACCAGCACCACATTGGAAAGCCATTCGGGATAATATGTTTCATTGACAAAGTCGGCGTCTTGGAGTTTCTTCACCTCGGCTTGTATGACTGCACTTCGGGTAGCGTCGACTAGTCTATGCTTCTGCTTGACTGGTCAATGCGCCGGGTCGATGTTAAGTCGGTGTACCATGATGTCAGGGTCTATCCGGGCATATCCTTGTGTGACCATGCAAAAATATCTGCATTATTGCAGAGGAATTTTATAAGTCTATCTCTCAATGGGGCCCCCAACATGGCACCGATGCTGACTTGCTTTTCCTGACTAAGTAGGGGCACAAGTTTAAGCTCTTCTGTCGGCAGCTATCCTGTTCTGCTTTCTCAGTTGAA
Source organism: Telfairia occidentalis (assembly GCA_026257165.2). Classification (NCBI taxonomy): domain Eukaryota; kingdom Viridiplantae; phylum Streptophyta; class Magnoliopsida; order Cucurbitales; family Cucurbitaceae; genus Telfairia; species Telfairia occidentalis. Next base: position 346,318 of record JAOANK020000043.1, on the reverse strand, counting down.
GGAGTCAGCGTGAGGGAATGAGAGTCTATAAGGCACGTGGTCGGCGTGCCTTTCATGGCCAGCATGTAACACTCCCGTGAAGCACGTTGCTCCCCTCGGACTATTCCTACATTGTTGGGTGTTGGGAACTTCATCATCTGGTGGAAGGTGAAAGGTACGGCCCGTAGTGCGTGTATCATAGGTCGTCCCAAGATGGTGTTGTAGGCCGAGGGGCTGTACACTATTACGAACTCAAGCACTTTTGTTACCTAAGTTTGTCCTCTCCTAAGCTTACCGGGAGCTCCACACATCCTTTTGAGGTTACCTGCTCTCCTGAGAAACTGACCAGAGGGGTTGGGCTGGGCTTGAGCTGGCTTCGCTGCCAGCCTAGTTTCGAATATGTGGAGTAGGACAAGATGTTGGTGGAGGCTCCGTCGTCGACGAGAACGCAAAAGACCTTTACGTGGTCGATGTCGGCGCAGATGACAAGTGCGTCATTGTGGGGCTATGACACCCTTTACGTCTTCATCGTTGAACGTGATAGGTAATGAGAGCTGAACGTTTGAAACATGGCATACCTCATCATGTGCCTCCCTGACCAAAGATTTCCTTTTCTACAAAGAATGTCCCCCCAACCATCCTCCAAAAATAGTGTGTATCTCAGCGAGGCGGTCCTTCCAGGGTGATGGCAACCTTTCCCATTCTACTGCTGCCGCGATGAACTTTTTAAGGTACCCTTTAGGGATAAGGGTTTCTATCTGCTCTTTTAGTTCATAGCAGTCTGATGTGTCATGGCCATGGTCTCGGTGGAATTGGAAATATTTTGATTGGTCCCTCCTGTGCGACCTCATTTTCAGCTTCTTTAGAGGAGTGAAGAGACCTACTTTCTAGGCTACAACGTAGATTTTCGTAATTGGAACGGTCGTGGGAGTGTATTTCTCAAACTTTGGCCCCCTACCTGAGCGTTTGTCATCCCGCTTGTCATCTCGTCACTAGCCTCGGGGCGCGTCGCTCGGGCTTGATGATGTCTGGTGAGAAGCCTTATCTTTTGTCTTATGAGATAAGGATGGTACAGACGCCGTCGTTGCCATCTTTTTTTAGATAAGGAGGTCTTCGACAGTCATAAGACCGTTGGCGTGGGAAAGAACTTCTGCGAACGTTTTTGGTTTCTTGATGGTGATGTACTGTAGCATCTTGGGTGCTTGAAGCGTCCAGTGAATGCGGCTATGATCACCTCGTCCGTATAGTCCCTCACACACAACATTTCTTGTCAGAACCGGGTGACAAATTGTCGTAGCGTTTTGCCCTCGTTCTGGTATTGGGTCATTAAACGACTGGAGAGGCGCCGATTCTCGCTCATCCCCAAGAATTGATCTACAAAAAGTTCAGCCAATTCTTGAAAAGTGGATATCACCCCGAGTTTCAGCTTGCGGTACCAGGCTCGCGCTGCTCCTGTTAGAGTAACAGAGAAAGCGGGGCATCTGATAGCATTTGGTACCCAATGCAACTCCATTTTTAATCGATAGGTGTCGACGTGTTTGATGGGGTCGGTCATTCCATCATAGAGCTTCATGGTTGGATCCTTGAATTTCTCTGGGATTTCGGCGCTCATCACCTCGGTAGTGAATGGCTCTAACCTCGGCTTCAGGATATGCTTCACAGTGGCCATCCTTGGAGCTACCCCAGTTGTGGACCCCCTCTTCAGACCCCTCAGTTCGGCTCGGACTTCCTCTAGGGCATCCTCTCAGTCTGGTTTGCTCGAGGCCCCGGTGTAGTGGCTTTTGCTGCAAGACGTATTTCGTTCTCGATGCTTGGCATCGATCTTATTGCCCAGGTCGAGCTGAGTTGGGCCTCATTTTGACCTGACTCAGGAGTGGCTCCGCCCTGTCGATTGGTTGGCGCGGTGCTCCGACCGCGCATGCCTGCTGTGCGTGGATGCTCCCGCTTGGCTCTCGTAACCTTGGGGTCTGGCCCCCGAGGCTCGTGCTTCCACATTGCGGACCTCAGGCTCCCAAGCTTGGGCTTGCACAGGAGGAGCGTGGTTTACCAGTGCCTACACCTGCGCTTGCACAGCTTGGAGGACTTGCGCTTGGTCTCGTACCAGAGCTTGCAGGGCTTCTATTTGAGCAGTGGCTGTCTAGCGCCAACGACCTCTCCCTCCCCTCCTGGTCATATGAGATGGGCCGAGCTGCACAGTAGCCATTCGTTCATTACCGGACTGCGACCGACATCTATCACTTTCTGATTGGTCAGTACCCGATCGTGCCATCTTTGAAATAGGCTTGTTTTGTCGAGTCCACACAGACGACACCAAGTGTTGATGCAGGAGAAGTTCTTCCTCCTAACGTGGACTGAGCAATGAATGACCTCAGACCTGAAAGTAGAGGATGAGGTGAGGTGGGGTGGTGGATACCACACTCCGACGCTCAAGTCAGTAAGGCAGAAGAAATGAGTAAGGATTGCTTTTAGATCTCGTTGCGTACCTTTTGGATGTGGCTCTACCTGGTATTTATACTTGAGTTGGATGGAGTCATTTGTGGCATAGCTCTCCCGATCAGCCGTAATTCTTGGCTGATTAAGAGTGGTGGGATGACTGGAGTGATTTTATCCATTCACGTCCAATGTGGAGCAATTTCAGGGTTCACCCCTCACCTCGGGCTCATCTCACCTTGCCTGAACCTCGATGTTCCATTACACAACGGCTGGGACCGAGGTGTGCTTGTACACGTGGTGATCCCAGGTCTTTCCGCGTATTTGGGCGATTCTATCCCTCATCAGTCACCTTAAAAAAAAAGTTAATATGATTACAGTAAGAACAATTTGTGAGAGTTAACTAAATCATAGAAATCAAATTCAAACTACAGCCAGATTAAAGTGACTAAATTAAAAAATTTTAATTATGTGAACCAAATTCAAGTTATGATCAAACCAAAGTGACTAAATTGAAAATTTTAAAACTATGTGAACCAAATTCGAGCTATCACCAAATCAAAGTGACTAAATTGAAAATTTTTAAATTATGTGAACCAAATTAAAACTATATTCAAATCATATCGAGAAAAATTGTAATTTAACTTTCTTCATTCTTTTTAAAAGAAAATTTATATTTTGGTCCTTAAAATTGTTTAAACATCTATTTCTAGTCATTGAATTTTATAAACAACAAGGTTTTTTTTACTATTGTCAATTGTTTATAATAGATAAATGATGTAACTTCGCATAAATATTCAATATAACTGCAATCTAGGCATGATATGCGCAACAATCGTCTCATATTTAAAACTTTATATAGTTTTATCTCAATTAAGTTATGTGACTTTCAAAACATATCTACATCTTTTTTTTTTCATGTGAGTTCAACAACATGTAGGGATGAAGATTCAAACTCCCCACATTTTCGTCGATAATATATATTTTAACTAGTTAAATTATGCTTATGTTGGTTCCACACACATATATATACACTACAAGAAATTTCACTTTTAGTCAGCAGAGTTTTACCGACGCATAGTTAAATCATCGGTATGGTGCATATTCTGACCTTTTTGTAAAACGTTGGTAGAAAATATTAGGGCTTCAATCAAACTTAATATATTGATGATAACAAACTTACTTATTTTATTGATAATTTTAATGGTTCTAAGTATACACAAGCGTAGAGCTCGAAAAGACGCAACACATTTTGAATCGATCAAATCAAATATCAAACAAAAAAGTTATGCTGAAAAGAAAATTGAATTATTTAAAAAATTATTAAAAAAAACATGAAAGGATTGTGCGTGTGAGAACACGCGCCAAATAGCCTTTGTGCAAGCGCATAGGTTCAAGCCTTGTGAAGAGCATTTTTTACCTCCATTTTCTTTCTTTTTCTTCAAAATATGGCTATTTTCTTTTATTTTTTATCAAATAAATCTCCACCATTCATCTTTAAAACATAGATCCAATGACCAATTTTTAATATGCTCTTAATTTTTCTTAAACAAAAAAATTGAGCATTCTTTTCATACACACAAAAGAAAATTTCAGGCTTTTTGATTAAAAACTCCCTTGAATCTCTTCTAAAAAGTGCCAAAATCTCTTTTAAATCTCTCCTTTGCAAAAATTTATTTACCTTTTATGAGAGTTACATTTGTGAGAGTTTTCTATTGTGTTGGTAGTTCAAAATTGTGTAATTCAGCTACGTAAAGGTATTGTTAGATTTTTTTTAATTTTATTGTATCGGGTTTTGTATTAAGATGTGAGTACACCTTAGATTGTGAGAAAAAGAAATCGATTTGATCCTGAAATAAGAAAAATGATCGTGGGGTTTCTCTTTAGCCTAAAGAAGAAAAAAAAGGTCGATCAGTTTGGTTCTCACCCGCAAGAGGGTCGGTTGCAATAAAATATCCAAGGAGTCTTGGGAGTGGAGTAGGCAAATTACCGAACTACTATAAATTTTTTGTGTCCTCTCTTCCTTTCTTTTTATTTTTGCATTTTGAATTCCTCTTAATTAATTTGTTAGTTTTGCATGCAAGAATTGATCTAATAAAATTGTACTTGTTTTAATTTATCTATTGAGTGTATTATTGATTGGGTGTTTAAAATTGCTTGCTAAATTCATGACTAAAATTAAATTTAAAAAATTAGTAGGCAACCCTATCTATTCCCCTCTAGTATTGCCATTGGATCCTACATGAAAGCCTTCTTGCCTGATAGTTTTATTTAAACGTTGGGAATAGTACGTTTTGATTTGTATATGTAAATTAAAATTATATTGTTAAGAGAAAATAGTGTGTAGGTAAGTTACAGAAGAAAATAGAGACCTTAATTAATGAATCAAACATATTAGTTGTTAAGATTTGTGCTTTATTCCAATTTGATCTTTATAACTTTAAAATTTTCAATTTTGTTTTATAGTTTGGTCAATTTTTTTTTTTTTTAAGACAAGTCAATTTTAGTTGTCATGAAACATTGTGGAAATTAAAATTTAAATAAAAATACAAATTAGAAGGATTAAATAAATAATTTAATTATCTACCTTCCAAGACAAAATGAGATTTATAATACAAAAGTAATTTTTTGCTTTTATGACCCTAGAAAAGGAGACCTCAAACCCTATAAGGACGTTTAATTATATTTAGAGGCAAAAATAGATGGGGTGCATACAATTACATGCATACAATTGCACCAAACAATCTTCTTTTCGCTCGCTAGAATCATAATCTATCTCGTTTCCTCTCCTCGTAGCCAATCACACAAAACCCATCTTCTTCCATGGAAGCTCTCTCTAAAGTTTATTATTCTTTTTTCTTTTCAAAATTTTACATCACGACTATTGGATAGAAATTCAAACTTACGATCCCTTACTGAGAATAGACACAAAATTGGAATTAGCCTTGTTCATCAAGATATTAAAATGCTTCAAGATCAGAAGATTTGAACTAGCTTATTCCACAAGGCCATCCTAATATTTTTAAGGTCCAAATATGTCTTTTAAGCATGCTTAGACCCAACTATACTCCATGTATGGTTTATTAAGATCCCAAATTAAAGTGTCTTTTGTAGAAAAATACATTGTTGGTTCATTGTAATTACATTTTTAAAATATTTTTGGGCCAATAACAAATATAATCTAACTTCTTGTCGATTTTCATACAAAATTGAACTTTGTCCATTCGTACTGAATCACGTAGTGGTTTCAGAAGTACAATTGAAAATGAATAAATATTACATTAAGCTTAGAGTCAGATTCTCAAGAAAGTATATAGAAGGAGTTGTACAATTTTTATAAGTGGCAAAAAATCATGTTAATGAAGTTGGGAAAAGAAGATGCCCATGCAAGAATTGTCAGAGATCTTTGTGGCAATTATAGAACGGATTGGAATAGCACCTATTTCCATATGGAATATCTCTATCCGGCAATCAGTGGGTGTATCACAGAGAACCAGTCAACTTATCTCTATTTCAAAAGGAGATTCAACTCCTCTAGTGAATAATAAAATAAGTAAAGAGTGTAATGCTATCATTGAAGAAAATGAGATGTTTAGTCTCTTAAATGATTTGTAGAGTCCGATGGAAGAAGATGATGTAGATGGAGGGATGAGATGCCAACAAAGGTCCATGAAAAGGATACTTCCAACATCTTTGAGGATTTAAAAACTAAGGCTCACAATCAATTGTATCCAATTGTGCACAATTCTCTTCCTTGAACTTTTTGGTGAAATTGATGCATATCAAAGTGCTAAACAATTCTATTAACAAGTCATTTGATATGTTGCTATAGTTGTTCAAAGAAGCATTTCCAAGTGATGCATCAATACCTGGTTCATTTTACGAAGCTAAGGAAAGCTACACGAGTTAGGGCTATGATATAAGTCTATCAATGGTTGCAAACACAAATGTGTATTATTCTCGAATGAATTTGTGGATTGTCAAAGTTATCCATTATATGGTGAGTCTCGATATAAAGTTATGATAGAAAGGGTAAGAAAATTGCACACAAAGTCTTACTTCATTTTTCATTAATATCGAGGTTGAAGAGGTTGTTTTTGTTAAAGTATATTGCTTATGAAATGAGGTGGCATGAAGATAAACAGGTTCAAACATAGGGTGTATTGATAGGATTCAATCCCCAGCGGAAGCGTTTGAACACTAATGTATTCAATCTTGGATTTGGAAAGAGCATGCATTTAAACCAAAATTACAGAGAACGAGAATTTACCTTTGAAGAACCCCTTCTTCAATCAAGATCGTTTTCCAGTAGTACGAACATCACCATTCGGTAAATTCGCTATCCTCAAAGATTAAAGAAATATTGATGATGGAATCTCTTATTTTGGTGAGGGAGATGACAATAAGTATGAATCAAAAAACCAACCCCTTCTTGTGTTCATAACACAAATATATATGTCGAGAGAAAAGAGAGAGAGTGAATGATGATACCACGTTCACCCATTAACTCCCCATTAGTGGGGGGTTAATATTTATTTATTTTTATTTTAAAAACAAAATTAATTAATTAATTATCTTATAATTAATTAACTATATTATATGCAAATTAATCACAT
>JAOANK020000043.1:287761-303911 GCA_026257165.2 Telfairia occidentalis | reverse complement strand
TAGTTTGGAATGAAGAAGAGCAAGTCTGATCACTCTGTCTTTCATCGACGATCTGAGAGTGAGATTATTCTACTTGTATATGTTTATGATATTGTCATCACTCGATATTGTATCTCTCAAAACTTTTCTTCATAGTTAGTTTCATTCTAAAGACTTGAGAACATTAAAGTATTTTTTAGGTATTAAAGTAATACGAAGCAAGAAGGGTATTTTTATGTCTCAAAGGAAATATGTGCTTGATTTACTATCTGAGACGGGAAAATTAGGAGCCAAGCCTTGTAGTACTCCAATGATGCCTAATTTGCAACTTACAAAAGATGAAGAATCTTTTGAAGACCTTGAGAGATATAGAAAATTAGTTGGAAAATTGAATTATCTCACAGTGGCATGACCAGAAATAACTTATTCAGTAAGCATCGTGAATCAGTACATGTCTTCACCTACCGTGGATCATTGGGTTGCTGTACAACAAATTCTATGTTATTTGAAAGTTGCACCTGGATGAGGGATCTTATATAAGGATCATGGTCATATGAATATTGAATGTTTTTTCAGATGTTAACTAGGCTGGATCAAAAGTAGATAGAAGATCGACATCTGGATATTGTGTTTTTGTTGGTGGCAATTTAGTTTCATGGAAGAGTAAGAAGTAGAATGTAGTCTCGCGATCAAGTGCTGAATCAGAATACAGAGCTATGGCACAATCTGGATGTGAAATAATGTGGGTGCATCAACTATTGATTGAGTTAGGCTTCAAATGTTATAGTTCCAACCAAGTTATTGTGCTACAATCAAGCTGCCCTTCATGTAGCATCCAACCCAGTATTTCATGAGCGGACTTAACATATTGAAATTGATTGTCATTTTGTTTGTGAGAAAATACAAGGTTTGATGTCTACTGGATGTGTAAAGACTGGAGAGCAATTAGGAGATATCTTCACGAAAGCTTTAAATGAAGTTCGAGTAGATTACCTTGTAACAAGTTGGACATGCTTAACATATATGCTCCCACTTGAGGGGGAGGGCCATAGTATATATTTATGTAAAATAGTAGTTTATTAGTCTTTTTTCCTTTATTGTAATTTACTATTATTAGTTTAGGGATTCCATGTATGCCTATATATATCTTTTTATAGTGTATAGAATGAAGTAAATTATTCTTCCCACTTGTTCTCACAATAACAGTCTTTAATCTTCACAAGACTCAAAATACATCATCAACTTAAAGACAAAAGAGCTTTATCGGTCATAAACGGATTGACACTACATCTAATGGAGAACATGTCTTGAATAGCCTTAGAGATGTCCATCCAATCGTTATGAGCACAAAGCTTATTTACAACCATTGGTTTTTTTTTTTTTCTAATTGAGCTGCATAACCTCCGATTCTTTTCTAACCCAAAAACAATGGGAAGAGTCCACAGATTTCAAATTTTTTATAGGCTTATTTTTCTTCAGAAAGGGACCTACTTCCTTAAAAAGGGGAACTGCTTGCTGAGAATGTGGAGCATTTATTGCTTCAACAGAGGGAGGAAGTGAAGAAGAATCAAACGAGACCAAGTCCTCCATGGGATTAATGAACTTAGCTTGAATCTCAGATAAATTGGATATATAATTTTTAAGCATTTGCCAAAACGAGACCCAACCATTCTTATTCACCAGAGCAGGGACCACTATACTTTTCCTTCCCTCGAAAGGCGGCTAGATTACACATTCAAAAAACCAATTGGATGTAAAAGAAAATTTTGAAGCCGGCGTGTTCCATAATGATCCCTTTCTTGCTTAAAGTAATGATGAATAACAGGGAGATGAAGCATGTTGACCAAGAGATCCTCAAACCAAACAAGTTGAGAGAGATGAAAAGGCACTAAGACTTTCCTTTGATCATCTTCAATAAAATGACATCCATTATTTTCCCAAACACAAAAGAAATTATTTCCAAGTCGACAACTCTTGACTTCCATCTTAAAGGAAAAAAACTCAAAGAACAAACCTCTATAAGAAGATTCTAGGAACACGAAACCCAAAACGAGCAATAAAAAACCAGAGGAGAGTAACAAGGAGCCCTAATGGAATGGCCAGAGAAGATGAATGGAGAGGGTTATCGGAGACGAGAAGGAGGAAGGAGAGAAGAGAGAGGAGAGAGCAGACTTACCTATTCCTTCCCCTTTCTTGCTCCAGTTAGAATATTATTTTCAGAAGACTATTGAAGGAAGATGAGATCTGCAATTTTAGTTCTTTGTTGGCTGAGTTATATGTTTTTAAACTTAATGATGGCTATTTGACAATGTTTATCATCTTCTCCTTGGACCTTTTCCTCCATCAGTTCACCTACTATGAGTTAATGGAGTAAAAGCTATTATTTCAAAAATCTGGTTGGAGCGCAAGAATAGAATTTTTCAGAAAAAGAAGTTCCTGGAGTTTGATTGTTTCACTTTAGTAAAACTTAAGGTTTCTGTTTGGTGTTCTCTTTCGACATTTTTCTCGAATTATCCTGAAGTAGGGATTACTATTAATTTAGCAGTTGGATGTTAGATTGACAATTAGTTGGCAGCCAAGTAGTTACAGGTTGTTAAGTTGTTCCAAAAGCCTGAAAAAGGCATGTAAAAAGGGTTGCATTCCTGTTCAATAATTAATAAAGAAATTTCTTCATTACATCAATTGGTATCAGTGCTACCGATATGGGCTCTTGATTTCCAAGAAAAACTCCCAAAGATCTATAGATTCGACGAAGATCAACCTATCCATGAAAGTGGAAGCTTCTTGTACCAGCACTCGAGATTTAGATTGATGCTTGCCGTCAATTGAGGCATCTGTTGAAGAAATTAAAGGCACAATGACTAAACTCCAGCGCATAATGGAAAACATAACCCAACAAATCGAGTGTTTGAATATCAACTATTGAAGAGTAGGCAACCCAAGAGGAAGGGCTAACAATAGGACTCACACCTTCAACCAAGAAGAAGCTGTTTTTCAACAAGAAGGCAAGAAAATGCAGTGGGAAGGCCTCTTGAACATCAATTTTCAGGATTCATGAATCAAGATTCTTAATGTTTGAACAAAAGCGACTTCAACTGAGGAGATATACACCAAATCTGTAAAGATATACATGCAGGAATGCTCTAAGAACGAAGAAAACACCATCTAGAAATTGTCAGGAACCATTTTCATCATGAAAAACTCAAAGGATGCCGAAATGAAAGGTTTCAAGTTCATTCTAGATAAGAAAATGAGTTTTGTAATGGATTTGATGAATATTTCAATGAAGAAGATGAAATCTTGTTTTGCTTAGAAAGGCTTTTTGCGGAAATTGATGAACCAACTAAAAAGGAATTACAGGGTTATGATGAAATGGAGTCTTCCCCCTGCTCTATATTCTTCGAGCAACAAAATGGTAAAGAGGGATATGAATTGAATAAATCTTGACCACAAATATAGAACTTATAAAGATTTTTTGTTGGGATATTATATTTTTTTCAAGAACGTAAGAACCAAAGGATCAATTTTTTTCAGATTCATAATTATTTGGAAGTTTGATAAGATGTTGCATTAGGATTTTGATGGGCTGAAAACAACATACTCCATTGGAGTTTTTTCTAATCATTTGAAGCTTGATTCCCAACTTTTCTTTAGCTAATTAAACTCATGGGCGAATTTTGTTTTTTTTTTTTTTGGGAGGGAAAGAATTGACGTCTAGGATTTCTATTAATCTAGCTGTTGGTTGTTAGGTTGTTGGCATTCAGTTGGCAGCCAAGTAGTTATTTTCCATATTTTCTAGGTTATGTTGTTTCAAAAGCCGATAAAAAACATGTAAAAGAGGCAGTTTCTTATTCAACAATTACTCTTGAATTTGGAGGTCTTCACCCTCTCCTCCTAATTGTGTTTTTATTTGTTGTTTTTTCTTTTCTTTTCTTTTCTTTATTATTCTCCTTCATGGAGGTTGTATCTCTTGAACATTAGTCTCTTTTCATTTATTTCATTGAAAGTTTCATTTCATGTTTTAAAAAACAAAAATCCCATAGCGGAGGAAAAGACTTTAGCTGTAGTTATATCCTTTTGATACACCAGGTGTGATGATGATAACCCATCATTTCTGCATTGAATGATGAGTATTCTCATGTGCTACCTTCTCATCGTAGTTGTATATTCCATTATGATATATCCTTTTGATACACTTTGTGGAAATATGAAGAAGAAACTTTTCTTTTTTGGGCTTTGGCAAGGAATTCTTAACGAGTTTGTATTTTTGGGGGTGTCTTTTTGTTATCTTTGAGATGTGTATGGTGTTATGACACCTAAAATACAGAATATATCTGGAACTTTGTTATTTTTGCTTCTGGAAGGTTCGTACTTGGAACATAGTTAAGGAGATTATGAGGACAAGTTTGAAGGTGATATGATAATTTGGATCAGATGAACATTTTTGGTTTATATCTTGGCTAGAACTCTTGAGCAGTTTCATTTACATCTTTTATGCTTACTTATAGTTACAGCAATTCAGATTTAATTTTTAATGAAGAAGTGGGAGTATTATCTGTATTTTTTATTTGTAAATGATTAGATTTGAATAAAATTATTTCATAAGAAGTTATGGCTTAAAATGGTTCTCGAGTAAATAAGTACCATATTACAGCCTAAAATCATCTTTGTAGTGCTATATGCCCATACTTGGCTTTGGAAACCTGTCGGCATTGGCGTCTCAGTAACAAGACTGTAAATCTGATGCGGAATGGGAAGATGCCTACTGTAACAATTGAACAGGCTCAAAAGAATTTTTGCAAGGTTTGGGCCGTTGTAGACACATTTAAATTTGGTTGATGCTTTATTTTAATGCAATCCTTGACCAACTGTTGTTTTGATGATTCTGTGTTGTAATGTTGTCGTGGCTGTGCTTTGGATGCATATCCAACTCAATTGCTGTATCATTCAGGCAGTGAAGTCTGGTCTTCTCAAAATTCTTTCTAAAATGGGCATTTCTTTACTATCAAGGTATATTAGTAATCTTTTACCGTTTTGAGACGGAAAGGAACCCCTGATTCTTAGATTATTGATTTAGTTACTTTAACTGTGAGATTTTCTGAAATTCATCTTTTGGATTTTTGTCTTTTTTCCTTCTGTTTTTAAGTAGTTGTTTCCTTCTTTTTCCCTTAACTCTATTCAGTTTTTGAGAAGTTTTATTGTTTTATGTGCCTCTAGCTATTGCGGGGCACAAATATTTGAGATCTATGGTTTAGGAAACGAAGTTGTAGATTTTGCATTTCGTGGGAGCATATCAAAGATTGATGGCTTGACGTTTGATGAGGTAAGAAGTGTAATGTTATTTCAAGTGAACCTGAAATTTTCTTATGTTTAACTTTTAAAGAAATATTTCAGGGCAGGTTAGCCATTGTCCATTGAAATGCTGATCCAGAGCATAAATTTTTTAGGCATGTTTCTATTTTTGTACACAATCCCTTCCAATGTCTGTCTATGTATGTATGCTCATGCATAAGGTTATGAGTTTTGTGCTATGTGCATTACATTCTATTATTTTCATTACTTACTTTTTTTTTGTATCAGAAACGCAATATATATGTTGATGTCTTGATTATTTTGGAGGTTTTGTTTTGAGTTCAGATAAGGGAATTTGGTGTTTTGACATTTTAGGTTGATTTGTGTAGCAAAACGTCCAAAAGCAGTTCAGGTGTTTTCTGGCAGTCTCCTATTGAAGATCTTTTCTTTTATTTGCACTAGCAGATCTGTTCCATCTGTGAGGTGGAAAGGGAGTGGATAATATATTAATATATTTTGAACTATACTTTTGTCGACTAAATAAAGCATAAATTATTTCTCTCTGGGATTTCATGAGTTAAGCCCTCTCTCCTATTGAACTACTTTCAGTGGAGGATGTTTGTAGTGTGAGGAGAAATAAGAAGAACGTATTTTTTGTTCTGCTGTTATGATCTGTGGTATATTAATTTCACATGAGTGGTTTTATTTTATTAAATTATTACTCTCTGGGATTTCATGAGTTAAGTCCTCTCCTATTGGACTACTTTCAGTGGAGGATGTTTGCAGTTTGAGGAGAACTAAGAACGTATTTTTTGTTGTGCTGTTATGATCTGTGGTATACTATGAAGCACGAACACTCCAAAATGAGAGAAGCGTCTGTGTCTGGCATGGAATGTTCGGACACGCGTTGGACGTATGTCTGACATGTGAAATTACATGTCCTATTATTTATTTATTTATTTTAAATTTTTGGACATTCTTTGCACACACCACGGATACTTCTCGAACATGTTTAGGGATTTTTTTAAATAAAAAAATAGATAAAAAAACTGCACACATTTCTTGGACACTCTATTAACTCTGTAGTTTTTTTTTGTTCTAATTTGTATTAAAAACTTTCTTTTGTAAGTTGAATTTGTTGGATTACATGTGTTGTAGTTGAATTATTGTCAAAAGACTTGAACTTTATGCTTTTTAGTGAAGTTCATTTCTATGTTAACTTTACATGTTTTTATCTGCAATGATGTAATAAATAGATGCATATTAATACACATATCTAAAAAATAAATAATAAAAAAAAAATATCTCCAACATGTTCGTGTTCTACTTTTTTAGAAATTGTCGTATCGCCCTGTCATATCATGTTCGTATCCGTATCCCGTATCCTGTGTCCGTGTCCGTGCTTCTTAGGTGGTACATTAATTCCACATGAGAAAGAAATTTTCATTTCTTAATGGTTATTTTATTTTATTTTTCTTACCAATTTTAGAATTTTAGATGGAGGTCTATGAATTTTCAGTTGAGAGAATTGCTTCTCCAACAGTGTGTTTTTTTTTTTATTAATCCAACAGTGTGTTACTTATTCTTAAGTTGGGTTTGACTTGCGTGAATTTGGTTGTTGGAACACTTGTAGCTTGATCCAGGGTTTGACATTGTCAAACTCTTAATTTAGAGTTTAAAGCTTTCAATCATTTTGGGTCTCTTTGTTTCGGCTAAAATCTTTTTCAATTCCCTGTTGCAGTTGGCGAGGGAGACTTTGTCTTTCTGGGTGAAGGCATTTTCTGAGGATACAGCTAAGAGGCTAGAAAATTTTGGGTTTATACAATTCAGACCAGGAGGTATGAGCTAAATGTCAAACTTGTCAAAACTTCATTCATGGATTTGTATTTTGAATGCAAATTAATTGTGTGACAAATGCCTTATATTTTCTTCTTATGAGAATGTGGCTTTGGATGGGATTATTTTCTAATTCTCATTAATCAGGAACTAATTACAAGAATATAGAATATATAATACAACTAAAATGTACAACCAAGGATCCTAGTTGTAATCTAGGAGCTAAGAAGCACAAACACAGACACGAACACAACACATACACATTTTTTTTTAATAGAATATATGTCTGTATATTGATTGTTTTTTTCTTTTTGATAAGAAACAATTTCATTGATCAAATGAATTGTACAAAAAGATGTATTCAAAGTTACAAAAAGGATTTTCAGTTGATCATAAGATTAGAAATGGTATAACAATTAAAGGGTGCTATTCTTTTGCACCACGATAGAGCAAAAAAGATAGTTGATTCCAAAATATCTCCCATGCTTCGTTCTTTTCCTTGAAAAATATGGGTATCTCTCCTTCCATATAGACCATATGAGAGCATGATTAATGTTCATCTTTAAGACTTTCGTTGCACGCTTGAATGGATGATCATTGAAGATTAAACCAGACCATTCTGGAGCGATGGCAGGGGGAATCACAGTCCAGTTGAAAACAGTGGTAATGCTACTCCAAAGATGCGATGAGAAAGGGCATAAAACAAAGAGATAGCTGGCAGTTTCGTTGTCCATTTTCCAGAGAGGGCACCAATTTGGGGAGATGGATAACCAAGGGCAGCGTTTCTGTAATCTGTCATGGGTGCTGATGCAGAAGTGGCTAATTTCCCATATTAAGAACTTGATCTTCTTTGGAAAGGAGGCGTGCTAAATGTTCCTGTAAAGGGAAACCCTCCCAGGGAGCTAGTTGTTTGCAAGATAAAGGGACAGTGGCTTGGATGAGAAAATTCCATTTTTTTTCCTGCTTCCAGACTCAACTGTTAGGGAGATTAGTGGGGTGGAAAGCCTCTGTGATGGAGATAATCTCAGCCCATTGAGAAACTTCAATATCAATATAAATGTGTAGGTATTGATATATTTAATACTTCATTATTTATGTACATTTATAAATATAAAATAAAAATAAATTATACTTTGGTAAAAACATGTACAATTAAGTCAATTAATGATATTTGAAGAACTTAAAAATATAGAAAGATTTAATTGACCATGACTTTAGGAGAAGATGTGATTCTAGTAGTTTAGGAATGATAAATATTAAGAACTTAAATATTAGAATATGTAAGAGAATCTCTATTTATTTTTTTACATCTTAGGTTGGGTTTATATGGGCTAGGCTTTAAATTTTCTTCAAAGCCGTGTCCAAACCGTGTCAGATCTGTGTCCCAACCATGTCCGAATTTAGAATAACATGTTTTTTGGTTTGTCAGACACGTGTTCGGAGCGTGTACAAATGAATCTGGCTGAAATAGAGTGTCCCTACTTAGGAGATTTTCTCAATCAGGATGATCTCTCTAACGAAAAGGAAAGATTGAGAAATGACTAAAAAATAAAGATAGTATCATTTAACTAATACCAATCTATCGTTGGTAATGCTTTGGTGAGAATGTCAGCAATTTGATGGCGAGATGAGACATAGTTTAGTGCCACTATGGTATTGTTAACCTTTTGAAATATGAAATGATAATCTATCTCGATGTGCTTTGTTGTGTCATGATAAACAAACTTCCTTGTTATGTTGATGACTACTTGATCGTCTCAAAACATTTTGAATGAACTCTCAACTTTATCTTTAGTCCCTTCAAGAGCTTATGTATCCACATTCCTCTACCCATTTCCAAAGCAAGTGTGTGGTATTACCTATTAAGCTTCAACGTTGCTTCTTGCTTTTCTGATTGACTAAGTTACACTCCAAACATAAGAGTAATAGCCCGTTGTAGATCTAATTCTCTAGCCCAGCACAAGTATAGAGTTCTACCATTGATGATTTTTTGAAAAAACTTTTGATGAGGGGAGTCACCTATGGATCAACTTATCAAGTTCCAATTGAAATAGGATCCACACAACTCATCCATGATGTAGAGTACTTTTTAAGTATCTCAAAATTCTGTTTACAGCTCCAAGATGATGCTCATTTGGGTTGTTTATATAATGGCTAGTAATGGTGATAAAGTATGCAATGTTTGGTTTGATGTGTAAAAGATAGATTAACTTCCCTACAAGTCTTTGATACACGTCCTTGTCAACTGGAATAACATCTTCATTTCAGTGTTGGAACGGATTTGAATCTGCAAGTCTTTTAGCAATCTTACACCCAAGATTTCTGGTCTCTTTTTGTAGGTCTAGAACATATTTTTGCTAAGGAATGACAATACAATCCTTGGATTTAGCCACTTTCGTTCAGTGTTTTCCAGGCGCAAGGTGCACCTCAAAGTGACAAGCTCTTTGATCGCCTTAAGGGAAGAGGCGATAAAAAAAGCGAGGCCTGAGTGAAGCGAGGCGCAACATATATATATATATATTGTCAGTTTGAGGGAATAATTATTTTTATTCATCTTCTAAAGATTGAAAAAAAAGGTCACTTATATGTATAAGTGAAACCTATTACAAACTAAGGAAACAAGAATATCCTACACAAAAGGAAATTACAACAACTAAATATTTACAATTAATTAAACCCTAAATTACACACAACCAACACTCCCCCTCAAGCTGGCTTGAAGATATTTTCCATTGCCAGCTTGTCAATTAACTTGTCAACTGTACTTTTGGAAGTCTTTTAGTCAACACATCAACGATTTGTTCTGTCGTCGAAAGATAAGGAGTACATATTACTCCTGAGTTAATTTTTTCTTTAATGAAGTGTTTGTCAACCTCAATATGTTTTGTCCTATCATGTAACACTAGATTGTGAGTTATGGAAATAACAGCCTTGTAATCACAATAAATGCACATAGGTATCTTGTGGAAGACCTTCAGCTCTTCAAGAAGTCTTTTGATCCATATACCCTCACAAATACCATGGGCTAAAGCCTTGAATTCTGCTTCAGCACTATTTCTTGCTATGACATTTTAGTTTTTTACTTCTCGAGGTAACTAGATTGCCCTCAACAAAGACACAATATCCAAATGTAGATCGTCTATCTACGTTACTACCTACCCAATCAGCATCAATATAGACTTCAACATGAAGGTGATTGTGTATTTTGAACATTATGCTTTTTCCTGGACTTCCTTTCAAATACCTAAGAATTTTGTAGATAGCTTCAAAATGAGCTGTTTGAGGAGAATGCATGAATTGACTTACCATGCTTACTGCAAAAGCAATGTCTGGGCGTGTGTGGGACATGTAAATAAGTCTACCAACAAGTCTCTGATTTTCTTCTTATCTTTAATTTCGTTCTCATTTGCAACTTGCAACTTCAAATTTGGTTCAATAGGAGTTTCAGCTACCCTGCAACCAAGTAGACCTGTCTCTTCAAGTAAGTCAACAATATATTTCCTTTGATTAACAATCCCTTTTTTTGATCTAGCAAATTTCATTCCCAGGAAATATTTCAAAGTTTCCAAATCCTTAATTTAGAAATCACTTGTAAGTTTTTTCTTCAAAGTAACTAGTCCATCTTCATCATCACCTGTGAGGATAATATCATCAACATATACAATCCAAATAGCAATTTTTCCATCTTTACTATGTTTGTAGAAGATGGTGTGATCTGCCTGACTTTGAAGAAATCCATAACTTGTAATTGTATCTTCAAACCGGTTAAACCATGCTCTAGGAGATTGTTTTAGACCATAAAGAGATTTATTAAGTCTACACACTTTACTATTTCCAAAGTTCATTTCAAAACCTGGCGGTAAATTCATAAATACCTATTCTTCTAGGTCTCTGTTGAGAAAAACATTTTTAACATCAAACTGGTAGAGTTGTGACTCTAAATTAACTGCAACAGATAAGATAACTCTTATAGAATTAATTTTAGCAACATGGGCAAATGTTTCTTCATAATCAACTCCATAGGTTTGAGTAAAACCTTTCGCAACCAATTTGGCTTTATATCTCTCAATACTTCCATCTGCATTACACTTTATTGTGAACAACGATTTGCATCCCACGATTTTCTTATCTTTAGGTAAATCAACAATGTCCCACGTATGATTTTGTTTAAGAGCATTCATCTCCTCTATAACTGCTAGTTTCCAATTACAATTGTTTAGGGCCTCCTGTATATTTATTGGAATAAGCAGATTATTTATCTTAGAAGAGAAGGCTCTATGACTTTCTGACAATTGTTGGTATGAAAGGTAATTTGCAATAGGGTATTTAATGCAATTTCGGACATCTTTCCTAAGTGCTATAGGAATATCAAGATTAGATGTACTAGATGGAGTATTTTGAGTGGATGATGAAATAGAGATAAAGGATTGATTACTAGAATTTTCAGTGTCGTTCCTTGAGGTAGATTGATTTGGTGGCATGTCAACTATCTGTTCTACATTTCTTTGATTACATCGCCTTCTAGTATAAACCTGAAGCTCAAGATTTTGATTGTTAGAATCTTTTTGTTGTGTTTCTCCTTTTGAATGAGAATTATCTAAACTGGCCATCGAGGAACTAGAAAAATTAGGATAAATGATATTAGGAAGCAAATGTGAAGTATCCCAAAAATTATTTTCTGAATTGGATTTCACCCCTTGAAGAGAATTTTTGGTAAAAAATGGTGTTGATGTTCCAAAAATGACACATCCATACTCACATAGTTTTTTTGGTTTGGGGATCAAAATATTTATTACCCTTTTGAGTTGAGGGTAATAAATATTTATTACCCAAGAAAATGCATTTGACAATTTCTTTTATCAAGTTTGGAGCATAGAGAAGTGTAAATGTAAACATAAGCAATGCACCAAAATTTTTTTATCGGTAAATCAGAGTAAAGACGAACAGTAGAAAACATTAATTTAAGTAAATCCAAGGGAGTTTTAAAGTTTAAAACCTCAGAAGGCATGCGATTAATAAGATAAGCAACCGTGAAAACTGTCTCCCCCCACAAATATTGAGGAACATGCATAGAAAACATAATAGCACAAGAAACTTTGAGTTAGTGCCTATTTTTTCTTTCAGCAATACCATTTTGTTGAGGGGTATCACAACATGTAGATTGATGAACAATGCCTTTATCTTTCAAAAACTCTTCCTAAGTATTCATTGAAATATTTCGTCCCATTATCAGAGTGTAAAATACGTAAGTTTGAAATTGGATTACAACCATATTATAAAATTGTATAAACAAATCTTTTACCTCAGGTTTCTTATTTAGTAAATAGACCCAAGATAAAATGTGTGTGATCATCAATGAATGTGACAAACCAACATTTTCCACTATGAGTAGGGATTTTAGAAGGTCCCAAACATCACTATGGATTAAATAAAAAGGTTTAGAGGCTTTATAAGATGTCATACGAAAAGTAGAATGATGATGTTTTGCTAAAATGCAGCTTTAACAATTAAAACTTGAACAATCAACACCTCGAAACAAGTTTGGAAACAAAAATTTCAGATAAAAGAAACTGGGATGTTCTAGTTTAAGATGCCAAAACATGATTTTCTCACGAATAGGAAGAGAACTAACACTACTAAAGTCTTGAGCTTTTTATCACTAGTTGGTTGTTCATCAAAATAGCAGAGACCATCAAACATCCTAGCATACCCAATCGTCCTCCCCAAGTACTGATCTTGAAAGATACAATGGGTGTCAAAAAAGATAACACGACTATTAGAATCTCGAGAAATTTTACGAACGGACAAAAGATTGCAGGCTCATTTAGGAACATGGAGTACGTAATAGTATAGGTTGATGGAATAGTTCCTATTCCTGTAATGGAGGAGAAACTACCATCGACAATTCAAATTTTTTCATTGCAATAAGTAGGAGAATAAGACTGAAATAATTGAGAAGAACTGGTCAAATGGTCAGAAGCGCCATTCTTCTCGCCAATTTTATGTCCCTTCCAATTAGCTAGTTTTCCATGGATCTTCCGACATGTTTCACGTGTGTGACGAGGCTTATTACAATAATCGTACCAAATACGAGATTGCTCATTGCCTTTGCTTGGGTAATTAGACACCTTATTAGCACTTGCTTCAATTGTCAAAGCTGAACTTTCAATGCTAGGTGTACTTTTCTGACCAAGCATGACACTGAAAACTTCACCAAGTGGTTGAAGAAGTTTTCTACCAAGGATCCTACCTTTGACTTCATTGAACTCAACATTAAGACCAACAAAAAATTTATAGATTCTACTATCTTCAACAATTTTCTGGAAATGCTTCAGGTTAGCCGAACAATTCCATTTCGTAGTTGTCAAAGAGATCCAGATCTTGCCAAATTCTCTTTAACGAATGAAAATATTTTGTAACTGAATCAGTTCCTTGTCGAATTTCACCTAATCTCATATTCAGTTCAAAAAGCTGTGACTGATTACCTAAGTCAGAATACATCTCATTTACGCTATCCCATAATTCCTTGGCAGTGACGTAACACATGTAATTAGTACCAATTTCCTCTTTCATGGTATTAACTAGCCACGTCATTACCATGGAGTTTTCAGAATCCCATGTAGCGAATGACGGATTTCCTGCAAGGGGTGCTTCTTTCTCCCAGTAAGATAACCCATCTTTCCTTGTCTACGAATAAACATCCGAACACTTTGAGACCAACGAAGAAAATTGTCTCCGTTTAGTCGAATTGTAGTAATTTGGACAGGAGAATTTTTACGGCTGAACTGAATGTCCAAGACTTTGGCATTAGATGACCTATCTATTTTTGAATCAACCATCATTTACCAAGAAAATGTGGACAGAATGTAAATCTCCTATGGCAGTAACTACGAACCCCTGGAAAAAATAGAAGAACTTCGGCAGCTAACTCCGACGGCGAACAACACAGACTACAAGGAAACAAAACAAATGGCAGCAAAATCCACGTTCAGCGCACCAAAACAGGTTCGATGGCGAACGACTTAGGCGGCAAACACGAGTGCGACGGAGGACTGTTGCAACGACGACCCACGGGTAGTAGAGACGTGATGATTAAAAGACACCGAACACGGTAACCTACCGCGGCAGCAGCGAGAATGCAAGCAGCGAACGCAAAGACACCTACGAAACTCACGAACGTTTGAAAGACGATGGCGGCAGCGGCGAAGGGAGTGGCGCGAAGGAGGCGGTATGAAGGGGGCGGCTGCTGCAGTAGGTTATTTTTAGTGTTAGGGTTTCTGCTCTGATACCATATCAATTTGAACGAATAATTATTTTTATTCATCTTCTAGAGAGTGAAAAAAGTTCACTTATATGTATAAGTGAAACTTATTACAAAATAAGGAAACAAGAATATCCTACCCAAAAGGAAATTACAACAAATAAATATTTACAATTAATTAAACCCTAAATAACACACAACAAATAAATATATATATATATATATATATGTTTATTTGTTTATTTATTTATTAATGATGTAATAGAATATCTCTTATTAAGTAAACAGCTTAATCATATAATTACCTAAGCTAATGGGGAGTTATTTTAATTCTTAACTTCCCCTTCCCTATAAATAGGGGACCCATTTGTACATTTTGGCAATTTTTTGAACATAATTAAAATTAAAGCCGCAGTTCAAACCGGTGAATTGGTGGGGAGACGGGCAGTGCTCCCTCTATGATTTTATCTCCAAAAACTCTAACTCAACGAATGCATTTGTTGAAGAATCGATTGGAGATTTGAAAAACAGTATGGACGAAATACATCAATTTGTGGGCACCATGTCACAGCGGCGGGAACAAATAACCCTACTGCTGCCACCTACCAACATTCAAGAAAACTGCAGAGAAGATATACAAGTCAATCCACGCCTGCAGCAGTTTGTTCAAGAACCTAGAAACAACAATCAAGAAATTGCAAGAAATAGTCCTCCACAATTCAGAAGACAAGAACAAAGATTTGAAAGATTTAGACATCAAGATTATGACAGTTCTAGTGAAGAAGATGAACGATTAGTTCAAAACGACCCGCAACTACAGAGGATGGACAGATTGGCCTTCAATCAACAACCGTTCTTTAATAAGGACTATAAAATGAAGATTGACTTATCCACATTTAATGGTAAACTAGGCCTTGAAGGGTTTCTTGATTGGATAAAAGAAGTTGATAACTAATTCGATTATATGAGCACTCCTGAAGAAAAGAAGGTAATTGCCCTGAAATTAAGAGGAGGAGCATCTGCTTGGTGGGATCAATTGCAAACCAATAGAAGAAGGTGTGGAAAGAGACCTGTCTACACATGGCCGAAAATGCTGAAAATGTTGAAAACCCGCTTCCTACCAGTTGACTATGAACAACTTTTGTACAATCAATATCAACATTACCACCAAGGGACTCATTCAATAGCCGATTATACCGAGGAATTCAACAGGTTGAGTGCCAGAAATAATCTAGCAGAATCAGAAAACCACCAAATTGCGAGATACGTGGATGGGCTGCAAGAAGACATAAGAAAGAAAGTAAAGCTCCAACCAATGTATTACCTAACGGAAGCAGTGACTTTAGCAACAAAGGTGGAAGAGCAAAGATTGGAAAAACAAAAGAATCAATCAGGAAAGAAGCCTTCTTGGGGTAAACCGATTACATATTATAGAAGGAGCAATGGAGAACAACAGAAAATACTCCAACAAGGAAGCAATACTTCAACAACAACGAGCAAACCCAAAGAAGTAATTCCACGATATACTCCAAAAGGCAATGAGAACAACTTAACCAAGAAGACTACCAATCTTTACAACCGCCCTACGTTAGGAAAATGCTTTTGTTGTGGAGAAACAGGGCACCTTTCCAATGACTATCCTCATAGAAGATCTTTGGCTGTGATGGACCAAGTGGAAGAAGATCAAGAAGAAGAAGTGGCATCCTTAGTGTTATGATATGTATATATATATGTGTTATTATGTATTTGTCCTTAATAGTAATTGTACATCCTTTAAGGTTA
>JAOANK020000043.1:270904-287661 GCA_026257165.2 Telfairia occidentalis | reverse complement strand
AGGGTTCTCTTGTGTACCTATATATAGAGACCTTCTCATACTGAATAACATAACTTATTTTTCTCCCAATCACGTTTACACTTAGAACCAGACGAAGGAGACCAATTATCTTGTGTTCTTCAACGAATATTGCTAACACCTAACACCTCTCCCCATCTCCAACGTCACTCTCTATTCAGAACTAGGTGCACAATTAACAGAAATATATGCAATGTCATTATTGATAGTGGTAGCCGCGAAAACATGGTTTCTAGAAAACTTGTGGAAGTCTTGCATCTCATATCCGATCCACATCCAAATCCATATAAAGTTAGTTGGATTAGAAAAAGGGGAGAAGCTCAAGTTTTGAATGAATAATTTATAAAAATGTTTGAGAATATTTGGTAGCTATACTTGTTTTACAGGATTTATGTATTGGGAATGTCTTAAGATTATGAATTATACCAAAAATGCCCTTACCAATCTTTAAGTAATTTACATATTAGTTTAATATATTATAATTTTATAATATTTTGATCTTTTTACTAATTTAGGATTTTATTTTTATATCAATGTAGCTTATACTAATTTTATTTGTTATTTTGTATAACAAATTAATTTATATTAATTTGAGATTTTATTTATAAACTATTTAACATTAATTATTATTTTGAATTTTAACTTGAGTTTTTATTAAAGAAGACAATTAATATAATTGATGGTGTTTTAGTGGATAATATTTATCACATTATCAAATTAGTTTTGTTCGAGGAATCATAATTATTTATAATCAATTTTGGTTTAGAAATGTATAACTAGTATTAATTTTAAGAGAAGTTACAAAAAAATAACTAAAAAAAATTGTTTGTAATCGGATTAATTTTAGGAATAATGTATTTTTTTTTAAATAACAAAATTATGGTAATTTTAAAATAAAAATTTAAATAATATAGCAATAATCAGAAAATTTATAAGTAGGGTTTAGTTTGAAACTATTTGTAAAATTAGGGTTGTTTTTGTACAGGTCATAACTTGGATATGATGTATGCGAGTTTCACATTCCATGTGAGCACTAATATGTATGTGTGGTCAGATTTTTTACGGGGTAAATCATGTACATCGTCCACGATTAAGGGTAAATCGTATACAATGTTCGTGATTAAGGGATCCATGATTTAGGGTGTTCACAATTTAGGATTTCGTTGTTTGGATGCCATTAGAGCGAACGATTAAGAAGAAACAGTGGTGGCAGTAGAAACAGCCATGAGAGAGAGTTTGGGTATCCAAATGCGAAACCCCAAAATTTATAAGAATTCCAAAACTCCGGAATTTATAGGATGAAAAATTGATCTTGTAGGATGCCTTTCATATAAAATGAGGCCACCACTCTACTTGGCACTGTCAATCACCTCCCCTGAATCCGTCTCTTCAAATTGACGCTAGTTCTAATAAAATTTAGAGATACAAGGTAAGTCACAACTTATTGTATTCAAATTATAATCCAACTTAGGAACATAATGAATACCAGAGAGTAAGAGATAATTTGTCAATTTTATTGATCCTTTTCCTGTAACTTTGGAGAGAGGTCCATCTGATAACTTATTGTTTTCAAACTGATGAGTGACTAGACTGTGGTTTGAGCTGATGAAAACAACTGATGCCACCAGTCACGCGTTCGCTTTAGAATCCACTGCATGGTTTTTATTTGTTGTGTTGCTAAAAACTAAGACGATAAGATACCTTGACAAACAAAGTTACTAGAAGATGTCCCGGTAAATGCAGAAGGTGTTGAGGCTGAGAAAGTGAGATGGCCGATCATTTTTTTGTAACACGTCCCATTGTTCCTTAGAGAAAACAACCATACCTATGTCATTAGAAGCAGATGCAACAGTGAGAGCATGGACCTGTGGCATGGAGGAAGTTGGCAAATTGAGGGCTAGGGATCACAACAGGCTAGGATTTCTGACCAAACCAGAAACAAATATAGAGTTTCTGACCAAACTGAGATATATTGGCAGCAAGGCAACACAACAAGGATGAGGCGAGAGACCGAATGAGTGATCGGCAGGAGTCCCATGACTGTATAGCAACAGAATAATTTAGAACAAAGAGTGCAGAATGCATTACACTCTGATTGGAGGAGGGAGATCGAAAAACATGTATAATGGTAGAAAGTACGATGGAGCATTGTAGGACGAGTGGATGATGCAATTGTAAGACGAACAAAGCTACAACAGTTCCAACTGGTGCTGGTGCATGACGATTAAGGTTTCTTCAACTGAAAAGCACAAACAAAAAACCACGGAGAAACCTAGAAGGTGTTGTTGAAAGGAGATTGTGCCAGTGAAGAGTGGTGGTTAGGGTTTTCAATGGGTTTTGGGAGGAATACTTTTCTAGTAATTATTAAACTTCAGTAGGGTATTAAATTTCCGTTGACAGTTTGATATTTTTATATGTCAATGAGATTCGACATCGACATAAGGGGTGAATTGACATTTCTATTATACTGTTGAAAAATCAATGAAATATAAAAAAATATTAGCAAAATATCACTAATATCGACCTAATATTAATAATAAGAATTTTTAACTTATTTAAAAAATTGTGAAATATTTATTTGCTCATTTAAATATTCTTTTTTTTTTTTTTTTTTTTTTTTTGTATTTCTTGATTTCAATCAAAAATATTCATTGACATTGGCATTTTATCTATATTTCTATTTACATTTTTATAAAATTGAAACTTCGTCTATTCACCAAAATTCACATTTAAACCTTGATTGGAGGAACTAATTACAAGAATGTATTATAAAACTAAAATTTACAAACAAGGAACCTAGCTATAACTAAAAAAATAATTGGTAAATAACTAAAAAAAAAAGCATATCTTTTAACTAATACAAATCTATTGATAGACAACTCATATAATTGTTGGAAGCAGAGAGCAGAGTTTTTTTATCAAGTTGAACAACTCAAATAAAAGTTAATATCAAGTTGAACACTTATTCCCTTTTTTCCCTCGTGCTTGGGCACATGGTTATAGCTCTTTTTGGTTACTTGGCGGGAGAAAAAAGGTTTTAAGAATCTTCTTTTGTATTAAAAGGGGAGTATCATGGAAACAACCCTGAGATGTCAAAGTTGCTCCATAAAGCTGTGCGCCAGAAAAATGAAAGTGCTTATTCAGTATATCAGCAGCATTTGGCTAATCGGCCTGTGAATGTAAGTGCTGAAGACATATTTTAGCCTCTCTTCAACATTTCAACAGAAATTGCTGAGATTAAAGCAGTTCTATTTTGAAGTTAACTGGCATCTAAATTCCCTTCTTTAATTATGCAGGTTCTTCGAGATCTTCTGGAGTTTAAAAGTGATCGTGCTCCAATTCCTGTGGGAAAGGTTGAACCCGCAGCATCTATTGTTCAACGGTTTTGCACTGGTGGAATGTCACTTGGAGCTATTTCAAGGGAAACTCATGAAGCGATTGCTATTGCAATGAACAGACTTGGTGGTAAATCCAATTCGGGAGAAGGTGGTGAGGTACTTTATTATATGCTTTTACACCAGTGTTTCATAAAAATTACTGTGTTATTATCCACTCTTTTAACAGAGCATTAAAACTATAGGAAAAGTACTTCCACACATAGTGACTTGCCAAACATTATTATTATCCAGGATCCTATTCGTTGGAAACCTCTAACAGATGTTGTTGATGGATATTCCCCGACACTGCCACATCTCAAAGGCCTTCAGAATGGTGATACTGCTACGAGTGCCATTAAGCAGGTAACTCCTTTAAACTTCTCATTTATCGTACTTAATTTTTATCAAAACCCCGATTGTGTTATATTTTGCTTATCATATTAATGCAATTTTTGGTTCATTCAATTATTGCAATTTTTTTTTTCTAGTAAAGAACATGTATGTATTTTACCGTATGTATAGGTACATAGCCAATGTACGGTTAAAATTGGTGGACTATCCATAAGGAAAATATAGCTACATTTTCTTTTTAAAATGTCTTTTATTTTATCTTCTTCAGGTTGCTTCTGGACGTTTTGGTGTCACTCCAACATTCTTGGCCAATGCCGAACAATTAGAAATTAAAATTGCACAGGGTGCAAAGCCTGGAGAAGGTGGCCAATTACCTGGAAAGAAAGTCAGTGCATATATTGCGAGATTGAGAAACTCAAAACCTGGTGTCCCACTTATATCTCCACCTCCACATCATGACATTTATTCTATAGAGGATCTTGCACAGTTGATCTTTGACCTTCATCAGGTTGTTTTTTGTGGCTTGCTGACTGCACTCATTTATATGTGGGGATATGCTTCTGGAGTTCTGATGAAAACCATTGTTCATTTCATCAAATAAATAGGTGAACCCAAAGGCTAAGGTATCAGTAAAGCTTGTAGCTGAAGCAGGAATTGGAACGGTGGCTTCTGGGGTTGCTAAGGGTAATGCTGATATTATACAGGTATCTATATTTTAAACTTCCATTAATCTATGGAGCAGTTGTAATTTATATGCTATAGTAATAATTGATGTTCTATACAAGTTGTCTGGTCTCAATCTCTCTGCATTTAGTAATGTTTTAGTTTTTATTAATATTTGCTTCTGGAGTTAAAATATTAGTATAAAATCAGTGTTATATATTTCAGAAGTATTAATTATGTTGATAACTAAATTGAAACCGATCAAGATTTTCCTTTAGAAAAACTCAACCAAATCCCCTCCCCCCTGCATTGCAATAGAAAACAGAAGCTGAAAAGTTTCCTCTTTGATTCTGGGTCGCTGGAAATGGCTCCATGGTCCACCCATCCCAACTTGATCAAAATCCCATGTTTAGTTTGACATGTAGTCAAGCTGCAAGCAGTAAAAAGTAAATTATTTGTAGAATAGGAAAGTTCGAATGTTAGTTGATATTCTGGCTTCAATTCCTCTTCTTAGTTTTGAATCTTTTAATAATGGTTATGCCCTGCAATACCATTAAACACTTTGTCCAAATTAACAAATGAGCATATATAGTTGTTTTATCCTTGTCTAACTCTTTTTAATTTCAAGCTGCAAGCATTAAATAAATAACCAGCAGAATCAGAAAAGATGAATATGGATGATATTCAAGCCTAAATTCTCTTATTAGTTCTGAATATTCAACATTTTGGTCTGCACATTTGTTTGATTTACATATCTGATATGATTTGCAGATATCAGGACATGATGGTGGAACAGGAGCTAGTCCTATTAGTTCCATTAAGCATGCTGGTGGCCCTTGGGAACTTGGACTGACAGAAACACATCAGGTTCTCCATTGGTCTACATTATCTTATTCATAAACGTCACTTTGTTCTTTTTGAAGATATGGTTTGTGATCATTGAATGATAATATACAGACACTTATTGAGAATGGACTTAGAGAAAGGGTCATTCTTAGAGTTGATGGTGGCTTTAAAAGTGGAGTTGATGTCTTAATGGCTGCAGCAATGGGTGCGGATGAATATGGTTTTGGTTCGGTCGCTATGATTGCTACTGGTTGTGTAATGGCCCGCATATGCCACACTAATAACTGTCCAGTTGGTGTTGCCAGTCAGGTAATGAATACTGAGTTACATAACTTGGAGGATATTTAGAAAGTTGTTTTTTAACAAGAAAAAAATCCTTTCATTGAAATGATGAAAAGAGAGTAATGCTTCAAAGATACAAAACTTATAAAAGGAGATAACCATAAAAAGTCAGATATTGGAAAGTTGTTTTGAGGACAATTTTCTATTTTTGTTTTTAAAACTGTTTTTTGAAAATTGTGTGCAGTGACTCATAATAGTTAATATTATTGTGGACATTGAAATCAACATTCAAACATTAGTGATTCGACCTCTTATAAATTTATAATTTCTTGTTCATGTATTGAATTTGATATGTGAATCTACTGCTTTTTTTTCTTTTCAGAGAGAGGAGCTACGTGCACGATTTCCTGGTGTACCTGGTGATCTCGTCAATTATTTTCTTTATGTTGCTGAGGAGGTTATTTATCTGCCTCCACTTTAGTCTTTGATATGTTAATACTTTCGTTTGGAAATCTTTATAGTTATTACTCTTGGAAGTTTCCTCCTTTTCATTGGATTTTAGTGATTTTACCCTGCTTGGTTTTAGATTCTATGATGTGAATCAAATTTTATCGTGTATTCCAGGTGAGGGGTACATTGGCCCAGCTGGGATATGAGAAGTTGGATAATATAATTGGAAGAACAGAATTATTAAGACCCCGAGATATCTCTCTAATGAAGACACAACATCTTGATCTCGGTTATATTCTTTCTGTATGTATTTAGATGGAACTATTTTTAATTTCATTCTGCATTATGGGTCTTATTATATGATTTATATCACCATGCCATATGTTCTTATATCATCATTTTAAATTTATTATTAAGAGCGTTGGATTACCAAACTGGAGCAGTAATGAAATCCGGAATCAAGATGTTCACACAAATGGTCCTATTCTGGATGATATTCTACTTGCAGACCGTCAGGTATGAATGAAGATGATATTAGATCTTTAGTTCGAGAATGGTGAAATATTTTTTTCTATATTTTCCCTCATCTTCTTCGTTGGAGCGACATTACCTATTTTAAAATTTTTTATATTAGTTTTCCTCCTTCCCTTTCTGACAGTTCCTTGTTTTAGAACCTAAATACTTTGTGCCGAAGCATAACTCACTTTCAGTGACTATTATTTGAATATCATATTGGTCATACCATAAGGATTTAAACTTTGTTACTTCTTTTTCTTAGTTTATAGCCTTGTGTAATTGTATGAAGTGGCTCTAAACTCTTCTCTTGCTCTATGGATAAAAACTCATTAAGTTGATTTTTGTAGATGTCTTTTGATGTTACTGTAGTTACTTGTATGGCTATAGCTATCCATTGATGAACTACACAAACAAATAATTCTTTTTTTCCCCATGAAAGCTGATTTGCATGGAACTTTGTACATTTAGCTTAGTGGAATGAAGATCATAATCGAGAAAATGAAATGTCACTATTATAAATATTTAGTACACACCACTATGGATCAACATAGTTATGATTATTGAAATCAAGTTCCATTTCCATGTCTGATTTTCTTTTCCAGCATAGTTATGATTTCAATTAAAACTGATCATTATTCATAAGTATTAGGTACATAATGATTGCACATTTCATTTACTAGAAGTATATAATAGTTCTGAGCAATCATTGCAGATTTTTCTTATTCATGAATTGCCTTTCTGATTGATAATGGTTTAATTGGCTAATATTTGACCACGTAAGGTATCTTGTTCTTTGTTGAGGCCAAGTGAGAATTTGAATGCTCTCTTTCTTTTGGCAATTTTCCTCTATTTCATTGCATCTATAGTGCTTAATTATGATTCTTGAATATATCGAGTTGCCCAAGATGAGAAAGTTGTGTGAAATGTTAAAAAGAAAGGAACATAATACAGTGGTGATACAATGTTCCTTGTATTTCATAGAAGCAACATTTCTTAAATGGGATTAGCACAAAGCTATTTGTGGCGCTGTTGAAAGACCTTTTTCCAAATGGGTCACATTCTCTCTTCAGTTGGTGGACTAAGACTTTATGATCATTTTTTTTCCTTTTTTTTTTGTAAGGTTTCCCTCCAATATGTTTATTGTATTGTTTTTTGATCCTCTTTCCATCCCTTTTTCCTTTTATATTTTTACCTTCTATTATGTTCCTTTCTTGTATAATTCTTGCACAATTACACTTCACTTGACTAGGAAAATGTAATCTAAACGATAAATCACCATCAGATCTACAAGCTTGAGTTTATGGATTATAGTAAATTTAATATTTTATCACTACTTTAACATTCCCCTCTACTTGTGGACATGAAAATATGCACAAGGTTCAAGTGGTTATTAATATTAATTGAGGAGAAAATAACATTACTAGAGTTCAAATAAAACTCCTACTCTCATACCATGTTAAATCACCACTGAACCCAAAAACATAAGGATAGACAAATGCATTATAGTTCACAAGGAACATAATGCAATTTTCATTGTATTTCAGTTTGTAGTTCATAAGCTTTAGTGTATTATAATTTGCTATTTCTTTGAAACAAAAACTATAAAATGAGAACTTGAGGCTTGCCTCAGTAAGGGTGCCTCACCTTAAGAGAGGCTAGGTAGGTACCATCAACATGCACCTAGGGATGTGTATAATGTAACATTTCTCTGGTGGGCATCCTATAAGCTTTGCTACATATTTTTATTTCTCACTTTTTTTTAGCTCAAGGAGAGTATCGACTGGACACTTGATGATAAGCATAGTTGCTTTATTCACTACATTTTATAAGAACTAAAATGAAAACTCTTGGTACTATGTTTACATTTTATATTATAGTGAAAAAAAAAGAAGAGAGAAAAACACTTCTGAATGAAATTTTATTTTAGGAGTTTCTAAGAGTAAAGAAAATGTGAAGTAAGAATGTAGCATGTTCATCATTTGTCAATTAGCGGCAGCTTTAGCTTTTAAAGAAGAATTGACGAGAAAAGATATTAACTTGACTTATCTGACGTGTCCTGATTTCATTTTAATTTATGTATCCAGATAATGGATGCAATTGAGAGTGAGAAAGTAGTACAAAAGACAGTAAAGATATACAATGTTGATCGTGCTGTTTGCGGGCGTGTAGCAGGGGTGATTGCAAAGAAATATGGCGACACTGGTTTTGCTGGCCAACTGAACATTACGTATGATTCAAATTTTAAAGAACTATTCTTATATATATATATATATATATATAAAGTAAGAACTATTACTATTATCATGAGAAGTAAATTGGCAAGAATAGCCATATGTTGATGAACACGGTATAAGTTATCTTCCATGTATTCAGGTTCACAGGTAGCGCTGGACAATCATTTGCATGCTTTCTTACCCCTGGAATGAACATTCGGCTTATAGGGGAGGCCAATGATTATGTGGGAAAGGTAATTCAAGTCTTATTTTACTGGAAGAGTTGATGTCTCAATTAGGGATGAAGCAACTTGATTCTGCACCCCATGCCTGTCGTAGTGTTTTGAACTTTTGAATGGACGGCAAACTATCACCCTACCATAAGCACTCAAAAGCCACTACCTTTTAGATTTTGCATAGGCCATATGATAGTTTAAATTGCATTCAATGTTCTCATAGTGCGGGTGAAAAATCTTGCTTGTTGTCATTTTTAAAAATGTCCAAGTTAGATACGCAGTTCGGACATTACAAGCAATATTATTTTTGGACTAGTCTGTGTAGATAAATTGATTGTCCATCTTTGTATTGTAATTTTATGAACAAATATCTTATAACTTCTAACTCTAATTATTTATATCTGTAAGGGTATGGCGGGAGGAGAATTAGTTGTTACTCCAACTGAAAATACTGGGTTTTGTCCTGAGGATGCAGCCATAGTGGGGAATACATGTCTGTACGGAGCAACTGGCGGTCAAGTTTTTGTTAGAGGAAAAGCCGGGGAGAGGTTTGCTGTCAGAAATTCACTTGCTCAGGCCGTGGTTGAAGGAACTGGTGACCATTGCTGTGAGTACATGACTGGTGGTTGTGTTGTTGTACTTGGAAAGTATGTAATTTCTCTTTATCCAAGTTTTCCGGGAGTATTTTGGTTGGTATTGGGGAGGAATATATATACTGACCCTTTTTTGGGTCCAACTTAATCAGAGTGGGAAGAAATGTGGCTGCTGGAATGACTGGGGGCTTGGCTTATATGCTTGATGAGGATGATACTCTTATTCCGAAGGTTTTTGCCCCTCATTCTTGCCAATGATGATTTACTGTGAATCAACTCTAGGAAATAGAGTGAAAGAAATAGTGTAAATAAACAGTGACGGCTAGCCAGCTCTCTTTGGGTTTCATGAGCTATGTTTGAACAAATATGTGGTGCTTCTTAGATTTTGTTAGAAAGTTTAGATTCAGATTTAACGGCACGTTATAACCAAAAATTAGATTATTAACTCCATCATATCATTATGCCAAAAGATATCAATTGAGTTATTGATTCGTTGTACAAATACCATCATAATTCTTCTGATTATATGAGATAAAATTTAGAGTGAATGGACTTTCATCTTTATGAGGACAATTATAAGGAACCATGTGGGTACCACTAGAATTGAAGCAAAAGTAATCTCTGTAATGAATCTCCACAGATTGGTTATTTATTTATTTTTTTTCCAAATTTTGTTTTGTTCTTGTCCTTAAGCCGTGACTCAAAAGAACTTTGCTAGCAAGAACTAGTTCATTATTATAATTATTACTTAATTATTGTTATTATTATTATTATTATTATTATTTATGTTCTATATTTCCTTAGATTCCTTCCTATTCTCACATCCGAATCATTCCTGTGATTTATGAGCAGGTTAACAAGGAAATTGTTAAAATCCAGAGAGTGACTGCGCCGGTGGGACAGATGCAACTGAAGAGCCTTATTGAAGCCCATGTTGTAAGTCCCCAGTATTAACTGCATCAACATGCTTGCGCCCTCAAATCATTGAGAACACTTCCATGGACTAATGCAAGAATGCTTTTCAAAATCAGTATTCAAAGTTCTTGAGAGACTTTGTTCTAAATTTCCTAGGATGTTATTTTCTAATTTACGACTCGACATTTAAAGATGGAACTGTTGATTTCCATATGAACCACTATCTAAATAGCTCTGAACTATATCTACTTCTTCTGACAAATAGGAAAAAACTGGTAGCAGCAAAGGCTCCACCATCCTGAACAAGTGGGAAACTTATTTACCGCTCTTCTGGCAGCTAGTTCCGCCTAGTGAGGAAGATACCCCAGAGGCTAGCGCTGAGTATGAAAGAACGGCTACTGGCGAAGTGACTTTTCTGTCAGCCTGAGGAATCAAAGCTACAATTTCTATGATTATGTGATTAAATCGCAAATACTGCAACTCTACAACGTATGGGATAGGAATGGGAATTCTTGATCTGAAAAATGCTCTCATAACTCAGTGGTGAAGGCTATGGCTAGGTGGTGAAGGAAGTCCTGATCTATTGGTGGAAGCAGTTGGCCTTCTCTTGTATGGATCCCCCTGTAAATATCAATTGCGGCAGAAAAAGATATGTAAATTTCAGGTAGTTTAGATTTCCCAATTCTTGTCAAAGCAAAGCAACTGTTAATTCTGTGATTAAAAATAAAGTAGCAAGTAGCTTTGGCTTGTTATTGCTGGCCATTGCTTTCTACTAGTTTATCTGCTTCCTTGCATTTCAGGTTTCAAAATTCTCATATTATTTTGTATCACGTCCTGGAAACATGAACCAGCGATATACATTCTTATCGATTAGTGAATGGTTTAATTTGAAATGAGATTCTTTGTTGGAAATGGGAGTTGCCTTAATTTTGGAAGTAGGGGTGGAAGTTTTTCATTGTAGTTTGTAAGTGTTTTGTTATCTTTTATTTGTAGAAATATGAGATAAATGTACACCTTAATAAATTGTGAGGGTATTTTGTGTTGTATTTATAGGTGTGAAAAATGTAGATCACCAAAAGGTCATTTGGCCTTAAACAAAGACATTACAAATATAACAAATGTTTCTAAAATCTTTAACAATCTTTGAATATCTCTAACTTCTTTTAACACCCTTTGAATAAATCTAACACCCCACTCAAATGAAGGAGAGGACATTAGTTTGGAAGACAAGTTAAAACGATCCATAGGTAAGGACCTTGGCGAATAAATTAGTGACTTGCTTGTTAGTGGAGATGTACTGTAGCATAAGGTCTTTTCGAACCACCTTCTCAAATTGAATGAAGGTCAATTTCAATATGTTTGGTACAGGCATGAAACACAAGATTCGAGACGAGAAACATGATGAAATGGTTTTCACAATACAAGGTTGGTGGCGTAGGTAAGTAGAGATGTAAATCTATGCAAAGTTAGCAATGGAGGTCAAAAGGCCTTTTTGAAATCTCCTATATTTTTCACACCTATAAATACAACACAAAGGAAAGGATTGAGGCAATCAACTGGCTTTGGGCAATGGCAGCGGCTGAAGAGTTTGAGTGAATTTGACATAGACGGCAGCGGGGGACAGTAGCTGTGAAGATTTTGGATCGGCAAGGGTGAAGACTTTGGTGGGCAACGGCGAAGGCTTGGTGATTTCAGCTAGCTTTGGGTAGTGGAGATAGAAGATTTCGATGAAAAAGAAATGAAAGAGATCGTGTAGACGTCGGTTGGGACTGATCTGATACCAACTAGAAATATAGGATAAATGTACAACTCAATGAATTGTGAGGGTACTTTGTGTTATGTTTATAGGTGTTAAAAATGTAGGAGATTACTAAAGAACTCTGGCCTTTTAACATAAAGATCATTATAACAAACGTAACAATGTTCTTAAAATCCTTAACAATCTTTGAATATATCTAACTTCTTTGAACACCCTTTGCATAACTCTAACATTATTTACTTTCCTACTAATTTACATTAGCTGATGAAACTTGTACAATGTATTATTGTCCATCCTCTGTCATATAATGTATCTTCAGAAACATTTTCTATGAATTTGTTATGTAGTCAATTAGTGCCAATTGATGGATTAACAAAAAGAACTGGATTAATTTGGCATCCACCTTACCATTGAAGGAGAAAGGTAAGAAGCCTGCATTAGTTTAAAAGTGTGTTGTTGTTATTTGCCTTTTTGTTTGAATGTTTGATACCATAACCATTTTTTCAATTTTTCACATTATCTTGGTGTACACAGTTCATGCTTCCACCAGCTGTAGGTCTAGATTACGAGTTTCTTCATTCGCTTCTGAAGAAACTGGCTACTACACACGTCACCTGTGCAAATGGTGTAGATACAAAATACACGGCTGAAATCAAGTAAGATTAAAAAGAAATGACGTGGAGAGGTCGATGGAGCTCCAACAATAATTCTTCTTTGTATCAAATTTTTCCTTCTTTTTATTTATTCAAGGTTCAATTATAAGTTCGGTCTTGAACTTTTAAGTTTGTGTTAAATAGATCCCTAAATTTTAAAATGTCAAATAGTTCCCTAAACTTTCAATTTTTTAATAGGTTCTAAAGCTTTAAAAAATATCTAATAAGTCCTTAAACTTTCATTCTTGTGTTCAATTAGTCTTTTGAATTTTTAATTTTCTCTCATATTCTTAACTTAATTAATAATTTTTAAAATTTATGAACTTATTAGATACAAAATTAAAATTTTAAGATTCTATTAGATACAAAATTTAATTTTGTGTTGAGTCAATAACATGCTCTGGGTCGGGAATTTTTGGTCTTCTCTTTCTAATAGATTCATTCGGCTTAAGAATGTTAAATATGTTAGAGATCTACTAGATACAAAATTAAAAATTCAAGAACATATTAGACACTTTTAAAGTTTGAGAATTTATTAGACACAATTTTAAATTTAAAATTGAAAGTTTGGAGATCTATTCAACACAACCAAGACTAAGCTTTCATTCACCTCTTAAATTAAAAAGGAAAAGAAAGAAATGAACCAAAGGAATTGTGCCGCTAAGACAAAGCAGATAAAAAAGGAATACAGGTTTTAGGAATAGATAGATGGAAGTCGGTGAAACTTGAATTGGAAGTTCAATTTTTCAAAATCTTTACAAATGTGTATTTCTAAAAGTTTATACATATAGTTATATAGCACATTTAAAATAAATAATTGTTACATTTATTACTTTTAAAAAAATTATTAATCATTGATTGACTTTAACAAGCGTAAGTCAATATGTTCTTATTTTATAGGATAGTCATTGATTAACCTAAATCAATAATTAATATAGATTTTTTTATGGGTGGATAGAAAATATAGCAATTGAACATAAAATAATAGCATTTATAGTAAAAGATAAAAATATTTGCAAATATGACAAATAAAATGTCCCCTTTGTTTAAAAAAAAGTCTATCAGTGATAGACTGATACCACTGATAGACTTAAATAACAACATAAATTTAGTCTATCAGCGATAGGCTTCTATCAATGATAGACTATATATTATGTTGTGATTTAAGTCTATCAAAGTTACAAGTCTATTGGTGATTGACTGAATTTTACAACTTAAGTTTTGAAATTCTTATAGTTTGTGTAGTGTTTCTCCACTTTTAAATCTTATAAGTTCTTGTTATAATTTGGTTTGTTGTTTATTGTTTTGAATTTTTAGTCTATAACTTTTGATTTAGAAGTTATGTTTTTTTCATTTAAGTTTTCTTAATTATTACGGTATAAGTTGTGATTTATAAGTTTTTTTTCTTATAAGTTATGACTTGTTAGTTTTTTTTTTTTCATTTCATTTATAGTCTATAGATTAAATTTCATGATATACTAAAATAAAAGCATAAATTTAGTCTATCAGCTATAGACTTCTAATATATCAATGATAAACTATATATTATATGATCTGAAACAGAAGTAAAAAATCAAATGGTGAAGGTAAGAAATTTGTTTTTGCTATTTAAGGAACTTTTTTTAGGTTTAACTCATGCCATTGCGTATCAAACTCCTTAGTTGGGATTAAGTATTTCAAATCGAGCCTAGCGTTGGGATGCTACGTCCATGAATTTTTGGCTTCAATCAACTTCTTTAGTTGTTTGATTCTCGATGTAATAGTCTAAAATGTATGAATTTCTTGATATATCTCATTAATTTCTTTACTTTATTTGAATTGCTCAATCAATAAACTATAAAGTCTTGAGCATAAAAATAGTCTCAAAATCGCAAAGACCAACGATATTTAAGCTATATAAAGAGTCCACCAAGTGTGCCACCCTCATGGACTTCAATCGTGGTCATGATAACTCTGTTTTTTTTTTTTCTTTCTAAAAATCCTTATTGTCTTCTTCCCTCACCTTCAGTGCAAACGCAATGGCATGAGTTAAACCTAAAGGAATTTTTTATGGAATTAAGTATCAAACTTTGTTGTCTAGATTGGGTTATGAGTAGTTAAATTTCTTATTCTTAGGTTTTGATGTAACCACTAAACTTTATGAATTGATTTTCTTATTTCTCTTGTTTGAATGATTTTGATTGTTATGTTTATGTTTCTTTTATAAAGTTTTTTTTAAAGTGAGTCCAATTTAACAAATTAAATTAATACACTTTTTAATAGCTATTAATTTAAATCTTAATTAATTATAAAAATAAGATTTGCAATAAATATGAGAAAATAAATTTTATCCACCTCAACAAACAATTAATAATAATTTAGAGATGCTATAAATTTCTAAAATTAATTACAAAAATGTGTAGGAAAGAGTTAGAGAAATTGACAATGTAATTTTATAGTTTAATTAAACTTGACCTACTCCACTCCCCAAACACCTTGAGAATTTGAATAAAATCTCTTGACTCTTTCCACGCTGCAGAGTTCAACCATTAAACAAGAGATCCTTTCCACAATCTTGGATAAGAATAAGATGAATTTTGTTTTAGAGCTTTGAGAGAGTGACAAAGGTCCTAGTAAACGGTTAACTAAGCAAGCCTCCACGACCAAGGCACTAAAGTTCAACCCAAGATAAAGTTCCCAAGAACCTTAGTGGACTCGATATTAGGAACCCCTCGGTTATCCGAACCCCTAGACAAAAAAGACATTAAAACTCAAAATTAGTTTAACAAACCCAAAGGCAAGGTTAGAATCAATTTACCTTAGTAGTCAAGACAATGAAGAAAGGGACTTGAATACACATGCACTATTCACAAGCCTTTCGACTCCTGGAAGAAACACTCAACAAGTTTGATGACCAAGCAAACTTGAATACTTCTCTACTTCTCTAAGCAAGGCATAAGCGAAGATTGATGAGATTCAATTGCTTTCGTAATTTGAAAATTCTTTTCGAAAATGTAATTCAAAATTCCATTCATAAAACTTAAACTTAAACTTA
Source organism: Telfairia occidentalis (assembly GCA_026257165.2). NCBI lineage: Eukaryota > Viridiplantae > Streptophyta > Magnoliopsida > Cucurbitales > Cucurbitaceae > Telfairia > Telfairia occidentalis. The sequence continues at coordinate 271,755 of JAOANK020000043.1, read as the reverse complement.
AACTATCGAGTACAAAGCAGTGCTTGACATTTTATAGAAGCCAATTGATTACAAATAGGAAAGTAAAATAAAATCTAAACTATTCTTAATTTGCAAAGAAAATAAAATAACATCAAATAAAATCTCAAAACAAATAGAGATAAAATCAACTAATCAAGAAGATAAAAAAAAACACCAAAGGAATTTTATTCTAGCAAATAAAATGTAAAGAAGATTTTATCCTAACATATAAAATCAAAAGAGATTTTATTCTAGGAACTAAAATCTAGAGCTTTAAAAGAATTTTCAATATGATCAAATAATATTCCAATGAATTAAATATAATAACAAAGCTTCTAGAATTATTGTAAAAACAATTACAAATCAAATAAGGCAAGAATTCCCATAAATGTTTTCAACTTGGGTGATAGGTTACAGGTGACACACATGAGGAGGCGTAGGTGCGCGTGCATACTTACGAGGTTCTTTATGCGGGTGTACAGGCATCACGCGGGACGTGGGCTCGCATGGGGGCGTAGGCGTGCTTACGGGCATTGGCACACATGCATGAACGTGTAGGGGCGATGGCGAGATGCGCGAGCATACTCGATGGTGCACTCATAGGCATGTAGTATGTCATGGTCATGCTTGTCCAAGACGTGTTGCCTATGGTCGCATGCCCATAACAACCCTCTTCACTCATGTTTTCATGTCATATGTTTTATTTTGCATGTTCTTTATTTTTCCTCGTACTTTTTGTGGCGAATGACTCCTCGCCACTTTGCATGCTCGTGCTTGCTGTTAACTCTTAGAATAAGAGTTAAGTGCATGTGTTTTAAGAGCATAACTGAGCCATAACTACCCCTTCTTGA